>CAUYUJ010018815.1:396607-699107 GCA_963575745.1 Prorocentrum cordatum | reverse complement strand
ATAGCTCACCCCGTCCAGCAACGAGAGGTTTTGCCACTGAGTCCCTATCGCCGATGCATCGGCGATGCATCGCCGATTCAAGCTCGATGCTTTACCCTGTAAGCTGTTCCCCCGCCCCCCTGTCGTTGCCCCTCAGGTGGAGGGGAGCGCCGAGCGGCCGTCGACCAAGGCCAGAGGATTAGAATTACGTCAGGATGCAGTTCCTGAGATTTTCTCGTGTCGGGCGAAATTGGAGGAGGGCATGCACCGACGCCGCTGCTCTTCCTGGAGAGCCATCGTCGCCACCGCTGGATTCTCTTTGATATTCAGTTCAGAATGCACCCTTCGAGAGGTCCGGGGAGTAGCGGTATGGGAACTTCCCAGACCCCAGACGACGTGATTTCATCATAATGTCGACCCTGGCGCGAGGGTAACCATCTACGTGGGCTGGTGTGCTAGCCCCCGCTGTGCTAACCCCCCCAACATCTGACGATGCGATGTTACAAGCACGCGGCCCCAGTGGTCCCGACCCCTTCCTCGGGACCAGCTTTCCGTCCCGGGTCCATTTCTTGTGGCCCTGGGGCCCGACAGCGGGCCACAGATGCCAACATCTAGAAGGAACGTCAGGACTGAAAAAGAGACATCGTCGGAGGTCTGGGTCACCTTTTGGTCAGGATGCGACTCCTGAGGGGTTGAGTTCAGCATCAGCGATGGCCCATCCGACAGAACCCCGTCTAGCCCCGCTCATTCTGCTTGGTCCCGCGCAGTCGGGCTCAATCCTGGGCTCAATCCGGCCTAATCTGCCTCACTGGACCCTTTTAACCGGGTTCCATAGCCCGTAATCGTACCCGCACTATTCCTGCTGGAGTTGTTTCCTAAGACACGCATTCAACTGGAACCCTAAGGCAAAGGGATTTTTGAGACGGGCGACGTTGCTATCTCAAGTCCGTTCGGTTTCGCGCACCACCATGGAGGCAAACGGAGGGGGAGGAAGAGGAAGACTCGGTGGAGGGGCAAGGTCGTCGCATGATGCGTTCACTCGCCCTTCGAAGTCTTTAAACGCAACGCTGAGGTCTCAGAAGTTCCTTCCGCCGGCGTCTCTGTAGGAAACATCAGGAGGGTCAGTCGACACAACGGCGGCCCTTCTGGGCGTTCTTCGTTCTCGCCGCCACGGCCAGATCTCGACCAACGGGTCAGCATGGATCTCGGGAGAGGAGTTGGAACCGATGGTGAACGGATTTGAGTCGGGTGGTAGGGCCGCCGTTGTTTCACCCTGACGTTCGCCGATACGATGCTTTCAATCCGCGGCCTCATGAGAGGTCCCGACAGCATCCCCAGGGGTAGACTCTCGTCCCCGGATACATTTTTGACAGTCGGGGCTAATAACCGAATCGGCGGAAAACGCCAGGATTGAAACAATCATGTCGTCGGAGGTCTGAGCAACTGGCCTTCTTCGCACAAGGCGCCCGGGGCGACGCGGCACCCACGCCGGCACCTTGGCAAGGGGAGCCGCGACGACAGTTTCTTGTCCACGATCACGGAGAGCAGCGAGTCTTCCTCGACGAACACTGGGGATTCCAAGGTCTTGGCCACCCTCCTCCTCCTCCTCCTCCTCCTCCTCCTCCTCCTCCTCCTCCTCAGGGGCAAGATTACTCTGGGGGCACACATCGACCCCCGATCGCCCATTGATCGACGAGAGGGGCCCGATAGCCCGACCCCGCCCAGGACCGTGCGGATTCGCCATCGAGGGCCTATCGCCGATCTGTTCGATTCCAGGTCGATGCTTCCCCCCTGAGCCAGTCCACCCCCAATTCATGTTCTCCCCCAGCCCTCCCCCTCCCTTCCCAGGGGCCCGAGTCTGTAGGCTCCTGGAGCCCAAGTTTGGCACTACCCTGAGTCGAGTGCGGCGCCTCCAGTGCCGCCCCTGGCGCGCTCCGCGCGCTGGGCAGGGGTTCAGCGCCGACCCAGGAGATCCGCGCGGACCTCGTTCTTCTGCATCGTTCCCCCTGGTCTTCTTCTGCACCGGTCTGCTTCTGCCGACCGATCCTCTGCTACATCGTTCCCCCTCCTACAGGCCCCGAGCCTTGGAGCCCAAGGCTGGCACCACCCGGGACATCCGGCAGCGTGGCCCGTGCCAATCCGCGGCCTAGAGGTGCCAACCCCTTCCTTAGGCGGCGATTTTTCGTCCCGTATCCAATGTGATGGCACGGGCGCCAGAAAGCGGACCCCAGAGGCCGAAATCAAGGAAAGACGCCGTGATCGAGAAGTTCGCATCGTTGGATGTTTGGGACCTCGAGGCCCGTCTGGCGCCCTTGCAGGGGCGCGCCATCGACGGGCACCCCTGTGGTTTGGCAGGGGTCCAGGTTCTTCTCCTTGATCCAGGCCTCCCAAATGGGGTCGAAGTCCATGGAGTCGGAGGATCGGGCAGCATCGCCACGCCGACGTCGCCGATGCATCGTCGACGTCGCCGATGCATCGGTGATGCATCGCCGATATGCGACGCGATCTTCCCATCCCCATCTAGTCGAACCCCATTCAGGAGGTCTCCATTTGAGGTGATGGCACACGACGGCAGCCGCATCGAGGTGTTCTCGGAGGCCGACAGGCACGAGGCCTCTGGCGGGGTGCTCGCAGACTTCCGCCAGCTCTCCGCGGAGGTTCGAGGGAGAACCTGCAGGAACATAATCTTTCGGAGGCCTGCGCGGATTTGTTGGATCGTCCAGCGGTTGGGTCCCCCTCCTTGGCGGCGCTAGTCAAGGGAGGAGAAGCCACCCGGACCCCCAGAATTGAACGGCTCTGGGCGTTTACTGCAGCCCTGCCCTGTTCGATTCTTTCCTTGGGTGCGTTTACTAAACGGCTTTGCCTGTCGGGGTGCTTATCACGAGGATGGTTATTCTGCTATCCAGCCAAAGGCGCCGCCAGGGGCGGCCCAGCGGGGCGGCCCAGCGCCGGTCCAGGAAAATCCGCTCGGACCTCCAGAAGATAATGCTAGTGCAGGAGTTTGCTCGTCAAGAGGTGGGCGAGCAGATGCAGCAGCGGCTTCGGACGTGGGGCTGGGAGAAGCCGCTGGCCATGCAGCGGCGCGTGCTGCCGCTGGTGATGGGCATCCTGCGGCAGGACAGGGTGGCGGCCGCTGCAGTGGGAGGGAGGGTGCCTCTCAGAGGTCCTCCCCCAGACATCTTAGTTTTCTGCCTCTGGGGGCACTCGCGGGGCCGCAGGGCCGGCAGAAAAGCGACTCAGGATGAACAGCTGGCTCTGGGTGAATGGTCGGGTCTTCTGGGGACTGCGCATGGAACAATTGTCAAGGCATCGCGTGGCTGGTGCTGCGTCTTCCTGTTTCTCCTCGTCCTGTCCCAGTGGGCACACCTCCCAGCCCGAGGCGTGCTCGCTGGCCCTGCCGCGGCCGCGCGCCCGCACACACCTGTGCGCCTGAGGCCGCGGGAGGAAAGCCATGGCAGCCCCCCTCTCGGCCCCAGGCTGCCGAGGGGGCGGCACGCGTGGCTTGGCTTGAAGCCGGGTGGGGGCCTGAGCCAGTTCTGGCCAACGGGAGCGGGGGGCGAGGGGAAGGCCACCGTGCAGGTGTTTTGCCCGTTTCCGCTTCTGGAGGCCGCTTTTGGGCTTCGAGAAGGGATCCAATGCGAACAAATTCACCAGATGGACCCCGTCAGGTGCCTGGGGACCGATATGGAGCGGATCTGGCTTCATCCCCCCTCCTAATAGATTTTCTCCGGGTCCACCCATCTCAGACCCCTCAGCCGCCTCAAACGCAGGGCGCTCCTACACGCTGCCATCAGCCTCGCGGTGGGCCACGGCCACTGCAGCACTGGTCCGCGGCTGGCTTGTGCGCACCGTGCCGCGCTGGCGTCTCCCAAGGCGTTGTCGATCGTTAGCCCAGGAACGGTGCGGTGCATAGTTTTGCGGCCCCCATGGCCGAAAGACTGCACCGTACCGCGTTTTTCTTCCCAACACTCCTGTGTTGGGTTCTCGGGTGCTCTGCTACTTCGCCGTGCCTACCAGGGGCCCGCAAGAATGGCGACGGTTGCGCAGTTCGCAGCCCCCGAGGAGCCGCGTGGTCCCGGGTACACTGCCGCTTCGCCGTGCCTCCCAGAAGCCCGTGGCGACGGTTGCGCAGTTCGCAGCCTCCCAGGGAGGTGCGAGGTCTCCGATACTCTGCTACTCCGCCGTGCCTCCCAGGATCCCATGAAAGTGGCGACGGTTGCAAAGTTCGCAGCCACCCAGGGAGCAGCGCAGACGGAGGCAGGAAGACGGAGGAAGGAGGCGGGAGGAAGAGGAGGTGGAGACCACGGTGCTCTATTCCTAACGAGAGCCCAACACACAGGAGGATTTGGAACTACCCGAGACGTACCCAAACCCTTCTCCATGCGAGGCGAATATATGCATGAACGCTCCATACAAAAGAACACATCGCCAACCCTCATCTCCGCGGTGCCTCCCACGAGCCCACGAAGGTGGCGACAATTGCGCACGTCGTAGCCTCCCAGGGAGCCCCGAGAGAAGCCCCTTCGTTCCTGAGTCAGACTCCCCAAACTTGTAGCACGAGCACGGGTCCTCGGGTCATGAGGATCCCAGCTGTTGCATCAACCAACGCTGAGTCCGCCGCCGCCTCCTTGCCTCGCCTGCCGAAGGACGAGCAGAAGAGTTTCGTCACCGTCCAAGGCGCGCCGCAGTGCGGCAAGACGTCGGCGCTGGTCCTGGGGCTGCTCGGGGCGATCGGGATCCAGGGCCCTCCCGGGCTGCGGGCCGTGGTGCTGTCCACGAGCACGTCGGGTGACTTCAGGAAGTACCTGGGCCACGATCGACGAGTGTTACCGTATGTCGCACCCCACGTTTGCCGATACGATGGAGGGGGCGGGCGCGGGGTGGGTCGCGGGGGTCGCGGGTGAGTGTCGGGGTGGACCGCGAGGTGGGTCGCGGGTTGGTCACGGGTGGGTCGCGGGGTGGGTCGCGAGTGGGCCGCGGGGGGGGGCGACAACGACGACAAGAAGAAGCATCAAACATATTCCGGGTCACGGAAGCCCACTTCATTCACCCACCCATTCAGGGATGGTGTAAAACCGTTCGGCCCCCTCATTCGGACCATGCCCACATCCAAGAGGCGTTGGAGGAAGAGTCCGCGTAGTCGCGCTGCGTATGCTCTGTCTCTGGGGAGCGGCGGGAACGTCGTTCTTCGACAGGCGCGCTGGACGCCGCCTGCGTAATGCCGGATCGAAGAAGGTAAGTCCACCTTGTCGTCGTCGTCGTTGTTGTCGTTGTCGTTGAATATTCACTTCTAGAGAATACTTATTGCTGATCTCCAAAAACGGTTCAGCGCGCTCTCGCTTCGGCACCGGCTACATTTCCTCTAGAAACGAGGCTCCGGCGCGAGCGTTGGCTTGAGTGTAAATGTAGGCCTTTGGAGGTCTGGCTACTGGCCACCGCTCGATACTTCCTCACACATTACCCCGAGACACCATGACCAGAGAGGCCCCCGAACTCAGGAACGGCGCTCTCGCTCGAGACTTTGTCGCAATTCAGTTCAGTTGGTGGAGGCCCAGCCACGACGACAAGGGTTCTCGCTCGATACTTCCTCACGATTAACTCCGAGAGCCCCTGGCCAGGAAGGCCCCCGAACTGAAGAGTGGCGCTCTCGCTCGAGACTGTCTCGTAATTCAGTCAAGTTGGTGGAGGCCCAGCCACGACGGCAAGGGCACTTGCTCGATATTCCCTCACGATTTACTCCGAGAGCCCCTGGCCAGGAAGCCCCCCGAAGTGAAGAGTGGCGCTCTCGCTCGAGACTGTCTCGTAATTCAGGCAAGTTGGTGGAGGCCCAACTATCACGACAAGGGCTCTCGTTCTATATTTTCTCAAGATGTATTCGCAAAGGCCCTTGCCAGAGGGGCCCCAGAACACAAGAGTGGCGCTCTCGCTAGAGACTTTCTCGTAATTCAGGCAAGTTGGTGGAGGCCCAGACACGGCGACAAGGGCTCACGTTCGATACTTCTCCAGATGTATTCCGAGAGCCCGTGGCCAGAGAGGTCCCCGAACGAACGGCGCTCTCGCTCGACAGATCCTCTCACTTCAGTCAGTGGCCGATAAGGTAGATATTCCCCCCGAAGGTGCAATCGAAGACGAAGTGTGCGGGTATCGAGGGTTGGGGTGTACAGAATGCAAGACACGCGTGCCAGTAAGAGCGAACAGTCTTACAGTAATAGTTGTCGTTGCCGTTGCCGTTGTTGTTGTTGTTGTTGTTGTTGTTGTTGTTGTTGTTGTTGTTGTTGTTGTTGATGTTATTGTTGAGTTCTCATTTCTGAAAAATAATTATTGTTGATCCCCCCACCGGTGCTTACTGTTTTTCTCAATCAAAGTGTGCTCGTGCCCCTCGACGCTCACACCATGTTTTTTGACAGGGAAAGTCTTCCTGCTCAAACTGGCCCCTTGGCCCCCGGGTTACAACCACTACGGCTCCCGTTTGAGACTTCTTACAATTTAGCCAGGACCCCCGCTCCCGCTCGAGGCTTCCTCGCATTTTATTCAGGAATCGCGCTCTCGCTTGGGACTTCCTTACAATTGCGAAGGCCTTACGGCCGGTGCCGCCGACCCTGGAGGACGTGCAGTACTTGCGGGGGGGGCGTCGTATCTGAGTGGCGCCCCCCCCCCGGGACCCCCCCCGGGGACCCCCCCGCTACCCCCCCCCCCTCCCGGCGGGGGAGGGATCAAAGGGAAGGGGCTTCCCTTCGACTCAAATACGACGTTGCTGAAGTTCATTTGGGCTGGCGCGCTTGAGCAGGGGCCCCTGCTGGGAAAGAGGACGGGAGTGGCGACGGGCCCACGGAAAGGGAGGCGCAAGGAAGGGGGACGACAGAGACGACGACCAACGAACAACGGGGATGACGTCTCGAACGGAAAAGCCCCTCACACACGCCGACAGGGTCGGCGCTTGGGACTTCCTTACAATTTATTCAGGAATCGCTCTCCCGGCGTTCTGGAGTCGCGCACTCGTTGGAGACTTGCTTGCACCTGACTGAAGAATGGCCTTGCGTTGGAATGTTTTACAATTTGCGCAAGCGCCGCGCTCCCGACACCCAGGCACCCAGGAGTCGCGCCCGTTGTGCCCCCATGTGCATGCCCTGCTGTCGCCCCTTGTGCCCCCCTCACTGTCCTACGTGGCCCAGTTGCTACCCTCAGTGGCCCCATAGTTGTCTTCTGTGGCCCCGCATTATCTGCACTTCGTGGCCCCCTGTCGTTCGCGCTCTTCGTGGGCCCATACGCATTCCCTTCGTGTCCCCGCTGTCGCCCTTCGTGCCCTACTTCGTGTCCTTGTGGCCCTGCTGTCGTTCTCTCGCGCTCTCGCTTTCGCTCGTCGTCGCCGCCGTCGTCGTCGTCGCCGTCGTCTTCGACGTCGTCGTCGTCGTCGTCGTCGTCGTCGTGGTTGGTCCCCTATCCGTCCCTCTTGGGGTCGGGTCGACGGTCCGCGGCCGCTTCGCCGACGCTGCCGCTGGCCAGGCCGACGGTCCGCGGCCGCCCCGCCGCTTGCCGGGGCCCGGCCTGCAGGGAAGAAAGGTGTTCCCCCCAAAAGGGGTTCGATCGAAGACGAAGAGGGCGGGTATCGAGGGTTTGGGAAATACGCGTTACTGGACACTCGAGCATATCAGGGCGAAGAGTATTGAAATGATTGCTGTTGTTGTTGTTGTTGAATTTTCACTTCTGAAGAATAATCATTGTTGAACTTTCATTTCTAATCGGACGTCTGTTTGCCATTCTGGTAGAAAAGATTTCAGAGTTCCCAGTCGGGCAGAATTGCCGCAACTATAAAGGCCGAGTTGTGTTTGATGGGTCGGGCGCTAGAGATCATAATAGAGACGTAACGCTATTTCAGGAACTTTCTAGCAGCCCGGCCACTATACAGGCCAGCGACGCGGCTGATACTTATGGTCTGTCCGAAGGACATGACATTCAACAGGCGGACGCCATACAGGCTGACACTCAGTCCAAATTTGGGGGAACTCCAACATGGATTGTCTTGCCAAGATTCGAGTGGCCGCCCGCTTGGAAAGACATCAGAAACCCTGTGCGTCCCTTCATCCTCTCATGTTATGGACATCCGGGTTCGGTGGATACCGGGAACATGATTTCCAAAGGCACGTGATTTCCAAAGGCTTTATTAACTTTAGTCCTTGGCGTAGTTGTTACTTCCACAAAAATGCGTTTGTTCCTTATCATTGATGTTGACGGTTTCAAACTTTTGGGACCAAGAGCAAACCTCGAAAAAGGGTGGCCACTCTTACAAGAAGCCTCCGAAGGCTGCCCCAAGGGCATCGAGATATCGAGATCGATCCATCAACTCACGTGGGACGTTATTTGTGATGTGAACATCACTTGTCTACACAATGTGCTGAATGGCAGGGAGAGTTGCCGAGTGCCCTTGATCCCCCACCACCACAGGTGAAGAAAACGCCCGCCTCAGGACAACAGGTGAGGCGAGTGGCGCGAACATGTCGTCCCGTGGTACACGGTGCCCCGTTTGTGCCAGGTCTTCGACTTCGGTTTCGGATGCACTAAGGAAGAGGTTCGCGAGGCCGCCAGGCGGTTTAATTCAACTTCGACTGCCCAGGCTCACTAGGCCGTCGCATTTCAACTTCAACCCCATCATTGCTGGCTTGCTCACGAATGCCCCGCGCAAACCCGACTACTCTGCGCAAGGGGGAGGAGCTACGCTCTCAGGCGATATGCGGAGGGCTTTCTGTGTACAGGTGGCGTCGGGACATGTGCCTCGTACTCCTGGTCGGCATTATGACGGCGGAATTGGTTATGCCTCCCCAGTGGTTCGGGGCCAAGAATGGCATCTCCCCGTCGGTGAGACGATGGTGAAATATTCTCTGCCATGCTATTCGCCGACTGGAAGGGCGACCGGGTCAACGGCCGCTGCCGCATGCCCAGGCCGCGCACGACCGCCGATCAGCATGCTATGCTTGCTGGTCGGTCGGCCCAAGAGGCCACGGACATATCTCTGGCGCAACATCTCAAAGGTGACGAACGAGGGAGCCATCAAGCACCGCTGCCCGAGCATCATGACGAAGGCAAGATTGCGCGCAGAAGAGCTTGGAATGAGGAAGAAGGAATAGTCACCGACATTCCCCCTGGAAAGACGCACAGGGAACTGATGGACCACCTCGCGCTCTAGCCGTCGCCGGTGGACCTCGCGGAGGACCCGGGCGATTTGTCGTTCAGACAGCAGTGGGGCCATGATGCCCACCCGCTCTTCTTCGGGGCCGGCCTGAGTAAGCTTCGGCTCTCGTCTTGCCTCGGCTTGGCGGACAGTGGTGCGCGCGTGAGGTGGCTGCGGTGAAGGACTATATCCCGTCGGATCCACTGTGGAGGGCCAAGTAGGGCATCCCCAGAGGCTTCCCCGACATGTCGCACCCGCCAAGAATCGGGTGATCCATCCAACGCCGACCGGGGCTCCATCGAGCGACTGCGCCGCCAGTGGCGCGGCGAAGGGGCCGCCGGTGCCGCGGCCAGCCATGGTCTCAGCGCCAGCTTCGTCTTCGAACAACAGCTGCTGCGACCCCGAGAATGCACGGGGCCCGAATGGGGGCGGCAAGTGGCCGCGTTCAGCGCCCCCTCCCCCCGAGGCGCAGGCCATGTCCAAGTCGACGTCGCCGAGCGAAGCGGAGAGGGGCCGCCGCTTCCGCCGCCGGGGCAGCCACCGCGCACGGCTGCCTCGAAGTCCCCGTTCAGAGCGAACGCAACTTCCAACGGGCCGTCGAACGCGCCCAACAGCAGTGCGACGGCGCCGCGAAGCACGGCGCGAGCGACAGCGCAGCCGCCCAGGCCGTCGCAACTTCGCCGCCGATGGACCCGCCGCCGGCTACGCGGGGCGGGCCGTCGAGGCGCAGGGCCCCGCCTCCGCCTTCGACGTGGCCGCCGACGCCGCCCATGGCCCCGCCTCCTGCGGCCAGGCCGCCGGCGGCGCCGGCGGGTCCGCGGCCCCCAGCCGGGCAGCCGCTGGCGCGCAGGGGCCCCCCGCCCCCGGCGGGGCCGCCGCCGAAGGCGGCGCCGCGAATGGCGCGGGCGGTGCTTCCTACGACAGCATCGTCTACGCCGTCAACGGCCTGGCCCCCGCCTCCGCCAGCTGCGCCGCCGCCGCCAGCGGCGCCCCCCCTGCCCGGGCACGCGCCGCCATCGCAGACGCAGCCCCCCCCCCCCCGCAAGATCGCCGCCGAAGCGCGCGTTGCCCAGGACGTCCGGCAACGCAAGGTCTTCGGGAGATGCCGGGCCTAATGCGCCGAACGCAAGCGGCGCCGCGTCGAGTTCAGCGGGTGCGAGGGGGGCCCGTGGCCCTCGGGGCCCTTGCGAGGCTAAATGCCAGCGGGGCCGCGGCGTCATCGTCGCCGCCTGCTGCCGACGATAGACGCATCGAGATGCGCTCGAACACCGGCGCGAATGGCGACTGGGGGGCGGCGCAGCAGAGGGCGCTCATGGGCGCGAGGGAAGGGCGAGATGATAAGTTCTCGCCGTGCGTGCTGACAGCGGGCGCAGGGCCGCCAGGCTACGTCGAGCGCGCCGGAGGATTGACGGCCCGAGTGGCGAAACTTGTCGACGCGACGGTGGCCCCTCGCATCGCGAATTGGTCGGTCGCCCAGACGTGCGCGGCGAATTCGCGACTCGTTGAGACGAGCGGCCTCCGCGCCAGATTCCCTGGCCAACGTCAGCGCGTTTTTGATCGCGCGGGGAGAGACGCGCCGATTGAGACCTGGCACGTAGTCGCTGTGGAGCGCGCGTGGAAAAACAGGTGCAATCACCCTGGCATTGACGCCGCGCTGCTTTCGGACTCAACGGCGACATCTTATGAGACAGCTGGCGAAAAGTAACCCGAAGGGGCGCGTGCACTCCTTCGGGTGAGCACGCGCAACCGCGTCGCCAGATGCTATGCGCGCTGCCATGGCGGCGCCGCTCTTCCAGACATCTCGATGTTGGATCACCAAGGGGAGATCAGTTGCGACAGCTTCGGGACTGACGCTGGATACCGGTGTCGCGTCGTGATGTGGGGCGGTAGTGGCCTGGGAACTGGCAAGGATGACATGCGTCTGCGCGGCGCGGCGCCGGGGGCTGATAGCATTATTTTGATTTTTAACCGGAGCTGTTGGAGCGAGTGGAGCAGTTGGTTGACGCGCAGGCTGGATGCGCAC
This sequence comes from Prorocentrum cordatum, assembly GCA_963575745.1. Lineage (NCBI taxonomy): Eukaryota > Dinophyceae > Prorocentrales > Prorocentraceae > Prorocentrum > Prorocentrum cordatum. The sequence continues at coordinate 687,939 of CAUYUJ010018815.1, read as the reverse complement.
AGCGGGGCCACGCCTGCATGGTAGTCCTGGGGCTGGGCGATGCACTGTCCTGGGGAATCCCTGCTACCAGCGGCGAATACGTCGCCTGGAACACACTTGCCAGCCGAGCCGCCGCTGTCGCGAACGCCAGAATGAGGTGCTGGGAAGAGGCTGGCACTCCTTGGAGGACGTCGCGGGCGCGCGGGTCGGAGCTGCGCTCGCAAGAAGGGCGACCGCCCAGATGGCGATCCGTGGCATTATACGGCGGGGCCTGGCCAGCGTTGCGCGTGAAGGAGATGGCCAGGTGCATCGCCGCCGCCTGCAAGGTCGGCATCGAGGCGAATGCCAGTCCAGGGGGATGTCCGAGAGGAGGCTTTGCCTGCGCGAACGAGAGGAGGGGCGGGGCTAAGCCCATTCGCCCGGCTCGGGCTGAGTGTTTCGCGCATCGAGCGCCCTATGGCACGGGCGGAATTCAGGGATTGGCGGACATCGAGTTCAAGCCCCCCCTGCCGTTCAGCTTCCAGGTTACCCATATGTTACCCATGCTTTCGCGTGTCGACGTGGGCCCGCCGAGGTTTGCGGCTGGGGCAAAGAAAAGGGCGCGGGTGAAAAGGGCGCCGCGGGGAGGCTTGCCAACGCGCGCCCTGCCTCGCGACGATCGCTCTTATTCCCCGGCCATGCTGCCCGATGGCGAACTCGCGTGCCGCGAAAAGAAGTGCGATGAAATAGTGTTTCGGTGCATGGAGGCGCTGCTGGGTAGAGGCGAGGTGACTGCGCTCGATCCTGAGAGAGTCCGAGGCGGGTGCTGGCTATGCCGGCGACGCCCCGGATATATGGAATGAGAACTTGGTGGATGATTGGAACAGGGTACAGAACTTTTTGCTCGAGCTCTTTGATTATCGCATTGTGGACGGGGACAAGGAGGTCAACCCGATGTGCGATGTCGAGGGCAGGACGATTGCGCGCCCTCGTGCCGTCGAGGCAAGTTAATCACACCAGAAGCCGATTCTTACCGGGCCCGACACGGTCGAGAACAAGGAAACGTTGATAGGAAGAGGGGCTAGTCCTGACAGCCAAGTGGAGTACAAGCTGCTGTCGCACGTTCCGTCGATCCCAAAATCGCTCGACCGAGAGCTGATGCCGGACGACGTCGCGTACCAGCGGATAGGCGTGCGTACCGCGTCCAAGGCTTGGCTAGCTGCAGCCATTCGCCGCGCGTTCTACCCCATGCCTACCAAGACTTACCTCGCCCGATCGGTCATTGAATGGTCGGCGTTTGCACAGCCGAGAACGGCGCGCCAGGGGCGCCATGCGACCTCGTTGACATTGCCGGGCTGGCGGCCGTTGTTTAGCCTGAGCACGCCATTGTCGCATTGCCGTTTGATCATCCATTCGACTATACCTCTCAGAGGCCCTCTCGGACTGATCCCCTGGACGCGCTCTCCAGCAAGCTTCCTCGCGCGTTCATGTCGAAGCACTTCTGTCTCGGCGGGGCTCCGACTCCGCCATAGAAGGAGCAATTCTCGATCAGTGAGTACAAGTGCAGGAAGACGGAGAGACGGCTCACTTCGGGCTCGAGCATGCGGAGAAGGACGAATACAGTGCCCCGCTCATTGAGGACGAAGACGTTGGGGCACTGCGTGCCATCCGAATTGAGATGGCACGGCAGTCGGAAGAGCATCGCACATCGAGAGAAGAGAGGGAGTGGCTACGAGAAGCGGACGCTAGAGCGGGCGCGGGGCGTAGCCGGCGACCCATTGCTCGAGTTCTTACGACGCTTGCCAGCTGAAGACGGAGGAAATGCTCGACGATTCTTGCGTGCCCGCTGCATCACAGTCGGGCCACATCGCCTCCCATTGCCAGAGTTCCACTTTATCCCGATGAATCTGGCCTGTGAACTACGCGCGCTTGCGTGGTGCTCGGGTATGGGCGTGGAGGAAATTGGGCGCCTTGGCTCGCTCATACTTAATCTAGCGATGCGCAGTGCAGGTCGCGTCCGCAGTTCAAGGGGTGGACCGAGGCGTCCGTCATTGTCGAGGTGTTGGATGACGAGGGCAATGATAAAGTGTGGGGACGTTTTACGCACGCCCTCTTTTCAATTGCCTTTCAACGCTGGCCAGGTCCCTGGCGATGACGAACGCCGACGCCAACTGCTGAACCATGCGATGGGAAGAAAGCATCGGGCGCAAACCAACAGTGGGCGACGATGTCCAAGGAGAAGTACCGGCGACGGCGCCCATGGCCAAAGTGTTGTTGTTTTTCCGCGCCTGCAAGGGCCATTTAGCACGGGTCGCCGACCCAGAGCGCACGTACATCAGAGACGATGCGACGGCGAGGTACTCCCATTGGTCGACGCATCGATGAAATGCTCTGTGACCGGGCGCATTGTGCCGCCCCAGATGGACTTGCAGGGTGTTCTGCAGTGCCGCTTCGTAACTTGTCTGCCTACTCAGCTCGGACCGCGCAAGACCCCAAGGGACGCAGTTGTTTGAAGTGCAGAGTGGGGATCCAATGGGGCGGTCAGGCTGGTCCAGAAAGCCTAGATCGGCGAGTGCGGCGAGTGCGCGGGGATTTGCCGACGCGGCTTAGACCTGGAGGATGTGCGAGAGCGTTGGCTGGCCAGGCATTAGATGCCAGTGTTTTTGGTCCGGGTGATCCGCGCCCGCTCTCGGAGTCTCACGTGCGCACATTTGAGCCCCGCATCTTCGGGGTCCAGGACATTTGGAAGCCGTGCGAGGGCGCGCTGGCAACCGCAGTCCGCCCCTTGTGGAGCGATACTCACCAGATTAAGCGGCTTATCGTGCCGGGGATGCAGCGTGCTCGGGCGTCTTGGACGCTGGTATATGACCGTATGTGCGCTGCGCTCAAAGACCCCGATTTCGACGCGGCTTTTATCGACTGGGTTAAGCAGCATCAAGAGCTGCATCGCATACCCTACGAGGATATTCGTGATGAGCTCGCTTCCGCGGAGAAAAGGACGCGCTATGCGCGCCCGTTGAACGGGACGAAGGCTACCTTCTCTGTAGCAGCGATTGCCGTAATCGGATCAGGGCGCTGAGTTGTCTCGCGTGTAGGGCAACTGTGCAGTATGGAGCAATCCTCTCCGAACCCGATACAACTAGGCCGAATACTGCATACGGTGACATTGGTCTAGCCAGACGGGATCGCCAGGACTGCGTCCCTGACCCTACGGCGAGGAGATGGACTGGGGCCGACACCGATCGGTTGCAAGCAAGGACGCAGAAGAAGTGGAAAGACGCTGACGCCGCGGGTATAACTATCCGCAGTGTCACACCGTTTTAACTGCGCTTCACGGCAACACCATGACAGTCTTTGTTTGTTTGCCTACGTCCCCTGATGACGAGCTACCTGCACCGCGGCATCCCTGCGCGCTCGAAAAGACGAGGAGGTTGGCTCGCAGATGGATCAAGTTCCAGAATAACCACCTCCGTGCGCCTGCGGCAGGGAAAGATGCGGCAGGCTACCCGATGGCGTGGCGGCCGCGCGTCAGCAGGAGGGTGACGAGGCCCCGGTGTCGCAGGCGCGTGAAACGAGGGCAGAGACACCAGCCGACGTCGTCGGGGCCGGCGCATCTTCTCGCGAGCCATCTGCCAAGGGAGCACAGAGGCCGAATTCTGCGAAGCTTGAGGGCCGCGCTACGGCAGCGAGAGCGTCGGCGACGCCACGGGCAAAGGCAAGGGCAACCAGAGCAGCGGCAAGGGAGCAAAGAGGCCGAGCAGTCGCGCGCCAGATGAGCAACCAAAATCCAGGCGGCGCCGAGCTGCAGCGGGACATGCCCCACAGCGCGCGGGCTGCCCCTTTCGAGTTCCACGCCTGCCGCGAGGCCGCTTGCAGCCCGCGACTTTCGATGTCGGGGCGTTCCATGGCGCGCTTAGGCAGATGCCGCGCGGCGCCGCGCGGGGGTTGCCCGCCCGTGTCGCGCGCGCGCGCCGACGCGCGGCAGCAGACTGCGGACTCCCCCCCCCTCCGTGGCAGGGAGGTGCCACAGACTGGCGGTCGTTGTGGAGCTGCGGCTTAGGCAGCTGGCGCGATGACAGCAGGGGCCGCGACGATCACAGTTGGAGGCGAGAGGAAGAGAATGAGGTGGGAAACGCGGCTATGCCGATAGTACCCCTTCTAGCTTCACAGTCGTTTCAAGTGCGTCCATAAGGGGTGCAGTGGGCCGCCGAATCACAAAGGTGGCATGCACCCAGCGTCTCTGTGCATGGCGAGCCAGGCGGCGGGGGCGCTGCCTGCCGGGCGCGACGTTGCAGGACGCTTCGGCGAACAATTTGGGCATTGGCAAATCGTCGACGCCCGCCCGCGCGAGTGGAGCTCGCCAGGCCGGCCGCGGGCGGGGGGGTGATTTAGTCCCACTCCCGTGTGCCTGCGCTGCGTGCAGTGATGTGCCCGGAGGTGTGCGTTGGCTGCGATTGCAAAAGAGCGCCCCGCCCGCCCCGCGCGCGCCCGCCCTGCCGGCTAGGTCTCAATGACGTCGCAGCTGCAGAAGTTTAACGGATGCGATACACACTTCTCGCCATGGCAGCAGGGGGTACATCACCAATCCACAAGATGAGCCTGTGCAAGAGACTGCCACTTGAACATCATAAATAACGACGACAATATGAACATGAACACATGTTGCCGATCAGTTGGGCTACGAAAGCTTCCATCCTCTCAGGAAATTGGCAACATGTTTGGCCCTTGCGATGGATTCGTTGCGAAGAGCTTCTTATCGAGGATCCCTTATTCGGGGATCCTTACTCGCGGGGTCCTTACTACGGATTCCTTAGTGTGGATCTTGACGCAAGCACGCCCTACTCAGGATTTGTTCATAACGGCTGCTGCTTGCGGATTCATTGCTAAGGACTCTTTTGCCAAGAACCATTAGCAATTATTCCCGAGCGCATGCCTATTTGAAAGAAGGGGTCACGACCGCGGAATATGTGCTTATGGGTCCCTTTTGTAAGGACTCAATCGCGTTTCATTCATGAGTCGTTAGTGGGGATGCGTTATTTCACATTCCTCACTTAGGATTTTGTTTTTCCGGATTCCTCATTCCGGAGCCATTATTACGGAAACGCCCGAATGGTTCAAATCGTATTTGTTTAACCCGCCATGGGTCCCCAGTGTCCTTGTTCCCTCGTTGTTGGTGTTGGTGTTGATCTTGTTGTTGTTGATGTTGTTCTTGTTGTTGCTGATCTTGTTGTTGCTGCAGCTGCTGCTGCTGCTGCTGCTGTTCTTGCCGTGGGTGTTGAAAGAGAAGTAGTGTTAATCCTTCCTCTCTGGTCGCATATTGTTTTGTCAATTGAAATGCCCTTCCGGGGCCTCGCAGCCTGTTCTTGTGCATGGAAAGACTTTGTCATCAAACTACGTTGTTGGCCCCCGAACTACAAAAACAATGGATCCCGCCTGATACATCCTGACAGTGTATTCCCACACCGCGCTCTCGCGCGGGACTTCCTCACAGTCCATGCAGGAATCGCACTCTCGCGTTCGATTTCCTGACAATGTATTCAGACCGCGCCCTCGACATTCAGCAGTCACGCTCCCGCTGTGCGTTTCCTCACGATTGATTTGGGAATCGAGCTGCCGCTCGAGATTTCCTTGCAATGCGTGCAGGACGCACGCTTCAGCAACCGGCCTGCTCGACCTGGCCGCCCGAACCATCCTTCCCGACCCTCCTTGCAGGGTCTACCCCCGATCTGCCCGTCTGGTTCTGCCACGTGCATTATGCTCCTAACCCTCTTCCTCCTGGTCCTGGTCTCTCTCGTGCTTCATCCTCCTCCCTCCCACTTGTCCCTTCCCTCCATCCGTCCTCTTTTCCCCTGCCTCAGGGGCTGCACAACATAGAGAAATACCCCCAAAGGAGTACGAACGAAGACGAAGAGGGTGGGTATCGAGGGTTCGGTATACACGTGTTGAATGGAACGCGAGCAGATAAGAGCCAACAGTTTTCTAATGATTGATGTTGTTGTCGTCGTCGGCTTCGTCGTTGTTGTTGAATGGCGCTCTCGCTGGGGCGCCAGCTACATTTTCATTGTAAATGAGGTTCACGCTCGAGCGTTTTGGGGGACCGCCAAAACCGGCCCCCCAACAACAACAACAACGCTCCCGATCGAGACGTTATCCTGGCTCGCCTCCGAAAGCCGCCGTCCTAACAAAACCAGCGCTCCCGCTCGAGACTTCCTTCCGTTTTACCTTGGACGGGCGCGCTGGTCTTTCTCTCATCGGCGCCGCCCCCAGCCAAAACAACGCTCCCGCTCGAGGCGTTCTCCCTTTTTTACTCAAGGCGGTGCTCCTCCTCGCCGCCGAAAGCCGACGCCCCGACAAAACCAGCACTCCCGCCCAAGACTTCCTTCCGTTTTACGCTGGACAGGCGCCCTATTCTCTTTTGAATTGGCGCCGCTCCCAGCAAGAACAACGCTCCCGCCCGAGGCCTCCTCACTTTTTCATGAAGACGGTGCTGTTCCTCGCCGCCGACAACCCCAGTCCCGACAAAACCACGGCTCCAGCTCGATGCTTCCTCCCTTCTCACTCAAGGCGGTGTTCCTCCTCGCCGCCGAAAGCCGCCGCCCCGACGAAACCAGCGCTCCCGCCCGAGACTTCCGTTTTGCGCTGGACAGGCGCCCTATTCTCTTTTGAATTGGCGCCGCTCCCAGTAAGAACAACGCTCCCGCCCGAGATTTCCTTTCTTTGTCCTCGGACGGTGCTGTTCCTCGCCGCCGACAACCCCCGTCCTGACAAAACCACGGCTCCCGCTCGATGCTTCCTCCTTCCTTACTCAAGGCAGAGTTCCTCCTCGCTGCCGAAAGCCGCCGTCCCAACAAAACCAGCGTCCCCGCTCGAGAATTCGTTTTGTTTTTCGCTGGACGAGCGCCCTACTCTCTTCAGCAGTGGCGCCGCTCCCAGCAACATCAGCAGCCCTGCTCGAGACTTCCCCTTTCTATTCAGGGCCAGGTCCTTGCCTCACCGCCGACAGCCCCCATCCCCACCAAGGCAATCCTGTCGTTCGATACTTCCCTGTGCTTTACCCTTCACTGGGATTCCACTGGCGGTCTCGCATCGTCGCAGCAAGGCGCGGGCGAGTGTTTTCGAGGCGGGATATGTTGGAATTCCTCGGAGGAGGTGTTTGCAAGACCTCATTGGGCGAGTGATCTGGGAATGGGAAGAATGGACCCCGCTATAGAACAAGAGTCCCCCATAATGTGGATGGTTATCATGATGGTCGCATGCTTCGTGTGGAAACATTGTGCACGAGGGTAAAATAATTGTTGTTGTTGATGCTGTTGCTGTTGTTGTTGTTGCTGCTGCTGTCGTTGCTGTTGTCGTCGTCGGTCCTCGGCCTCATCGTCGGCCGGTGGCCCACGCCGGCGGCAGGTATTTCGGCATATGCGGCGACATCCACCCCGCGCGGCTCGCCTGCTTCAATGGTGGCGGCCGCCGTGTCACCTTCGAGGGCCTGCCTCCAGAGCCCGACGAGGCCCTGAAGGGCACGGACCCTGTGGAGGACGGAGGCGCCTTTCAGGCAGGCCTCGGGATGACGGGGGGAGGAATGCATCGACCCGATGGGGGCCCGATAGCCTGCCCCGTCCAGGAATTCGCGGGTTCGCTATCCGTGGCCTTCGCCGATGCATCGCCGATGGATCGCCGATTACAGGTCAATGTTTCCCCCCCTTGAGCCAGTCCACCCCTGGCGTTCCCCCTCGTTTCAGGCAGGGCCAGGTTGAGGACAGCTGTAGGTGGCGACATCCGAACCCTATCGCCACCAACCATCGATCTTCCTAAATCGACGGGAGGCGGGGGTAGGGTTCGGATTTCCTCACGTGTTCGACGAATTCCGAATCCTGCCCCCTGAGCCAGTCGCCCATCGAGTTGCCCGAGTCGTTGATCGTCGAGGGTAGGGGTCGGATTTTGCCGCCGAAGATCGTTCCAGAGCGTTCGGCCCACCCTGGGAGCGCCTTGGAAGCGCCCCAGGAGCGCCCGTGGAGCGCCCTGGGACGCCCTCAGAGCTTTGAGGGCCGCTCTGCAGAGCGGCCGCGGTGCCCGACATCCGCCAGGCCCGCCGGATCTCATGGGTTCTCTGGCGCAGTCGATCCTATTGAATTCTGACCCCGTGCCGATGCAGCCCGATCCGACGCACATTCCTATTTATCAGATTTCCTGATTCGATGCTGATTGATCTTGACCACGTTCTCCCCCACAGTTTGCTATGCTGTCGGGGTATCAATTGGCCCTTATTCCTTCTCCTCCTGCTCCTCCCTCCCAAAACAGTTAGTTTTCGTGCCTCAGGGGTTCAATGGCCCTTTCTCCGCATGCTACAAATGCCCTCCTCCCTCCTGGGAAGCTGCCCAGACATGGGCCTCACAGAAGCTGTTGCGTCTAGCGCGGGTGCGGAATAAGAGAACGCGCAATTGCGCGGGCGAGTTCGAAGCGTGAGAAAAGCAGGCAGATTGAGACCTCTGCATGCGGGAGCACCTGGAAACGGACAGCTGGGCGATGGGAAGCGCAAGAGTGGAATGGTCCGCAGGGCATAGATCACGTAAAGGCCCTCTCCTTCCTCTCCCTGTTCCTTCGCACCCTCGTCCTCCTAGCTAGCCACACAGGTTCAGCTGCTGCGCACGCCGTGGCCATGCCGCAGCCCCTCGGCACCGCTGCCTCGGCCGATGTGCTGCGGCGAGCCCTCTCGCCTGCATTCGGGAAGACCGAATGCTTGAAATTGCTGAAGAATGCAAAGACGCTGACGTGTTATTCAGAGCCATCCGGCTACATCACCAAAGACGAGGTGTCCAAGAAGTCGTGTGGGATCATATTCTCGTTGCGCAAGAACACATCTACGTGCGCAGAGTATCGTCAGGATTTGGAACGCTATCCCTGGACTTGGTCGGTTCGCTGAAGTACGATTGCGTGGGCACAATGTCGACATCGCCTTCATTGGTCGTCCTAGTGTTACCCAGGGTCCCAAGACCTTCGCGAGCGTGGTCGCGTCGAGGCCACCGCCGACAAGGTACTGAGGCTGACGGACCATGTGCTCAGCTCCCCCCCCAGCCCACTCGATGCCGATCCTTGCCAAGGACGCCAACGAACATCGGGCGGTGCGGTAGGTCGAAGGAACACCACGCGGGCCGAGCGGTACTTCAGCTATGCAAGAAACCCGTGATGATGTTCTTCCTTGTCGGCCCTTGCTTCAGCTGGACAGATCGCGCGTGCATCCTGGGCGATTGCGCGCCTCGGATCACGGACTTCACACACATTTGGGTCAAATCGAAGACAGCAAGTTGCCCTTGGTAGTCGACCTCGTGAACACATCGCGTTCCACTTGAACATACTAGTGCAGCTAGACCACGCGCCGAAGAACGGCGATCATATGTAGGACCACCTAGGCGTTGCCAGAGCCCTTAATTTGGAGATCGGCTCGTGGACCGACCGCATCACTACCGAGCAGGCCCTCCATCTGATCATAGCCGACGGAGGCGTCGCCTATCATGCAGAGGTTCATGACGATGAAACGACTCGTGAACGTTATGACAGAATAAACAAACATTCGTGGCCACCGACAAGGCGATGCTGATCCCGTACCTGGGGCTTCTCGAAGAAATAATGTTAACGCTAGAAGACAGGAGGACAACGACAGCAGCGGTTGCGATCGACGTGGACAGTGCACTCGCATAAATTTTGCCACCAGGAAGGGCAAGCACATGCGGAGGAACAGGTACACGAATATTGAACACACCCACTAAACGACGGGCTACACAAGGCAGCGCAGAGAGGTAAACTTTCGGAGGAGTGGAGAATCTGCAGACTACTGGCGGCGAGCGAAGTCGGTGAACACCGAAAATCGTACAACACGGTGTCAGGCGCGATCCCATCAGCATTGGTACCGAGAAAAGACCTGACACGACCATGTCAGCGGGACTCAGGCAGCAGCAGAGGCCCGGTCAAACCAACAGGTTGGCCCGTGAACGGGCGGGGCACGACTTGGAAAATCAAAAGCAGTGCGACCTGCATGCATGATGTGAAGGACGTGCAAGACGAGTGTGCAAGCTTTATGCCACTGCGCAGAGGGGGGGGGAGGGAAGGGGAGGAGGAGGAGGACGGGAGGGAGGGGGGGAGGGAGAAAAGTAGCCCGTCCTTACGTCTGCAAGCAGTACTCCACGAACGCGTCCTCGTCCTCTTCTGCAATGCTTGTAGTCCAGTGAGATGCTGTGTTCAAAATATCACGCGTGAAAGATGCCAGCCGGTCGTCCCATCTTGTTGGCGGACGGCCTCGCACCCTCGAGGCGCCATGCGTGCTCGCCGGTCTCCATCCGATAACTGCATGAACCCAATCAGTTTCTGAATCGACTGACTTCCGAGCAAGTTTAAACAAGCGGCGACAGAACAGGGCGCTCCAATTGTCAATTGGAAAATGCACCAAGGCATCGTTGACTCTGTCCCTCATGTGTCGCATAGTGTCGGCCCACTCTTCTCCGTCGACTCTTCTCCATCCAACAATCAAACGGAGTATTTTGCTTTGAATGACGTCTAGAGAACCCAGCTGTTGCTTGGTCAGAGGCAGACATGCCAGCCCAAAGATCAAAGTCGGCGTAACCACCGATTGAAATAACTTGAGCCTTAGGCGAACCGACACACTTTGGTCTGTGAGCGCGTGACGATGTTCATGAAATTGCTGCCAAGCTCGTCGAAGTCGTTGTCTTAGTTCAGTTGTGGTGCGGTCCTTAAGGTTCGCCGGCAACGTCTTCCCTAAATATTTGTGCGTGTCCGTGCCGCTCATGACCTTAATCATGTTGTTTTCAACCTCGATAAACATTGCTCCGGCCGTCTCCTCGGAAGTGAGAACCTTCTTCTTGTCCGGGTTCAGGTGCAAGCCAACGGCTGCCAAGTCCTCCATCAGCACTTCCAGCATGTTCGCCAACTCGTCTGCAGACTGTGCGTAGAGCATAATGTCATCTGCGTATCGAACATTCGTGAGCAGCCTCCCATTCCCCAGAGGGACACCAACATCCTCTACCCGTTGTTTCCATCTTGTCATCGCCATTTCTAACCCAGCATTGAACAACATTGGGCTGATGACGTCTCCTTGTTTGACTCCGCGTTGTATTGGGAATGGCTGCGCCCCGGCTACGTAACCCGTCTGGTTGGAGTACAACGACGCCAACAGAGCGACGTGGTCTGCATCCACACCTTGGCTACGTAGGGCTCGGAACAAGGAAGCATATTCGATCCTGTCGAATGCCTTCCGTAAGTCGAGACTTGCGCACCAGAGCGGCACGCCCCATTCGAAGCATTTGCTGCAAGTAACTTCGAAAACCAAGAAGGCATCTTCTACCGAATGTTTTTTCCTGAAGCCAACTTGATCGGGCCCCTGAGCACGTTGCAGGACGTCCCGTAGCCGGTGGTAGAGCATCCGAGAGAATACTTTGTAGGTCATCTTGAGGACAGCGATCGGCCTCCAATTCTTCGACTGCGACAGGTCCCCGGTCTTGGGCAGCATGGTAAACAAAGTATCTTTCCACGAATCCTCCAGAAGCCCCGTGCGCACCATATCATTATACATGTGTAGCAGGTAGTCCAGGAAATTGTTGGAGGCATGCTTGAACATTTCTGCGACGATGCCGTCTGTGTCGGCGCCTCTCCTGTTGTTCAGCACCTTGATTGCTTTGCCAAGCTCTGCCTTCGTGAACGCAGGAACGTTGAAGGGACCTCGATGACCCGATAGTTCCGCAGGTACTTCTTCAGAGGAAGAGAATATGTCAGCCAGAAATCCTGCCAACGCTTCAGGGGCACATTATGCGTCACCCAATTCCTTCCGCTTCCGTGCCGGAAACAGTTTCGCTTCTGCGAGTCGGTGTAGGTCACGGAACTCAGTCAGAATTTGCTGGGTGCGCCTGGCCTTCTGTCTCCGGAGTTCGGCCCGCACTGCCCTGCGAATTCATATGGAGATGTCCCTTCTGCCTGCAGACCCGCTTGGGAGAGAACGACGTTGGCTGAGAAGATCTTGGAAAGCACCGTCGGCCCAAAAGGCTGGCTGATTGCTCGTTCGTTTGTCATGCCCTGGCGCAACAGTGTTCACGCAAATATCAAGATCGGAAAGGCAAGTTGGCGGATACGCCCGCAAGTATGCATCCACGTCGTGACAATACGCACGATCATCGCCAGGCTCCCAACCTCGAGGGTCATACCTGGTTCTGCGCCTCTGGCCAGATGTCTTGGTACGTACACATGCGTATACAGCTCTGTGGTCGGAGCCCAAACACATCGAATTGACAGCTGTACTCTGCTCCACCCGCGCCGCGCGTGGCAGCAGAATGAAATCGATGCACCTTGTAATGCCCATGCTTGAGCGGAACGTCCAGAGGTCAGCGTTCTGAAGCCTTGGCGGGAAATTCGCAATTTGAAGGCCGTGTGCCGCTGTAAATTCGTTTAGTCTTTGACCACGGGGCCCAATATTGAACTGAGAATTCCAATCTCCCCCAATGACAACAAGGCTGTTCTTGTTCTGCTTCTGGGACGTGCGCACCATGCCATCGAGGTCATTGTAAAACGAATCGAGGGCATCCTCGGCAAATCCAGCATGCGGCACATATACTGCGAAGCATGTGTACACACGACTATGCATCACAATGTCGATACCAAGAGCACGATCGCTGCATTTACGGACTTTTTTAATGTTGGGGACGTGGCGCTCGTGTACCAAGATGCCGACGCCTGCAGCGACATAGTCCCCCAGATCGAGAAACAATGTGTGGCCGCCCTCGAGTGTGAGTTCAGATGACGGTGCCCGCGTCTCGCTGAATAAAACAATATCCCACTGTATGCCTACAAGCTCTGATAATAACTCTGTCAATTGTGCGTTCGTCCTTAATCTTGTATTCTTTGTGTAAATGTGAGGTTCCCCTGTCAAGGTAGGGGGTGAAACTTGGTTTGACCGGTGCTGTCCCTACTCCTGCCTAGCAGGTTTTTCTTCTCCCTTGCCCTTGTCAGCGGCCTGTTGTAACGAATTCTGGCATTTGTCACGCAAGGCTGTGAAATCCACGTCGTTGTGCAGCGCCTCCTACGTTTTCCAATCCGGCTTCAACCATATAAGTTTCAGCGTATGATCAGAAGTGGTATTGGCCACCAGCACGGTGTCGATCCCGAACTTCATGGAGCACGTGGTGTCGTCGATCTTGATGGACTTCGCTGCGAAGCCCCAGCTGATCAAGAGCTTTTTTAAACCAAAAAGGAAACGTAGGGGCACTCGAACATGTAGCGGCTGATCCAAATTAGCCCAAACCCTTTTGCTTGAGCACGTGATGGCTTCGGACCGGAACCTCTTCACAGCGCTTTGAAGGTCATCGGGGTTCGCCATTCTTCCAAACACGAGTCCATTATAGGGCTCTCCCTTAATGAACATCTCGGTCGGAGGTGGGATCTGTACTTTCCGGAGCTCCTCTTTGATGAACTGCTCGGCCTCCGCCAAGGAAGAGAGGCCATCCAAGCCACCGAAGATGGCGGTCACAGATGTTGAATCCGAAGCCCCTCGTGACGTCGTCAGGTGCTTCAGCATGTCCCATCTCCGCCAAACGAGCCTCGACTGACGCCCGGCTGTCCACTGTACCGAAAGAGCGTGGAGTGATTTGGGCTGATGCAGTCTCGAGTGCTTCCACTCGCTGCGTAATATCTGCGATGTCCTCCCGGACCGGTTGAAGAGCTTCTTCGAGATGGTGTCGAGAGACTCCATGTTCTTTGATTGCCGTGATATCCTGACGGAGTGGCGTCAGACGTTCATCCAACAGCCGTGCCATGGATGAAATTGTCAGTGGTGTGTGATCCTGTGCGTCCTCGAGCTGCTTCTGAAGCTCCTGCTGTCGTAGTGCCGTGGGGACATCATCGTCCATCTCCTGCAAGGGGCTGGACCCGATCCTCGCTTTCTTGAGCTCCTGCTTGCTCGGCGTGGACATGAGTGGCGTCTCTGCGGAACTGCTGCCCAGTACTCCACCCACTGGAGTGCCCGGCTGCCGAGAATTCGGCGGCATGAAGACAATCGAAAGAGGCAAGAACAACGTATGTGCGTATGGGAGTAAGATGTAAAAGGTGAGTGCAGAAAGGAGGTAGGATTGATTGATGTGAGAAAGCTTGAGCCACCCGGCAGCTCTTGAGCCAAAATGGCTACGAGCTACGACCCGGGACTCAGGAGATTTACTATTAATGCCTCGAGCGTGAACGTGGTTGTCACGATGGAGAAGCGTCCAACGGAGCAGCTACGCCGAGCGAGCCGGTTGCAACGCCATTGAGATTTGGTGTTGGCACGGTCGAGCCGAAGGGAACGATTCCCAGCGAGTCTCATAGGGGTGCGATCCCGCCGCTGCTCCCACCCTGAATGTCAGGATTCGAGTCCATTCTGACACCCGTAATTACTCTCCCTTCTCCTCGCTTCCCGCGAACGCCTTTGCGGGTCTCCCTCCCTCGACCTTTGCTCCGCCCCCCTGCGCACGAGACCTCCCTGACGAACTAACTGCATAGACCCCCCCTTTTCCGCAGTCTCCCCTCCCGAACGCCCTAGGCAGTCCTCGAGCACCGAGGTCTTAGCACAACTAATGTCTCTCGGATAGGAGTCCGTTTGCGGTCGTTCTCTCGCATCTCTTGTGTGGCCCGCTCAAGCAGTAGGGTTCCAGAAGCCGTACGTCTTTTTACAGGTGGGTTTGTCCCGAAGTCTTCGGGTGCCCGACACTGGTGCGTGACTGCTGTAGCTGACACAGGCACGAACCAGCGTTTTCGTTTGTTATTCCTCCTCGTACTCGTCTTCTTTCTTGTTCTTCTGTCAGCATGAGTGGACTGGGCCCTGAACCCCGTGGCCTTCCAGCGGGACCAGCTTCTCATCCTGAGAACCGTTTCTGTTGAAAGGCCTCGGGCTCTGGCATGGCACCGACCGGCCCGAAACGGCAGAAGGCATCAGGGCCCGTTTCTCACATGGCTTGCTTGCGTCCTGGCAGTTCTCCTCCCAGGGTGGCCGGGGGTACATGGGCCTCTGTCCTGCCCTGCCTGGGCTACGGATGCTCCTTTGCGATCCTCCGATCCTGCTGCCCCTCCCTGCAGGGCCCTCTTCGATCTGATCGACCTGGTTCGATCGATGTCGACATCCAGCCAGCTCGATCCGATATTCGATTCCGACGATCCCCTGCGGCCCGATGCTTGTATGGAGCTCTTGATCATCCTGGTGCGGCCGATCCGATTCGATTTCGACCCCGTGCCGATGCGGCCCGATCCGACGCACACCTCCGATCCGATCCGACTCCCTGGTCTGGTGCTGACGGATCCTTCCCCCTTCGGAGGACCTTCGCCAGCTCTCCGCCACGCTGGGCGCCGGAGAGGCGCCCGCAGTGCTGTTCGGGCACCCGGCGAGGCTGCTGCCGCTGCTACGGGAGGCGCCCTCGTGGGGCGTGGACCCGCTCGGGGCGCGAGATAATTCCTCCTTTCATCCTTCATCGTTCCTCCTCTATCCTTCTCTATTCCCCTCTCTCCCTCCCCATCTTTCTCTTCTCATCTCCTCCTCCTCGTCCCTTCTCCTGAGGAGGAGGGGCTGGAGGAGGGGGAGGGGGAGGAGGAGGAGGAACAGTAGGAGGGGGGCGAGGGGGAAAGAGGAGGAGGACCAGAGTACTATACAAAGGAGACGTCAACGATGCTGCAATATATCCTCCCGTCCCAGGTTTTGTCTCACAAGTCTCTGCAAGTATTCATGTCAACTGTGGGATGCGCCCCCTTGAACGACGAGTGCATGGTTGGCCTGGCAGTCAGGCGAGACTACATGTTGTGGATACATCCTCCATCATTCGAGTTAAGAGATGTACAAGGAGGTAGGATGGTACAGCTTGAGGGAGTGTCCAGCAGTAGCCCCGTTTGAAAGGATCTGTCTTGCATCCGTGTAAGTGGTGCGCGTCCCTTACGTTTTGGTACTCAAATTCGCGGTCAGAGCCGCATTTTGAAAACGACCAGGCTTCCATCCGTGTAGTTGCCAGAAGTGTCTAAAACGAAGTTGTTCTGCGCTGAGGCGAGAGCAGCATTTGGAAAACCGCTGTCCCTCCATGTTTGTAAGGGCCGGAAGCTTCACACACGAATGTCCTCGGAAGGGCCGATATCAGCATGTCGAACATATACAGCCGTCGATTCGTGTAGCTGTTGGAAGCTTGTCAAGCGAATGTGCGCGGCGCTAATGCGAAAGCCACATTTTGAAAACCATAGGCCCTCCATGCTTCTAACGGTTGGAAGTGTTCAGAATATTTGCTTGCTGCACCAAGGCGGGAATCGCAGTTTGAAACCTACCGAGTTCCCATCCGTGTAACAGCTGATGTTGTGTTGCTTCAGCATGTTTGTTGGCAAGAGTGTCTCGAGCGAAACGCCCGGTCGGACCTAGGGACACGTCTGGCGGTGCGAAGACAATATGAAGGGAGAGGGACGGAGGAGGAGGAGGAGGAGGAGGAGGAGGAGGAGGAGGGGGAGGGAGGGGAAGAAGGAGGAGGAGGATGAGGAGGAGGAGGAGGACAATTCTGAGGAGGGAGTTGCATTGAAACATGCAGCGCGAGGACGGGGAGGTCAGGGAGGACGATTACGAGGACGAACTGTAAGAAGGCCTCGAGCAGCCAAGGCAGCTGTGGCAGTGGGCTGCAGCTGTAGCGGCAGGTGGAGGATGCCCCAGGATTGGCAGGATGAGGCTTCGGGGCGGTCTGGAAGTTTCTAGACGGTTCTTGCGTGGCGGGTGGGGCGGGGACAGTTGATGGGGGGACGTCCTTGTCCTTTCTTCATTTTTTCGCCGTCCTCCTAACCTCTTCGTTCTTCCTTGCTTCGTCTTTCCTCCTTGCCCCGCCCCTCTCACTCATGCCATTCTTCGTCCGCGTGCCCCGTCGCTCCTCCATCCTTTTTCCTCCTCCTCTTGGTTCTCCTCCCTGCTCCCTCGATCCATATGTCCTTCCTTCCTCCCCCGCCTCCCTCATTTGTCCGTCTTCGTTCCGCCTTCTCTCCATCCTCCTCTTTTCTTGTTTTCCTTCCCTCTGTCTGCTAACGTATCCTTGATGCCGTCGCCTTTCTCCTGGACCAACATCTCTCATCTCTCATCTCGACGTCCCGTCTCCAAGCAGATGGTCTCTCTCTTAGAGCAGATCCTCCGACTTTTCTCGTTCCCTTCATTTCTACTATCTCTCGCCCTCTGGTCCTTATTCCCTCTTTGTTCGTAACCTTCCTCCTTCCCACTCTATCTTGCCCCCTTCCTCCCCCTTGTCCTTCTCATCCTCCTCATACGCCTCATGCTCTCAGTGCCTGGGATATGTTCCGAAAACTTCTCCTTGCCAAAATCCCTCCACCTGGCGCCCCCTCCGTCCCCAGCAGAACCACGGGTGGCTCCTGGCCGCGAGCACAAACAAGGTACGATTCGCAGCAGAACTGTCCAGCGAACCTATCCCGTAGCCCTCTCCTCGAGTTTTTGGCGCCGTTTGTGGCTGGCCGCTTTGGGGCCTCCGGGGACCCCGCGGGAGCCCACGGCGACGCCCGTGGGGACCCGCGGAGAACGCCATAGGCCCCTTGAGATGTCCGCAGGGGCGCGGCGGGCCGAAGGGTTTTTCGGACACACGCACACACACACACATACATACGTACATACATACATACATACATACATACATACATACATACATACATACACACATACACACATACAGAGACAGACAGACAGACCGACAGACAGACAGACAGACAGACAGACAGACAGACAGACATACATATTTACATACATATATATATATGTATATATATATATATATACATATATATATATATATATATATATATATATATATATCGGAGGTGTGGGGGTGAGATCGAAGTGGAACGGAGAGCCCCCCTACCGGGAAATCGATTTCGGTTTCGTGTTGTTCGTGCGTGCCATGCGTGCGGGCGAGGCGAAGTTGCGTGGGCGGGCGAGAGGAAAGTCTCCTGTGGCTGAGGCGCGGCCGGACCAAATGATTCTCCACCGGGCGGCCGGTGGCGCGCGGTGTCCCGCCGGTGTCCCGGTGGTGTCCTCTGTGGCTGAGGCGCGGCCAGACCAAATGATTCTCCACCGGGCGGCCGGTGGCGCGCGGTGTCCCGCCGGTGTCCCGCCGGTGTCCCGTCGGTGTCCCGATCATGATGATGATGATGATGATGATGATTATGATGATGATGATGATGATGATGATGATGATGATGATGATGATGATGATGTTGATGATGATGATGATGATGATGATGATGATGATGATGATGATGATGATGATGATGATGATGACGTCGATTGTGATATCGGTAGTGAGACCGAATGTGAGACCGATAGTGAGACCGAATGTGAGACCGAATGTGAGACCGAATGTGAGATCGATAGCGAGATCGATTGAGTGAGACGTTGGTTCCCCCTCCCCCCTCACCTCTCACCCGCAGGGTGGTCGTATAGGTATACATACGTATAAGTACCTATACGACCTCCCTGCGGGTGAGGAGGTGGGGGGGGGCAGCAATGGGCAAAAATGGTGATTGTTGTTCTGACGATGTCTGTGGGGCGGTGGCCGCGGCCCACCCACAGGAGGATTTTGGGACACCAGCGGGACACCGGCGGGACACCGCGGGCCACCGGCCGCCGGAGGAGAAACATTTGGTCCGGCCGCGGCCCAGCCACAGGAGGATTTCTTCTCGCCCGCCCACGCAGCTTCGCCTCGCCCGCACGCGCGCACGGCACGCACGACACGAACCCGAAACCGAAATCGATTCCCCGGTAGGGGGGGTCTCCTTTTCACGTCGGACTCACCCCCCAACCTCCGTTATATACACATATATATATACATATATATATATATATTGAGAGAGAGAGCGAGAGAGAGAGAGAGAGAGAATTGTTTAAACAATTCATTGGCGTGTATCCGTCGCTGCTTGGGCCAATCACCGCCCTTAGGTAACAGTAGCGATCGTACGGGGGGGGGGCCTGGACACCCCCCCACATGTTGGTGCTCGCACGCATGCTATGGCGATCGCCTCATTCACCACGCCGAAATGTTATCATTATCCGTTCCCCCCCCCGCTTTTGGGGAACAGCCGTCACCCGAAATGATTATTCATTGCGTCGAGATCCCCATACGCGCGTCCATTTGCGTTGGCTCTTTCCGCCGCAACTGTCGTAAAAGACTTCGAACATAAACGGGCTTGAGTGTTGACTGAATGTGAGTCTGCATGCGACTGGGTTTGAGTGTGGATGAGTCTGGGTAGTGTGATTGGGTCCATGCGCATCTGTCAGAGTATAATTAAGCTTAGAGTGAGTACGTTTGCGCGTCAGTGGCCAGATCATGACTGAGCGTGGTTGAGTCGGAATGGATACGGGATCTTTCCATACTGAAGCAAGTAACACTGCTGTTCATGCAGACGTCGGGTGAGACCCTTGCGCTGCGTCGGCTGGCCAACAATACAGTGGCTCACGCAAACATCTCACGCGACACACCGCGTTGAAGAGAGAGGGTCTGGTCGTGGCGCCACGCTGGAAGCTCACGCGCCAATCCGTGCCCCCGCTGTCGGAGATACCTGCGGCATTTCAGGCAAGAGCGCGTGGCGCGAAGGACGGAACACGTGGATTGTTTCTCCAGCGGCCAGAGTTAGTGCAGTTCGCCACCAGATTGAGAAGCGTCGTCGGGAGATTCCGTCGAACCAGACCGTCCGCGTTTGGCAGCGGACCCATGAGCCAGGCGATCATCTGCTCTTGGCATCGAGCAGCGCGCGGCTGGGCGCACGGTGGACAGGGGCAGGCTGTCGCCTGCGCTTGGCGTCGGGCCCGCAGATTTGTCATGCTCACACAGTGGCCATAGAAAGACTGATCCCTTGGCTCTTTTGAGCCAGCTCCTGCAACGCCGCCCGCACTTGGCATCGGGCCACGGAGGGCTAAGGCGGCGATTCTTTTTTTGGCGGCGACATCCCGTATCTCTCGGCAGGCAGAACGGCCCCATCGCCTTTAAGCCCTCCTTCTATTCGAAGCGTTCGAGAGCGCCCTTCGCCGGCTTCGGCGGACCTCGTTCTGGCGGCCGCGCCAACAGCATGCCCGCCATCTGGATGGCGCGGGAGAACATCTCGCAGCCATCGTGCGTCGCCCTCGCGCCGCGCTGTTCCTGGGGCCCCCAGCTCGCGCAGTCCTTGGCCACCGCGCCCCGCAATCTTCTTGCCCCTGCGAGGCCGTCGTCGTCAGGTAGTGGGCGTGCGAGACCATGGGGCCGAAGCGCCGCGCGCTGCGCGCCGCGGACGACGCCCCCCGGGCGACGGCGGCGGTCATCAGAGGCGCGCAGAAGAGGCCGCAAGTCATCTCCTCTGTTGCAGCCTTCTCTGCGTTGTCCACGCAGTCCATGAACTCTGTCCACGCTGAGACCTGCAGTCGCCGACCTGCCGCCAAGTGCCCGTCGGGGAACTGCGCGGCCTGGGGGTCCCGCCCAGGCGCGCGTTGTTGCGGCGCATCTCGTCGCCCTTGCCGATCGCGAAGACGACGACGGTGGCCCGCTGTTCTTGGGCGAGGCCGCGCGCCCCATTGAACTTGCCGGTGGGGCGAGCCCGAAGTCCCGCGCGAGCAGGGGCGCGCCTTGGGGCCTGCCTACGCGGCCGATGTTGACCGCGCGCGGCACCCTGGAGCAAGTTGCCCCGTCTCCGACGGGGGCGGTCTGACACTCGCCGGGGGTCCGCAGAGAGACCGGGGGCGCCTCGAACACGCGAGCGCCGCGCCGCGCTCTCTCGACGACGGTTGCCTTGCGCTCCGCGGGCCCAGCTCGGGGGCTGCGTCGGGGCGGCCGCGCCTGGCCATGAGTGCGCGTTGGAAGAGGCCGCCGCCGGCGCCGACGGGGCTCGGGCGCCTCGCTGGGCAATGTGTATTCCACCGCCTTGAGCACCGGCTGCTGTACTTCGCGCGTCTTGCCCGCGCCCCCCGCGCCGGGGAGGGCCGGGGGCGCGGGCCCCCGCTGCTCGCGCGGCGGCAACCTGGAAGGCCTCCGCGAACGTGGCCACGGAGGAGTCCGTCGCCGAGTCGGCCGCTTGTCTGGGGCCAGCTGCGACATGGGGCGCCATGTGATAGCGCTCGGCGTCTTGTAAACGCCATCTCTGGCAAATGAGGCCGCTGGCTCCTGCTTGCCCCTGAGACTGCGCTCAGTCATGTTCGCTCCGCCGCGTTGTCTTCCTCTGCGTTGATGCGCGATCCCCCACCCGAGTTGTCCGCGGCCCGATCTTCGCCTCCACCTGCGCGTCCCGGGGCTTCTCGCCATCGCTCCGCCGCAGGTTGCCTTCCGCTCGGCGCGTCTTCACCCCGTCGTTCTCTTCGCCCAGCTCTGCGGCGGCGCGCGCGAAGGCCCGTTG
This sequence comes from Prorocentrum cordatum, assembly GCA_963575745.1. Taxonomy (NCBI): domain Eukaryota; class Dinophyceae; order Prorocentrales; family Prorocentraceae; genus Prorocentrum; species Prorocentrum cordatum. The sequence goes on along the minus strand of CAUYUJ010018815.1, from coordinate 666,585 downwards.
CATCGAGCGTGCGAACGGACAATCCGTTCGAGACACCCCTGCATTCTGGGCGCGAGCGGGCCCGCGGCCTCCCCTTCCGGGCGCCCCCCCCGCCCGCGGGCGCGCTGAAACCAGGTTCTCACCCGAGACGCCCTCGGAATCCGCGCTGGGCGCAGACGGGCCAGGCCACCGCGAAGAGCAACCCGCCCGAGGCGCCCTCTCAATCTACGCCCCTGGAGGACTGAAGCCGGCGCCTCGCCCGACAGAAACCCGCCCTTCTCATCGTTTCCATCGTCGTGCCTATCATCATCATCATCATCATCATCGTCATCAGCATCATCATCATCGTCATTCCCTTCATCTTTTCTGTGGCCATGTCTGGCTCAAGTTGGGGCCGTCGAGCTCGCGGCGCCAGCTTGCCGGGGTAGCTCTCGCGATCCCTGCCGGGGCCCCCCCCTGGCCGCTGCAGGCTGCGAGGCTTCTCGCCCGCCGGCGCCCTCGCCGAGATTCCTCGAAGACGGCGGCCAATTCGGAGAGCATTCAGGAGCTGTTCAAGGAGCAGATGATCTGCTAAATATAGGCGCTGCCAACGCTGCCGAGGCCACGGCTACGCTGGCCGCGTCGGCCCGCGCCGCGCAGGAGGCCGCTGGCGCCCTCGAGCTGAAGGCGGCCGCCGCCGAGGGCGAGACCGGCCGGCGGTTCGCGGCGCCGGAGATTCAGCTGCGCGCGCCGCAGCCCAGCGGCATTGCAGGCGACGACGACAACGGCGGCATTTCCAATGGCCTTTCGAACAGTGGTATGGGCGATTTCCCTCCGAGCAGTGGGATGGGCGATGCTTCCGGCGGCCGTCGCAGCAGCAACAGCGAGACCGCCGAGAGATGCCAGACTTTCAGAGCTGGCTACAGCTCAGGCGTCGGCGTCATCGGCGGCGCCCACCTCGGTTTCCCCTCTTTCGAGCCCCAGTGAACACGGCCGCAAACACGTTGGTCTCAAGTGCCGCCCCGCTGCAAATGCCAATGTCGGCGACGCCCCCGACCGCGCCAAGATCTGGCTTCGCGACTTCCCGCGCAAGCTGCTCAAGATCGCGCCCGATCTACAGTTCCAGGAGATCAATGCAGCTGCGCCCGCCCCCCACCGCAGCAATTGCGAGGTTTGGGCTCGCGGCGCGGGAGTCACGCGCGCGAGCCATGTCGGGAATGGGCGCGAGATTCGCGCGCAGCCTCCTCGGCGGCGAGACGCGCGCGCCAATGTTGCCCATGTTCTTCGCATAGGCCGCGCAGTGCCGATCGACGCCCGCAAATCAAGTTTCGCCGCGGGCAAGTTCTGGACCATCTGCAAGAAAGCGTTTGGCTGAATCATGAGAGCCCGAGGCGAAGATCGGCTGCGACCCGTAGCAGGGGATCTGCATCTTAATCTTCGAGGTCGAGCCCTGCGAGATGATCTCGCGCGCTGGTTCCCCCATCGGGCACCTTCTCCTTCGAGCCGCAGTTCGACGCGCTTTGTGGGTTCGGCGCTCCGGTGAATATAGCCGAGCCCATGCCGAGGCTCATCCAGGAGCTGCTCGATCAGTCCTCGCGATGGTCTTCCTGGCAAGACGCCCGACTCGGCTGACTTCCCGAATTCAGCCGGCGTTGCATCTTCAGCGGATGAAGATGTGAGCGTCCTCAATCCCGATTCCAGTGGGCAGGCTGTTTCTCCTCGTCTGAAGCCTAGGCGGCTGCGTGACACTCGGAAGCGTCGGAGGCTTTCGTCCTCGTCCCCCATCCTCGCCCTCCTCTTCCCCCTCTGACCCTTTGCCTGTCCAGTTGGAATGCCAGAGGCCGTTTCTTCTCCTGGCGAGCATGTAGATATTCCGGAACGTTCTTCGGGGCCGTGGCAGTCTCTATCGACATTGCGATTGATGTTCTTGCAGGGAGCTCACGGTGCCGACGCAGATCTACCGAGTCGATCGCGGTCCCCCAAACTTGCAGCATGCCGGTTTTTTTGTACTCGCGCGCGCTGGTGGCGGGGCCATCTCTGCGCACCTCTCCCTGGCCAGTCTTTATCATTTCCAGCCTCATTAGCTCGTCATTGACCAGGATCGCGCGCATTCTCCATCACCTCCCATGTCAACGTTGGTAGCATACCAGTTACTAGCGTTCTTGTAGGGCTTCAACGCCGCCACGATCTCAACGTGGAATTTCCGCAGAAAATCTGTCGGTGCCTCGGTCTTCGTCGAGGGCGATGAGGAATCCCTTGGGTTGTTTTGGCGAGCAAAGGTCCCCCTGGTTCCGGATGGCGATGCCCCCTGGATTTTTGCGGCTCCCAGGCTGGGTGATTCATCCGGACGTATGTTTCTTCGTTGTGTTGAAGTAGATCAGCATGACTATATTCGTAGGTTTTTCGCGTTGGCCGTCTTGATATATAGTGCACCTATCTCGCTAGTGCGGTTAGTTTGGGCCTTTCGCCTCGTAGCCTCGCCGTGGGTTTGGTCAGCGATCGGCGCGGACAGTCTGGTCGTGTTCCTGTCGTTTTCCAGCTCACCCCCGACAAACGACAAACCTGTCGTTTAGAAGTGGCCCGAGTGGGTGGTCCTCCACTCTGAGTTCCAGGACCTGCCTGGTGAAGTCGCTCACGGGGCCGGGCTTTCGGACGACGCTCAAGAGCGGGCTGTTGAGATCAAGGAATGAACGTTTGCCGCTAAAGATCGTTGAGTGGTTCGCATCTTTCGTCAGAACGTCGCGACATGTCCGAGGTTGGTTCGCGCGAGGCGCCCAGCAACTTCATCGCGCCCTTTGTGCGCAGGTGCATCCATTCCTTGCCGCTGCTGAATCAGTATTTCGTCGTCTCCTGTTTGCGTTTCTCTGGCCATGCAGGGTTTCACGCGTCTACAAGACGTGTCCAGCGATATTCTCCACGCTGAAATCAGCCTTTGCGACGGATCGCGCCCCGCTCGTCCGCATGACCTTTTCACGTGTTGTTCTTCTTCTCTGACATGCCACGTCGTGCCCTCGCCCGCGCGCCAGGCGTGCCCTGATGGTTTTGTTTCTGGCTCGCCTGCCCAGAGTGCTCAGAACCTTTCGCGTCATTGGAGGGAAGTTCACGCGGGCGGAAGTTCACGCGGGCGGTCCCCGTATGACCAATTGTGATCATGCCAGAGATTGGCTTTGTCGGGAAGTTCAACAGGGGCCCCGGGGAATCGCATGGCGTCTCGCGAAGCACGGGTTCACTTGTCTGCTGCAGGCCAAGTGCCAAGACCGATTCTGCTTCTGGTCCGGACGGCGTTGCGCGGAAAACCAGGGGCGAGTTTTGCCGCGGTTGTTTGTTTCATCTCTATTCCCCGAAGTGCGATTGCCAAGATGCGAATAAAAGGTTGCAACCACGCTTCCACCGCCCGCCGCTTTTTCATGTCCGAGGACGGTGGGGGAGTCGGCGATGTTGGTGGCTATGAAATATCTCGGCCTGGTGATGCGATTCGCCACATTGCCCTGTCCAACTGCGATCAGGAGATCCTTGTCGGTCTCCTCCGCTCAGGACGCTCTCGCCAAGAAACGGAATATGAACTATCCTTCTCTGAGGGTGTAATCTCTGTTGTTCGACCATTTTTTGCTCAGAGGTCTCAATAAGCAGGTTAGTTCGTGCTGTTATTGCCGCTGCCTCCCCGTCGTTGAACCACGGCTGGGCTTTTGACTGTCCATCTCGACTGGGCGCGTTTCGCTTCCCCCCGCGCGCCATCAGCGCGCTCTACAAGGACGTGGTCACTGAGGTTGTTCTTCGAGGGCAGGTTTTTTTTTCCAGCGGCTTCGAAATTCTTCATGTGGTTCAGCAAGGGTGCCCATTGAGCGGGGCGGTCTTCGCGCTCTGCTTCGACCCCGTCGCTCGCTGCCCCGAAAGAGCCCTCCGACCTCGCCCTGCCAGGCCCGTTGCATTCGCTGGCGATCTTGGCGTCGTCTCTGTCAATTTGCTGGTGTCCATGCCGATCGTGCTTCGGCTGATGATCTTTGCCGCGGACATGGACATCTCGGGGCTGTGGCTCATTCGCTTCTTTCCATGAGGTCGGTCTGGGCGCCTCCCCGTTTCAGATTTGCTCGAACGGTCGGTATCTTGGCACGCGTCTGGGACCTGGTGGTCCGCTGGCTAGCTGGGGCAATCCTTCGGGGAAGTTCAAGAATTGTCTATGCTACATCCGCGGGCTTTCGTTGGCGTTTACGCAAATGCTCCTCAAGTTCCACTTGCTGTGCTCCGCGCAGAGCACGACGCTCATCAATTTCGTCAGAACTGGGCTTCGCTGGGCGATCCCTGCTCCCATTTTGGCCAACTGCGACCGCGTCGGCCTTCCCGTGAAGCCAAGGTCGATCGAGATGGACAAACGGGGCTGCCATGTATCGCGCATGTTTTCGTTCCGACGCCTTCTGGTCGGAGCCAGCCATCTCTGGCGCGAGCCCTGTGCCTCTCAACTGTATCGCCTTGTGGTCCCCCTGGAGGCCAAGTGGGTTCAGGAGTACATCACTGGCTCCTGATGTATGATGTTCGAGAAGCATTAATATCCCGTCCGACCCCAAAATTGTTCAGGTACATAAAAAATCACGAAGGTGCCGCATCACACTACGAGTCCGACACGCACGTTGGTTTAGCATTGTTCCCTAGGCTCCGCAAGTTGTGGCCTCTTGCAAATCAAACCCGTATCCGGCCGTGTTGTTGGTTTTCCAAGGGCGGCCGCCCCCGTCTGCCTTTTTGCTTGCGTTGCGTATCTACGCTCTCGTTGTAACGGCTGGTGCACCTCCGCCATATTCAACCAGGGTCTGTGAATTGGCCGATTTGGATGTTCAGCGATGGGAGGTGACCATGCTTTCCACTACTTCTCCTGCCTTGCCGTCCTCCGTTGTCTCCCGTCTATTGTGCCTTCTTTGCCCGAAGACTATGCCGCATGGTCGCCTCAAGGTGGACTGACTCTGTGTGTTTGCCCATTCCCCTGAGCGATGCCGAGCGTAAGTCTGCCCTCCTCGTGCATGACCTTATGACTGCGTCTTTGAATGATCAGCGTGCCCACAAGCGAGGGGGGGAAAGGCAGTTTAACGCGTTGTTCGCGGCCTGGGCCCGTGCCATCGCTAAGAAAAGAAAGGGCGTTTTGGTGTTCCTTTCCAGGCACTACCTCCAGGTGGCGAGATAATCATCATCCTCGTTGTCAGTATCATGACCATCATTATCCTCAACCTCCTCATCGTCGTTTTTATCGCCGTCATCATTTTCCTCATCAACCTCATCACCATGTTCAGTATTTACATCATCATCATCATTGTCATCATCGTCATCACCATCATCATCATCATCAGCATCATCGTCATCGTCATCGTCATCCGCATCAGCGTCGTTATCGTCGTCCTAATTCATCGGTAACATCACAATCCTCATCGCCATCATACGAAAGGAGTAGGGTAGGAGGAGGATGGTAAGGTGAGGAGGAATCGGCGCGGTTAGTTGGAGTCATAACAAAAACACATTCTCTAGTATGTGAGGAATAAGCCAACACGTCGTCGTTATTCCCTCCTGCGCGATGCCTCCAGATCCAAGGACCTGAGCGGCATCCAGATTTTGGCGCTGGACGACGCCGAGGAGACGATACGGCTGGGTTTCATGGACGAGGTGTGCGAGGTGTGCACGATCCTGCGCCACTTCTCCCGGCAGAGGCTGCGTCACGTGGTGCTTTCCGAGGTGCTGACCCACGAGGCCAAGTCGATGGTCCGCTGCCTGCGGAACTCGAGCACGAAAGATCCACACCAGCATAGATTGTCGCAGGTCCGCGCGGATCTTTGGATCGACGCTGGACTTCCCCCCTGGCACGCGCACCGCGCCAGGGGCGGCGGCCGGAGGTGCCAGTAGGAGGGACCAGCGCCGATCCTCGAGATCCGCGCGGAGCTCCGAAGGTTCATAACTGTGCCAGTTTACTGTTTCCAGGAACTCCCTGTTGCGCCAGCAGAACCTTTTCGGCATCAGGGCGCACCTGACGCAGGCGCGCGCACGCAGCGTGAACCACTACTACGCCGTCGCGCCCCGCGCCCGGTGGCTCGGGTGCCGGCAGGGGTGGTCTTGGCTCGGGGTGTCCCAAGAGCTGCATGAAATGTGTGTCGGACGAAATGTTGGGGATCCGTTTTCGATGGTCCCGTGGAAACCGTTTTTTGTATCTCCTGGCGATAGCCAGCGTGATTGGGGGAGGGGAGGGCCAGTCACGTCACAATTCGCGCCGGCGCCGTCTGGCAATGCCTAAGAGTGGCCAGTTCCCACACGGCGCCAGCGCGAATCGTGACGTGACCAGGGGGCGCCAGGGGGGAAGGGGAGGGGGGGAGCGGGGCGGGTCACGGGCGTTATGTCGTTTTTTGTTTTCAAAGCTCGCTTCGAAATTCTGGTCAGAATGCTCCCCAGGAGATGTCTGGAGAGCACGTAGCGGTATCGGTACCTTGTCGCCCCCCCTAGACGATAGCCCCCAGATTCCGAAACTCAAACAAAACTCGGATGTGCAGCAGTCGATCCGCCCGAAGTCCAGGAGGTGAGGCCCGGGCGAGGCGGGTGGGTGGTGCATGGGTGCCTTCAGGGGCAAACGCTCGGAGCGGACTGTCTCAGGGGGCGACGCATCGACCTCCAGTGGCCCAAAGGCCCATTGATCTGCCCAGGAACGCGCGGATTCGCTATCGGGGGCCTATCGCCCGCCGATCTGTCGGGGATGCACCGCAGATTCCTGCACGATGTTTCCCCCCCGGAGCCAGTCCCCCGCCAAGGTTCCCCCTCATGCCTCCTGTGCATCTCGGGTCCGACGCAGGGAGGGTAGTGGAACAGGGGGCAGTACGAACATTGCTGCGTGCCTTTGGTCTTGGCGCCTCCGCCAGGTGCTTTCCTCGATGCATGGTTGTTTGCTAGATTTCCAGGCTTGCTTGCTGTCCCGTGCGGCGCTACGAAACTCCAGAATTCCGAGAACGTTTTCTGATCGTATCGCCAAATGTTTGGCCGAAGTCTTGCCAAGTTGTTGAACCATGTGTTTTCGAGGATCCTGAGACCTTTCGTCGGCCCTCCTTACACCAACTGCATCGTGTTGACGAGCTTCGTTGGACAAGCACACGTTGGCTCTGACACGCGTTTTGAGTATCATCGAGTGTTCCCCCCAGCTATTGTGGAAACCCTCTGGGGGACATTTGGGGGAGGAAGAGAGAAGCCCATCTCGCCATCGTGCCTAAGTCGTCGGTCGGAGGCGTGCTGAATGCCTCTGGGGGTCTCTTGGGATGCCTCGCGGAGGCCTCTTCGGGGGCCTCTTTGGGGGGCTTCTTGGGGCCTCTTTGCGGCTTCTTGGGGCACTCTTGGGTCGTCTTGGGAGCCTCTCAGGGGGCTCCCTCGGGGCACCCGAGCACACTCCGCTCAGCGCCTGCTGCACGGTGGCGGACTCATAAGAGAAATGAGCAAGAGGTTGAGGGTTGCCACACATTCCAGGACTCCTGGAGCGCATTCTGAGCCAATCGCACGATGACAGCGTTTTGTCCTGAGCCAGTCGCTTCATTGCTCGTTGCATCACGTCCGACCTCGAACCAGACCTCTGAGTCGGTTTTGGAGGTCACCGCGGTGATCACGGCGGCCGCAAATCGTGGCAAGGTCTTTGTCAAGGAGTGACATGCCCCTTGCCAGCCCCCCCACCCGCTCTGCGATGCAGCCGAAGCTCACGATGAACAATGTAGCTTCGGAGAGTTGCCAATTTCTGTCCAACATTGGCTTTCATATTCTTCTCGGTTGACGTACAAGGTCTGCATGGTATGAGCGTGCTCCGCTGCCCTCGGCGTCCTCCTCTCGCGCTCCTTCGTTCTCCCCTTCTGCCCAACTGGGCTCCCATGTGTCTGTCGGCTGTTCCGACCGCGTCTGGGACCCACACCGCCGCTGACAAAACAAGAAGCTATCCTTGGCCAGGGGACGACTTCCACGCAACCGATGATGTCGTTCTCGTCCCAGCCCGAGGTGGCCCGTAGCCCTGGCGGCGCTGCACCACACGCTGGCGCTACCCAGCGGCATCATCTTCGACGACGAGTCGCCCGAGGACGGGGCGCCCCCACCTCGGGCCCGGGGCCCGCGCCGGGGGCACGGCGGCGCCTCCGGCCCTCGCCCGCTTGCGGGCCCTCGCGGCGTCGAGCAGTGCCAGTGTTCGCGCCCGATGGGCGCTTGATCGCCATGCACGAAGCGGGTCCTGAGGGAAACGGATTTTGAGCTTGTTTCTGAAGTTGTTGGCCCCCCGGGGCCTTCCACGGGCCAGAGAACGCCCGCAGGATGCGAGGGAGCTTGCTCCATTTTCTGATTCACCTGCTCCACCTCCTCCTTTCTCGTCTCCTCCCCCTCCTCCTCCTTCTCCTCCTTCTCCTCCTCCTCCTCCTCCTCCTCTTCCTCTTCCTCCTCCTCCTCCTCATCTTCATCCTCATCCTCATCCTCATCCTCCTCACCCCGTCGTCGTCCATCTCCTCCCCCTCCTCCTCTCCTTCCCCCCCTCGCTCGCCAGGTCCTTCCCTCAAGCCCTGAAGCTCTTGAACACCTAAACCCTTAAATCCTTGAACACTGAAGCCTTCGAACCCTTAAACCCTTCTTTGAAGTGTCAAACCCTCAAGCCCTGAAGCCATTAGGCCGCTACGCCCTTGCATCCGTAAGCCCATAATGCCCTTCAACCTTTAAATCCTTAAGCCCGTACGCCCTTCTCAACACTCACCCCCTCAAAGCCTGAAACTTGCAAGCCCTCAAACTCTTTAATTGTTTAAGCCTTTCAGTTTGTTAGCCCGTTGCACCGTTAAGTTCTACAAGCACTAAGCCGTTATACCGAAACATTGTTATGATGTTAAATGTTGGGCCCTCTCAGCGTTAAAACCCTTAAACTCCCACACCCTAGAAACTCTTTGGCCTCTTTGCCTTTGAACCCTAAGGCCATTATGCTTTGAAACATCTGAACTTTGACATCCGCCCTTATGCCCTCAAGCTCCTGAACCCCGTTGCCCTTAGAATTTTATATAGATTGAAATCCTCGAACGATTCAATCCTTGAGCCCATGAGCCCTCAAGTCCTTGACTTCGTAAGCCCTTGAACCTTTAAGCCCTTGCAGTAACGTCCCCGGGCAAACCTGGTACACGTTTGGGCAAGCACGGTAGCTTCTGGGATTCATTTACACGCGTAAGCAGATTATTTGGTTTTGGGATGCGCGAAGATTGCTTCGCCATGAATCATACAGTGAGGTTACTTGGCCGGTTGGAATTAGTATTGGTATGTCTTTCCAAGATGGTTGGAACAAATACCATTTGACTGGGATTACTCCTGCTCGTTTGGAATTCGTCCTGGATGCGCCTGCGCCCCCCCCCCATCCTGTGCTCCCACGAATTTCTGGCGAGCGCAACGCACTCCTGGCCCGACGAGCCCGACCCCGCCCCAGCGTTCCCGTCGCCTGCCCTCCCCTCTCCGTTACTGCTTACATTTGGCACGCGGGTCAGGAAGAGCTTTTGTTCTGGAGGCGTACCTCCATGTTCTTCGTGCCTGGGCCAACGGCATTCATTCTGGGGAATCTCCATGGGACTCCTCTCCCTCGGCGAAGGGGCTCACGTTCTTGATCCGAGCTCTTGAGGCCACGCTTCGACTGTAGCCCTCCATCTCGGCGCACCCGTCTGTGGCAATTCACCGGAGCCGCCCGTACCATCTTGTTTTTGGCTCTTGCGAGTCGACGCAACTCGACCTTGATCGACGCTGAATCGGCGCTATCTCATCGGTTGCCAAATTCTAATTGGGGCGAGTGCGTTCTGGAGACGGAAGTACGAGGGTACACGCGGCTCCCATGATTCGCTACCGAAGCATCCCGAGAGAGACGGGGGTAGGCCGCCGCTGCTGCCCGCAGGAGCGCGCCAGCGCCTGTGCGGCGCTGCGGGGGCAGGCGATCACGGCCTCCGTGTGGAACGCGCTGCAGGAGCCGCGGCCGTGGTGCTCGTCGTCGTCGTCGGCAACGACGACGTCGACGACGGCGACGAGGGGGAGAACTTTGGAGTGTCGCGCCCGAGGGGGTAAGCTTGGGGGTTTCGCTCCCGAGGCTCCGTGGCTCTCGGTGGTTTTCCTGCCCCGGGCTGCGCCTCGCCGACAGCATTCTGGGGATACCCAGATCGTCCCGCACGGCCGCCGCAGACCCGACTTACGACCAGAAATCTAAGCCGTGCTCGTTCGGAGGCGCGCGGAGGGGGGAAGTGAGAGCGCGTTGGCCTTTTGACAAGACGGCGGGGCTTCTCAGGAACGTTCTGTCCTTCTGAGAAACCGTCGGTTCTTCGGAGAAGGTCCAGAATAAGGTTCTCGAAAGGCTTGGGGCCCTCGGCGCCTGCTGAAAAGGCTCGTGCCCTCTGCCTTGCCCTCTGGGCGCGCCGCCAAGGAAAGGAGCCCTAGGTTTTCCATTGTTGTCGGGCTGCCATGATCCTCCCCAAGGTACCCCAGGACGTCCCGAAACGATTCAGGACAAGACAACACCGTCGACGACTACGAGTTCTTCGTTCCGGTGGTACTCTGGCGTTTCTTGGGGTCTGAGTCTTCACGGCTGGAGATCGTTGTCGTCGTCGGCGACGATGAACTACGATGTCTACAACTGCTCCGACGAGTGGGTTGTGCAGGTATTCGGGTGTTTCTGAAGGTTCTTCGCCGACACGGCTGGCCGCAGCACGAACAAGTAGCCATGGTGGACCTAGGAAGGATTTGGGGACCGATTTTGAGCGGAGTTGGGCTTCATCGTCATTGACGTTCTCGTCGTCTTCGTCTTTGTGCATGTCGCGGGACGCGCACTGGGTCTCTATCCACTCACGGGCGGAGGGAGAGTGGCTGATTACGAAAGTATCTCGAAGTGGAATTCGTGACGCTTCGCGTAAACTTTCCCATCCTTTGAGTCCTTGTGAGTGAGGCCTCCACCCGTTCCCCCCTCTCCTGCCCCTGCTGCTTTCTCGCTCGTGGCCTCCTCTTCGTGTTGGTCAGCGCGGCCACCCTGGCCCCTCTGTGCCGACAATGCGCGGCGTGTTCCACGCTTGCGCACGCCGGTCGGCTCGGTCTGAGCTGGCGCCACTGTGCGTCTGCTCCCGCCGTCCGCTTTCTAGTTCGTCGCCTGCGCTCCCCCCTCGGGTCGCCTGCGTCGTAATGAGGGTAATTTTGTCCCTGGCATGTGCACCCGCTGCCGAGGCCTACGGGCCCCAGCAGCTAATTTTCTCGCCTTGCGCCCCTGTCGAGTCCATACCGCTCCTTGGAGTTGTCCTTGCGAGCCGCCGAACAAAAAAGTGAACTTTCCCATTTGTTCCGTTGCCCCGGGCATCGCTGTTGCCGCCAGACCGTTGTCGAGCGGCCGCCGACCAAACAAGTAAACTTTCCCATGTTGGGAATGGCGGATTCGGCGGATAAGGCCGCCCCGCGGTGGCCCTCGGCGTACATCAAGCGGTGCTGCCGTGCAGTTCCACCCTGGGCGCCCCATCTTGCTGGCGATGTTCTTCCCCGCCAGCTTGGCCTCACGCAGCGCTTCAGCCGGCGCCCGCGCAGCCGTAATTGGATGGCCCCCTGCAGGATCGGTGGCTACTCATGTTGCGCGGGTTGGCGGCCCCTGGAGGTCAGCCCGCTTCGAGCGGCTCAGCCTTCGCAGCCTCGGCCGCCCTCCAGGCCCGTCCCACCCCCGGTTTGGTATTCGTCGTTCCTCGGCGGAGCAGCACAGCTGGCTCGCACTCGCCGTTGGCGCGGCTTGGGCTTGGCGCCCCGCTGGCGACGGCCCATCGCTTACCACGTCTGGGCACTCCTAACACAGAATTCCCTTGCATTTTGCTCAGGGCTGCACGTTGCTCGAGCTTCCCTGGGCGTTCCAGTTCAGCCAGCCAGCCCCCGCCCAGCTGCCCCAGCCGCTGCCTTGTGAGCTGGCCTGGCCAGCCTGTGCTGCGCCCAGTCGCTAATTAGGCTTGCCCGTCGGCCCGGACATCCTGTTCGCCGCCTGCGCTCTTCGCTCGCGGCCGCGACCCCAAAAAATAACTTTCCCACCGTCATCCACGGGCCCACGCAGACGCGATTCCCATGCGAGCTGTCTCAGGGTGAAGTGTGGGAGGACCAGGAGGAGGAGGAAAAAGAGGAGGAGGAGGAATCTTCGTTTTGGGTTGGACGGTAAGGTTGTCTTGGAGGAGGAGAAGCGGGAAGAGGAGAAGGAGGAGGAACAGGACGAGGAGGAGGAAGAGGATGAAGTGGACGACGACGACGAGAAGTAAGGAAATAATAAACACATGATGGGACAGGCTCACAGGAGGGCAGCGTGGAGCCGAGATCACACGTCCATCGCCGAGAGGGGCGTGGGTGCTTCATATTTCGTTCACCTTGTCCAGGATTTGTGTCCAGTGGCGATGCGCCGACGACTCCAGCGCGATGCCGACGCCCTTTTTCTCATCACCATGTTTGCCTGTCCTGTTGATATTTGAGTGTCCTCATTTTTGCGTGGCTTAGACTTGCTCCCCTGAGCTTCTGCCCCCCCCCCTCCGGAGGTCGTTCCTAGCGCGCGTCGCGTTGCAGGCGCATTTCTGCACGAAACCCAGTCCGATTGTGGCGGCACACGTCGGCCTGCCGGCTAGGGCCGATGCCGAGTAGCGGAAGCATGCGCAGCAGGAACCCGTGTTGAATTGCCACGGAACGCAGAGTCCGTCGGTGTTGAATTGCACGTAAAGTTTATGCACTTATTTCTCCCCTCGGTGTCAGAAGAGTGACCTCCCCTGGTCCCCCTCCCTCCTCGTCGTCCGCCTCTCCCCCTTGTCGCAGGCGAACCTGGGGGTGAGATGAAATGAGGCGCCTTTCGCAGAAGGCTCGGAAGGCCTCGGGCCTTTTGAGAAGTTTTCTAGGCCTTCCCCGAAGGCAGACGACATTTCTCACAGAAGACCAGGGCCTTGTGAAACGCTCCGCCGCCTTCTGAGAAGGCCTTCTCCCTCTCACTTCCCCCCTCGGCGCATCTCACCGAGTCCAAACGACATCGGGCCGAGGCTGATCATACCGAGGCCCGCCCCGCCGACGACGCGCGCGCAGCCCGCCGCTGGCAGCGCAAGGCTTGGCCTCTAAATCCTGGTGCTGGCCGCGTGGGGCGCGTTTCGGCTCGGCCTGAGCGGGCCTTCAAGATCCGCCGTTCGGCTACGCGCAAGAGTGACCCTTCGCCAGAGTGACCTTTGGTGCGGGCCCACAGGGGTCCCCCAGCATTGGTTTGCGCGCAAAGATCTGGCCTCCCCGCGGCCCCCCGAAGCCTCTTACCAACGGTCACTCCTGCCTACGGGCACTCATGTGTGTAGCCGTCTCCATGAGATGATGAAAACGGGCCCACTGGGGCCAGCCCTTCTTCCCGAGTCGTTTTTGACGCTCTTGGGGCCCTTGCAGAGCCCCAAGGGGCTCGAAGACGGGGAAACAAGTCCGGGAGCCCTCTCTCCCAGGACCCGCTCCCTTCATGCCAAGAGACAGCACGCCGACAGGCCGTAATCTGCGTCCGCCGCCGCCTCGTCACCCTCGCCCTGGCTCCTCGGAGCCTCGGAGCCGTGGTCGCTCGAGTCCGTTGGGCGCCGCCCTCGTCAGCCTTCCCGGACAGGGTGTCCAGGGGCGCGCCCAGGCAAACGGTCAGACCGATGCTAAAGGGAAGGCGACGAAAACGAAGAGGCGGGGGATTGTGGACATACTGGGGGGTTCCCTCTTACCCCATCCTGGCCCTTCGTGGCCATGGGCCGCGGGCCTCAACCTCGGCTTCAACTTGAGTCTGCGACTACTTGTGCACCCTACCCCTACGGGTCCAACCGACGCTTGGGGCATCAGACACCCCCGTTGTGTTCACGTCGTTGCAGACATCCCTCAAATTCTGCACTGCACCCCGGCGGCTCTGTCAGATGCGGAACACATGCGGATCCCTATTGAGCGTCCAAGGGCCCAGCATCCCCATCGCACATCCCTATTCTCCCGTGGCGCTGTGCTGCTCCTCGCTGCCCCTCCGCACTCCCCATCCTGCAGGAGCAGGGGTCCGGCGCCCGCGCCGCCGCACGGGATGGCCGCGCCAGCGTGGCCCGCGGGCCGGCGTTCCACATCATGCCCTCGGACCGCAGGGGCGAATTTGTGTTCATAGTCTGTGTTAGCCAGCGTTGGCCCCAAAAAGTGTGTTCTAGCATACTACGCGGTTCAGCAATTAGTTGTGAATTGAAGAATTTGGAGTTGTCAACCCCATTGCTCGCGCAATCATCCCACCCTCCCACCCGCAACTTGGTTTGCAGAGCCCATGCGGCGGCGAGTGCGATGACTGCTTGGCCATGGTTTGCATATCTTTGCGGCCGCACTGGCGCGCGCAAGCTCGCGCGCAGAGCGGCCAGCTGGTTTGGCACAGGCGATGCGGCCGCGATGGCGCGTACCGATGGCAACGTCCCAGCGCGCGTCAAGGCCGCGTTGTAGCACGGGCAGATCAATGCGGGTCGGTGGCTCGGGCGGGCGCGGTATCATGGTGACGTTGGCAACAGCCGCAAACATGTTGATAGTAGCGATGGTGGTGGCGATGATGACGATGACGACGGCAAGGCCAATGATGGTGTGGATGTTGATAACGCCGATGACGATTATGATGTCCATGTGATGCTGAGTAGGACATTGGAAGGACTTTGACTTGCGCGCGCGGCTGGCGCTCGCGAGTGGCCCGCATGAAAGGTTTGCGTGGAGGTCGCGCGCGCAGATATGTGCTAAACGAGCATATATATACATATATATATACATATATATATACACATAGATATTCACATGTACATACATATCTCCCGGGGGACGTGGCCGGGGGGGTCCCGCCCAGGGACCTCGGCGGCGCATGGGGGGCCCGGGGCCTTACTTTCCTTTTTTTGTTTTTATAATGGTTTCGGCGACCCGGAGTCAACAGAGCCCCAAGAGGTTGCAGGGAGCTCCAGGGGTTGCTCCCGCCTGGTGCCGCAGGTCTCCCGCAGGCATCCCACAGGCCTCCATCAGACCTCCCCGAAGCTCAAACACTTGCTTTTCCCATAGTTGTATCCACGTTTTTCTCCATGCAGCCTGTTCTGCATCCCCACGCTGCACGGCAGCCCCAGAGGAGAGCTCCCCAACGCTCAAACATTTGGATTTCCGATCGTTTTTCCATGTTTTTCTCCATGCAGCCTGTTCTGCATCCCCACGCTGCACGGCAGCCCCTGAGGACGCCGAGGCGTCCGGGGCGGCGACCTCGACGGCGCATGGGGGGGCCGGGGCCTCTGGGGCCCCCTCGAGACAGCCCCTGGCAGCCCCGAAACGCCACCCGAAGGTCCCAGGCGGTTTCCAAACGACCAAGAGGGCCCATAATCCCCGAATTGTCGCTCCAAGACGCCGAAGATGGCTCCAAGACGGCCTCCGGGAGCTCCCACGACGGCCCAAGAGTCCCCCAAGAGGAATCCTGAGAGCGCCTCCAGAAGCAACAAATGCCCCATTCCCCTTGGAAGATGTAGAATTTTAGGATATTCGCATCTTCGGCGTCGACCGCGTCGACGACGACCCCAGGAGCCCACAACATCGCCCCAAGACGGCCAAAGAAAGTTCCAAGAGGCCTCCAAGACAGCTCCAGATGACGCCCTCGACTATCCAGGAGGCTCCCAAGACGGTCTCACGCCGTCGCCGTCGCAGCCGTTGTCGCCGTCGCCGTCGCCGTCGCGGACCAATCCATCGAGGATCGAGGTTCAAGGTTGTTTTTGAGTGCTTTCAGCCTCCAGGGGCCGTCCCTGGGCCCCAGGATTCCCGGAGTTTCTGGGAAACAACGGCACCGACCAGACCCCTGAAGGGGTCTAGGGACGGATCTGGAGCAGATGTTTATGTGTGACCGCCGAGGTCGTCGTCGGCGTCGGCGTCGTCGGCGTCGGTGCGTCGGGGCCCCGGGGGGGACCGCGGCCACATCCTGCCCTGACTCGGCCCAAGTGCGGGCGGGAGCAAGACAAGACAATTGAGGAGGAGGATGGAGAGGCGGAGGTGGAGGAGGTGGAGGCGCAGAGGAGGGACAGAGGAGGGATGAAGAGGAGGAGGAGGAGGAGGAGGAGGACAGCTCCAAACCAAATCACTGTGTGGACGTCGTCGACGTCGTCGTCGTAGTGGTGGCGGTCGTCGTCGTCGTCGTCGTGATCGTCGTCGTCATCGTTGTCGTCGCCTTCGTCGTCACTCGTCGCCGCCCCTGTCGTCGTCGACGTCGTCGACGAGCACGCGGACGAAAACGAGAGCAGCAAAACGTGGAGCAGCCGTGGCGCGTGCGAAGCGCGCTCGTACATGTATATGTAGATTCGTGTGCTTCTGTATATACATACGCACACGCATGTATTGCCATTGGTATGCGTGTAAGTAATTGTGCATGTATGTACGTATGTATGTATGTATATGTACATGTTTAGTACGTACGTATGCATGTATGTATGTACGTATGCATGCATGCATGCATGCATGCATGTATGTATGTATGTATGTATGTATGAATATATGCATGTATGTATGTATGTATGTATGTATGTATGTTTGTTTGTTTGTATGTATGTATGTATGTATGTATGTAGATATGTATGTACGTATGTATGTATGTATGTTTGTATGTATGTATGTATGTATGTATGTATGTATGTAATTGTGTACACATGTATGAGCAAACATAGCAAACCATGCGTCGTTTCATAAGTTTCCGAGACATTCGGTTCATACGTCAAATGTTTTAAGCAACACAGGTGTTGTGACATAGTCCGGCGTGCGCGCGCGTCGACGCGCGCGCGTGGATGTCGTTCTCTTGTTGCGCAGGGATTTTCCCAACCATCCTGTGATGCTGGGTCGTCGTCTTGAACAGACGGTCCCCGCGTTCTCCTCCTCCTTGTTCCCTCCTCCTACCCCCATCCCTCCTTCCCCTTTCATCCTCCCTGCGTTTCACCCACCCAGTACAGCGCGTCGTGGTCCCACTGGGAGCTCCACCGAAGGCCCCAATGGCAGGGTTCGCATGGTGGCCGCGCATTTTGGCGGACTCCTCACACGGCTCGTGGCCCCATAGGGAACTCCACCGAAGGCCTCAGTGGCAGGATTCGCATGGCGGCCCCGTGCCATTTTGGCGCACCCCTCACACGGTTCGTGGCCCCATAGGGGGCTCCACCGAAGGCCCCAGTGGCACGGTTCGCATGGCGGCCCCGCACCATTTTGGCGCACCCATCACACGGTTCGTGGCCCCGCAGGGGTTCCACGGAGAGCCCCAGTGGCAGGGTTCGCATGGCGACCGCGCCCCATTTGGTTGATTCTTCACACGGTTCGTGGCCCCATAGGGGAGTTCCACCGAAGGCCCCAGTGGCAGGGTTCGCATGGCGGCCGCTCCCAAATTTGGCGCACCTTTCACACGGCTCGTGGCCCCATAGCCCACAGGGAACGCCACCGAAGGCCCCAGTGGCAGGGTTCGCATGGCGGCCCCGCCCCATTTGGGCGCATCCCTCACACGGTTCGTGGCCCCACTGGGAGCTCCACGGTTCGATGTGGACCGCTGCCCGCATGGCGTCATTGTGCACCTTGGCGCGGCTGATGCGATCCGAATTTTTGACTTGGTGGTGACTGCTCCTGCGATACCGTGGCCTGCCGAGGACCTGGTGGTGCTGAAGGCGGCCGGGAGACCAAGACGTCGGAGGGTGTCGCCCAGCTTCTCGGGGAGGACGACCAGCAGCAGCTGCCACGTTGCATCTTCGGGGGGCCCTGTCTGTCCTGCAAGTTGCCGTCTCTTCTCGTATACCACATGGGGGCCCGACACGGATTCGACGTGGATTCGATGTGGATTCGATGCGGATGCAATCTTCGACGTGCGTTGGACGCCGGGTCGACGCGGACAGCGGCGCGATTGGACAGAGTGGCCCCCCGCAGATGCAGCCCAGCAGTTTCGGGAGCGGGGGGGCCGCGTGAGGAGCAGGAACCCCGGGGGGGGGGGGGGAGGGCGAAATTGTCACGAGGAGAGTTCGGGGCGAAGTCCAGCAGCAGTTCGCTCTCCTCCCTAGTTTCCTGCCGCTCCACCATAGCATGACACGATGTTGCAGGCAGCGCGCTTCTTCCAACATTTTGTTTCGAGAACTGGTGCCATGGTGTGTGCACGTCAAGAGTGTTGGCCGTCGCCGAGGGGTCAGAAAGCTGCACGCCCTGGGTTGCGTTTTGAGTGGCCCAACGTTGTTGCGCTGGTGCTTGTGCCGTGAAGAAACATGCTGACCGGGATTCGTTGTTTCGACCGAAAACGATGCATGGTCACACACACACATGCACTTTCGGAGGTCCGTGCGGACCTCCCATAATGTTTGCGTTTTTCTTTGTTTCATTGAGCGCCTCTGAGGGGGCAGACCCTGCCGCTGCACTTTTTGTTGGAGGCCAGAGTTTCCTTCCGGGGCGGTCCAGTTCGGCCCCAGAGAGTCCAAGAAGACGCGGAGAAGAGCCCAAGAAGATCCCCAGAGGGCCCCAAGAGGGCCCGAAACGGGCGAAACGAGCACCCAAAGGTGTCGAAAACGGCGGAGGAAACCGAAGAGGGGTACAGAGAGGCAGAAAGGAGCATCGCCAGTTCGTTTTGGGGCTTCAGAAGGGCATCCAAGGATCCCCTGGGCGCGCCCAA
Source organism: Prorocentrum cordatum (assembly GCA_963575745.1). Classification (NCBI taxonomy): domain Eukaryota; class Dinophyceae; order Prorocentrales; family Prorocentraceae; genus Prorocentrum; species Prorocentrum cordatum. The sequence goes on along the minus strand of CAUYUJ010018815.1, from coordinate 647,981 downwards.
GACAGCTCACGACAGCACCAAAAAGGAGTCCAGACGGGCGTAGAGGACCCCGGAAGGTTGTTAGGGCGGCCGCAGAGAGCATCCGCAGGTTTCAAGATGGCCGCAAGAGCCCGCGGAGATACACGGGAGCTCCAAGAGAGGCGCCAGGAACAGCCCGATAAGGACAGAATCCTCAGAATCCGATGTGTGTTTACAATGCTTTCTGCTTGTTGGGGGTTTCTGGTGCATGAGACTCGAGGTGGAGAGGCATCCAGGACGGCCGTTGGTTGCCCGAAAGGCGGTCAAGATCAGCCCAGAAAGAGCCCCGAGAGACCCCCTAAACCGGCCCAGTAGACTCCCGGAGAGGTGTCTGAGAGTGGCGCTGGGAAGCCGAGCACGTGAAAGGGGGGTCGTTTTGGGACGGAAGTGGTGGCAAGAAGGCGTCCCAGCCGCAGTCTGGGCACCCGGGCCAGCAGAATGAGCAGGTCGCGGGGAGGACCCCAGGAGGGGTTGCCAGGGCTTTGAGGAAGGGCATGGGTACGAGGAATGCGTGGGCAAGGGACTGAGGGGAAAGAACTCGTGATAACCATGCGGCGGGGATCTCACACGGCGTACCCAGTGGGGCGGCGGATCGCGTCGCTCACTCCGCCGGCCCATATTGTCGCAGAAGGTGACGATGGGGGGAAGAAGGAGGCCTGTCGATGGGTTCTTGGGAAACTTTTCAGACGAAACTGGGTCGTCGACAAGACGGGTCTCCAGGAGACGTCGTGGGGTTTCTTGGGAGGCCTCTTGGGAGCCTCTTGGGAGCTTCTTTGGCTAGTACTGTTGAGCTTCTGGGAGCTTCTTGGGGCCCTGCTGGCGGTCTCGTGAGGGATCTCACAGGAAACAGCCAGACATGGCAGCTCGGAGTACCGCTCTTGGGGTCTTCTGGGGACCTCTGGAGCCGTCTTGAGGGGCCTTTTGGACTGTCTTTCAGCGCTCTGGGGCCGTCTTGGGCTCATCTTTGGGCATCTTGGGCCGTTTTGGGGTGATTTTGAGTGTCTCCTGGACATGTTTAAACGTTGTGAAGCCTCAAAGTCGCTTATGCGAAAAGTGCACGTTTCCCTCAAGGAGTATGGGACGATGTGTGCTTCTTGGGGCCCTCTTGGATGGCCTCTTGAGGCTCTCTCGGGGCTTCTTGGCGGCCTCTAGGGCTGTCTGGAGGTCATCTTGGGCGTCTGGGAAGGATCTTTCGGCGACTCGGGGCCTTTTGAACCATCTGGGGTGCGTTTGGTGCGCTCTGGGGGACCTTGCCGAGAGTCCGGGGTACTGCTAGTTCTGGGGCTCCCAGGGGCTGCCACGCGCGCGCGGTGCATCTGGAGGTCTTAGCACGCCCCTGGCCCGTTGGGCCAGCGAATTTGTCAGTGCTGTCAGTGGCGATGCGGACGGGCGTTGTCCATCCGGGACCGACGTTGCCCGCCCATCAGCGGACCTTTCTGGTTTGGGACACCTGTCGTTGCTGGGCATCGTCACCATTATTGTAGAGGTCTCTGGCCTGTGCCGCCGATCCGCGGCGCTCCAGGACACTCCGTGCGAACTCGTCGTTCTGTTTGATGGTTTGTGAGCTTTTCCTCGAGGGGGCAGGAGGGAGGATGAGGAGGGAGGAGGAGGAGGAGGAAGGAGGAGGAGGAGGAGAAGCGGGACAAGGAAGCGGGACAAGGAAGAGGCGGAGGAGGAGGGGAAGGAGGGTTGAATGGAATGTTTGCTCGGCCGGGGGCTGGGACCAGGGCCGAGGCCGGGCCGGCGGGGCCGGCGGGGCCGGGGCTGGGGCGGGGCCGAGGCCGGGGCTGGGGCCGGGGCCAGGGCTCCTGGGCCCAACGATCCACCAACGTTTTGCTTTCACTGAGGTGCCCAAGGAGGAGGAGGCGGAGGAGGAGGATCAACAGCAACACAGCAACAGCAGGACTTGATCTCTCCACGATATTTTTCTGCACCCGTAACTGTTCTGCACTCAGACCGTCAGTAGTCAGTATGGCTCAGAAGAGTCCCGCAGGGGACGACACGTGAGCCCGACAGTGACAAGGAACAGAACTGTATCAAAGTGCTTTCATTTTCCAGCTTGATTGTCCTGACTTGATTGGTGTTCTGCTCAGCTCTGGTTGACCCAAAAGGGGGTCCAGCGACAAAGGGGGTGGTGCAATAGATTTGGTGCAATACCTGTGTGGGGGTGCAATGCATTCGGGGCGTGCAATACACTCCAGGGCGCAAATGTATTGCTGGATTTTCGCGTGCAATGCATTAGTTGCAATACAATGCAATACAATTCTCCGGCGCAATACATTTGCAATACAATTGCCCCAAATCTATCGCACCACCCCCTTGCAGCTGGACCCCCTTCTGGGTCACCCAAAATGCTCGCCGCCTGCGAGGTGGACCTTCCTCAGGTCCGCTGCGTGCTTCACTTCGAGGTGCCCCGCCGCGAGCTGAGCCTCTACGGACTGCGGCTCATGTGCCTGGAGCTCGAGGGATCGAGAACGACGCTAGCACCGCCGGCAGTCGAATAACCAACCACGTACGCATAAATGTTCGAAGGCCCGTGCGGATTTCTTGGATCTTCGCTGGACCCCTCCCCTGCCGGCGCCCCTAAAAGGGGGTTCAGCGCCAATCCAATAAATCCGCTCGACCAAGCGAAGGCAGGCTATGCGTCTGCAGCACAACGCTCAGAAGCAGCGACGCCACGCCACCTCAACGGAGGTCTCTGGAGGTCTCTGGAGATCCTTGGCCCCTGGAGCCTCCTCGGGGGCCCGATGACAGCCAGAAGCATGCAGAACGTCGATCCCGTATTTGGTATCGATTCGGCTCGACCTCGATTCGATTTGATGCATCCATGCTCAAATTCGACCCGATCGATCCGACTCGACATCGATTCCAGCTGACCTGATTCGATCCGATCCGATCCGATTCTGACGATCCGATGCAGCCCGACATTTGAACGGGTGGTGCTGTGCATCTTGGCGCGGCCGATCCGATTCCGAATCCGTGCCGATGCGGCCCGATCCGACGCACGTTCCAATCCAATCCAATTTCCTGATTCGATCTCTCGATCCCATCCGACGTCGGTCCCCTCTGACGTCGATCCCCTCCCACGTCGTGGTTCCCATGAGGTCTCGACCCATTCCCAGCGACCGGTTTTTCATCCTGATTAGTGTTAAACAGTCCCAGGTGCCAGCGAGGGCTTTCAGGGGCAGAAAATGGCCCAAAGCCTTCCGCCGCGATTTTTCACGATGCGAGGAGGACTGGGAGGGCCCTCCGCTTCCCCTTTTGACCGTAAGCCGCAGCGGTATCGGTGCCGTCCTCTCCTCCTCCGCCGTCCCAGGGTCAAGGGAGGCAAAACCGCCCCGACCTTCTTTTGTTGTGGCGTCTATTTTGAACAGTCCCAGGCGTTTGCGGAACAGTTCTGCCCTGTTCGGGCGGTGCCGGAACGCTCGCAGAGCGCTCCGGAATGCTTTGAGAAGGCCGCGGCGCCTTGGCGCCCGACACATCCTCAGAGAGGGTCCTTCCTCCGTATCCCTAAGGGTCCTCCTCCCTAAGGGTCTTCCTTGAGGGTCCTCCGCCCTGTGGGTCCTCCTCGCTGAGGGTCCTCCGTATATGTCATCGTTCCGAAGCGTTCTCTTCCCTGAGGGACCTCCCGAAGGGTCCTCCGCCGGGTCGCCCGGTCTCAAAGATATCCGATTCATCCCTGTCCGATGTTGTCCCTGTCTTGGTTTCGTATTACCTGTTCGATTCCTCCCCAAGGTGCGTTTGCTATGGAGGGCCTCGCTTGTGATGGTGCTTATCTGCAGGGTGCTGCTTCTGCCCTCCACAGGAGCAGGGCGGCGAGGGGCGCGGGTCCCGGCACAAGGGCGGCACCGTCTCCGTTCTCTTCGTCGAGGAGACCGCCCTTTGTCGCAGGCGAGTTCTCGCCCCCACTGCCCGAGTTCCACCCGAAAGTTTATAGCGCTATTCAATGGGAGTAACTCGGGGATCCACGCCCAGGGGTCTATACGGAACGCACCCCCGTCGTATATCCTCAAGTTTGGCTCCAAATTGTTGCTCCCTTCGAAAGCCTGGCAAAGTCGGAAATTGCGTTCGCCTGGCAAAGTCGGAAATTGCGTTCGGAAGAACGCGACCCATTTCGACAACACGGTCAGAGGGGAACCAGTAATGACACAGGACTGGACATGCAAATGGACGGTTTGGAAAACGGGAAGCGCACAATGCGTTGCAGCGGGGCGCGATTTCGAAGGACCGAAACCGCGGAAATGAGACCAGCGCTGCAGTGGGAGTGCGATTTTGAAGGATTGCAAGCGCGGAGCCGAAGCCAACGCTGCAGCAGGAGCACGATTTGGAAGAACCGAAGCAATGAAATGAGGTCAGCGCTAGACAAGGACAATGAAGCCAACGCTGTAGCGGGAACGCCATTCTGAAACGATTGAAGATGTTCGCAATTGGCAAAATATGGATTCATTATCAATTCTACGGCATCCTGTGTTCAAAAACCATACGCGCAGGAGGTGAGGACATCTCACCTGCGTCTTCGTTGGAGAGAGGAGAGTAGTATTCTTTGTGTATAATTGTGGAGGGAGGAGAGAAGGAGGAGGGACAGGCGGATGAGGAAGATGAGGAAGGTGAGGAGGAAGAGGAGGAGGAGGAGGGCGAGGAGGAGGAGGAGGAGGAAGGCGAGGTCGAGCAGACAGGCCAGAGGCCTCATGGATGCCTCCCGGAGTCTTTTCGGATTTCTTTCGAGAGTTTCTTAGTGTTCTATTTGGGCGTCTTGTGGGTATGTTGGCAGTCCCGGCGGCCTCTTGAGGCGTCTGAGGTGCCTTTGGGGTGCCTTTTGGGGCGTCATGGGGGTACCCTGGGATTTTGGGAGCATGTTGAGGACATCGTGGGGGCCTCTTTGAGCCTCATGGGCACCTCTTGGGACCTTCTTGGGGCACCCTTGGGAGCCTCAGGGGCCATCTTGGGAACATATTGGAAGAGATCGATCAAAGGAGGGGGGCTCCTTACTTGAGGCCCTCCACCAGGACCCCTGAATGCTAGCAAAGCCTTAGTCGAATCAGGGATTAGGTTTTCTCGTTACGTCCGCTTGGGGCGTCGTGGGTGCCTCTGAGGGGGCCTCTTGGAGCCTCCTGGCCACCTCTTGGGGCCATCTTGGGGCACCCTTGGGAACCTCGGGGGCATCTTGGGGCCATCTTGGAGGAGGCCGATCAAAAAAACAGGCTTCCTCAATTACCTCCCCCCACGAGGCCAACATGTGGCCAAAACCTCAGTAACATCAGTGACTTTGGCTCTTGACTGAGGCCATCTTGGACGCCCAAACCTCTCGCGAAAGGCACCGTAGAGACCCAGGGAGGGGGCAGGGGAAAAGGTAAAACCCTTCCACGAAGGGGAAGAGGGATGATGGAAGAGGAAACTCGCTGAGCCACTCACGTCCAGAGGGCTGGTGGGATTCACGCCCTCCTTCCTCATAGGAAAATATTGCGCGGGGCTGGGGATCTGGTTTGGCACTGTGTGTGTTTGTGTTTATGTGCGTGCCTTGTGCAGATCAGCAGCAGCTCGCTCATGTAGCTCAAGAGAATCACAATCCAGTTGCAGGGAGCCGTCGGAATCTAGATCGGCTTGCATCATCGCTCACAGCAGGGCTGCGCTGGCCAAAAAACAGAAATCCCGCGTTCCGTAGCCATTTTGGCTCAAGCCATTTGCGCTCAAGCCGCCGAGCAGCCCTCCGACTTAGAAGCGTGCGTCCGAGCCCGTTCCCGGCGTGCGCGCCGCCAGTTTCACCCGCAATTGGAGCGGGCGGAGCTTCCCGATGACTCAGGACACGGCCGAGACACGCCAGCTGATTTCGGGGAAGGGGGAGGAACACCCCGCGACCGAGCCCGACGGGGGCGAGCACCCCGCACGCTCGCGCGACTTTGCCAGCGCGATCGTCAACAACATCCGGCTGGTTCGGCAGGACTTCGAGCCGCAGCCCTTCCCCGACAGCTTCTTCAAGAGGCCCGTGGTGGTCGCCTTCGTCGTGCTATATGCGATCACTGGCGTCGGGGTCCCACTTTACCTGTTTCGCAGCCACTACGATGACCTGCGCGGCAGCGGGGATGCTCATTCGATCTTTGAGGATGATTGGCATAAGCATCGGGTCGCCAAGGCATACCTCTGCTTTATCCCAGCGACTCTGTTAGCCATCCCAGTGTTCTCGCCCGCACTGGCGACGGCGTCAGTTATGCCGTATTCGCTAATCGTAGTTTTCGCTGTCAAGGAGGCCGTCGATCAGGTGGCCAAAAACGACTTCAAGCATTTCTTGATTCGCGCGCTCAGCAATCTCCTCGCCACCCTTTGTGCCCTGTCATATCTGCGCTTCATGGATTACCTGGATCACATCGTCCACCAGATTATGGTGTGCGAGCATTCTCTTCTTGAGGAAAAGCCGGTCAAGAAGACGAAGGGTATCCTCCACAGCGTTGGCCTTACCCGTACTGGCAACCCCACGGCGGACAAGTTCATGGCAGTGAGCACACATAATCGTGGCATCGCAGACGTGGTCTATGAGAAAGTCTGGCACCCGCTCAGGATCGGCTCCAATCTTGTTGTGGTCATTTCTTACATATCCTACACCCTCGTCTCCGAGTATGCGGGTGCGGTGCTGGTGGGCGGATTCGTGTACTACTTCGCGGCTGCGGCGTTATTAGGTTGCAAATTCTGGGATCAAGCCGTAACGCTGATCAAGATTTGGACGCACAAGCCCTTCTTCGTCGGAGACTTGGTGACCATACAACGGATGGGCCGCGGCGCAGACACTGGCATCGATGGCTTCGTTGAGCACGTCACACTCAGCTATGTGCTGATTAGGACGTTCGACTATAAGCAGACATACCTGCCACTCTGCGAACTGCTGGATTCCATGATCCAGAAGTGGTCCCGGCGGTCGACTAAGCCGTTGCTGATGAATTTCACGGCCAGCCCATCTTCGAACCCAGAGAAAGTCAACGAGCTCGTCAGTTTCGCCAAGCGCTGGATCGACGAAAGCCAGCATGTCCTCCAGAGTGGGTACAAGAAGTGCTGTTTGAGCGGCTTTTCGCATGGCTTCGAAATCAAAGTCATCTGTTCACCTGGTATCGGCAAGAAGAAGAGAGAGCTTAAGCAATCATTCATCTTAGCAGTCACAGCGCAGGCGGAGAAGCTAAAGGTGACCCTTGCCTCCGAGGACGCGGCCTCCGTGTTTTTGCCAGACGAGATGATTTCAAACAAGTCGAGGTGAGTTTCGGCCAGAAGCCGTGGACTGAGTTCGAAGAGTACAGAGTTACTCCAATTAAATTTGCAGCGCGCAGGTAGCCGGAAGCGGAAGGAACACCATATTTAGCTCAGGCGGGGCTTCTTATACGTGGGCCTCGTTCTGAGGCGACCTTCAAGGGGGATGATGGTGAATTGTTCTCTAACCAGTGCTTGCACTTAGGGATTCCTACCTTACTTGTGTAGACTACGCCTCCACCGTGCATGACTTAGTGTTTGGGGTCACTGTCGGCTGAAATGCTTCAACTCAATAGGCACCGTTTCTTGGTAAGTCCAGGGCTGCACAGGCTCCACTGCAGTTAATTCAGGCGTGGCGCATCACGAACTGACTTTGAATGCTTGCTACAGGCAGGTCTTTCTGCATCAGCGTCGTTCTCGTGACGTTCACCCTCCACCTGATTTTCCTCCTCTGGCACATCCTCGCCCTCCAACTCGTGACGCGCCGTTTTCTCTTCCAGCTTGTGTTGTACCGTCGCCACAGAGGGAGTTCACGAGCAGTTTTCCATTTGAGAAAGGTGGAACGGTTGTCTGAGCCATTCGGACCTAGATTTTTTCAGAGCCGATGCAGCACCCGCGAATTCCGCTTGACTTTGACTGCGCAGATGGAACATCGCACAGCTGGCACCATTGAACACAATAGTGCGCTCAATAGATGTTGCTTTCATTTAGAGGCTTGAGCAGCCTCTCAGACACGACCTGCTTTCGGATCCAATCACGACTCCAAAGCTTTCGGAGTCGATCGGCGATAGGCGCCCGAATCAGCAGAATACGCGTAGCTTTTGCGCCTGCAGCGCGCTGAAGGGAGACCAAGAATGGTGAAAGCGGCCTTCCTGTGATTCGAAGAGAAAAAATCCCGCGCGCAAGTTTTGCAAGAGCCCACCTCGTCGACATACCCAGAACGGCAGGGCCCCTCTTCCTCATTGTCTTCCCCCCCCCCCCCCCCCCCCCCCCCCCCCGCAAGATCCCCATCTCCAGCTCCTGTCTCTCGTCCCGCATCTGCCCGCCCTGGCCCCAGAGATATTCCCGATCTTGGTTAGCGTAGGCGCGACCGAGCATCCCCCTCAGTCCAAGTGCGCGTTTCCTCGGTGCCCCCCCGTGGCTTTCGAGGGACAACCTCCACCAGAGACATGCCCAATGTTCACCACAGGTTGACGAGCGCCGAGGATACCAGTCACATGAGCCATCTCTGGTTGACCTGCGCGCGTTGTGGGCGACTGGAGAACAACGATCGTTTAGTTGAGTGCGGCCAGGGGTGCGCATGTGGCAAGAATGCTGGGAATAACCAGTCGACCAAGGACGCCCAGCCGAAGAGCATCCTTCGGAAAAGTATAGTTCGTTGCCGGCGGCGGCGCGGGAGGAGGCAGCCGCTTGTCCACGCCAGCTAAGTCGCGCAGGGGATCGGTTGGTCAGTCCTGTGCCTGCGACGAGGCGGAGCTTTTGGCTGGGGACCGCAGGTCCCATTGGTGCAGCTTGCAAGTTCCAGCCACGAATGCGCCCTGAATTTCCCCTGGGTTTGGTGTCGTCGCTGGGCAATGCGCGTGGTTTGCATGGGCGACGGGGCGTTTGGTTTGCAGGCGCAGCTAGCCAGGACTATATGCTTTCGCTGTTGCCGAGACTCACGTCTCGCAGCTGAATGCGCCTGCTTGACAGCAGACGGCTCGGAGAGCCAATCGTCGCATCGCCGCGAATCCGACGGGAAAGACAAGTCGTGCATTCATTGCTCAAGGAAAAAAGGGGCGCCGACGGGGGGCGAGTGGATTTTGATGCCTGGACGCAGGCAAGGCCGCTCGTACCCTCGTCAGCTCGATGGGTCTTCGGAATTCCAGTATGTTGGTCAATGTGCTGTTGGCGGATATGCTGCAGCTCGCAGTCACGTGTCTGGGCGCTTGTTTTTCTCATCGTTTTATCGTACTTGTCCCGTGGGCGCGGCGGGCCGCAATCTCGAGCTGTTCGCCGGGTTCGTGGCCGTTGTAGCTCCCGCCGGGCCCCTGGGGGCCTTCGCGGGGGATAGCAGAACAAAGTTCTCTCGGAGCATCGGGTTTCGATGGCGCGGTTCGCGGGGGGCGCGTGGTCGCCACCGCAAAATGCGTTTGCGACGCTGGCACGTCGTGGTCTACCATTCATTTCGTTGGCAGAAGTTTCGCGGCTGCCCCGCATTCGCATTCCGCGGAAACCGATTGTCCAGGCCCCGCGGAACAAACACGCGCGCACGCACGCGCGCACGCGCGCGCGCACGCGCGCACGCAAGCACGCACGCACGCACGCGCGCACACACAGACAGACAGACACAGACAGACAGACAGACAGACAGACAGACAGACAGACAGACAGACGGACAGACAGACAGACAGACAGACAGACAGACACACACACACACACACACACCGTGGTCTGCGTTTGCGCAGGGCATCCCTGGGCAGGCAGCTTGCCTGGCTCGATCGTGTTGCGCGCGCCAAGTTTCCGCAAGTTTCGCGTCCGATTAAAACTCCAACGACTGCGCCCATGCCCCGCGCGGCCAATGTTCGGAGAGCGGAGAAGCTCGCCGCTGCAGCCGAGCGTCGGGGCCAGTGCTTTTGAAATTTGGTCGACGGCGCTTGGTCCAAGGAGGGCCAGGCTTGCCGAGAGGCTTGGGCGGCCAGTGCCCCAGCCGACTTCGCTTTCTGATCCGACGCAGGCTCTGAGGAGGATCTGCGTGCGTCGTATTTCAATGTTTGCATTGGCCAAGGACTTGGGGTCGCCCGGGGGATCCGACGGGCGCGCCAGGGCCCCCGGTACTTGGCCCCGCGCCATCCCGATGACATTGGGCATGGTCGAGGTGGCCCCGCGAGCCTATCGCGGGGCGTCTCCGTCACCGTCCGCAGCGCGCTCCACCTGCTGCAGCAGGGCTGATTTCTGATGATCGCGCCGCGTCGCCCACGAGCCCTGCAGACGGCCCCCCCGCCGCCCATTTGGAGCCGCCCCCCCCCGTTCCAGGTGCAGTCTGGGATTCTGCTGGATCTGAAATGCAGCGTCGCATGCCGGATGACACGTGAGCGACCGCTCGCGTTCTGACAGGCTCCGCGCCACCGCCGTCTCCTGCCCCCGCCTCCGCAGCCGCCGCGGCTGCCGTGCTCGGGCCCGCGCGTGTGGGCCCCGCTTCAGCCCTTGATGCGACGTGGGGTGAGACGTCCGGGGCGGCGGCATGCGACCGTCGCCAGCGTGGGCCGTTGGCGGGGGCCTCCAGAGCCCAGGGTCGCGAGTTCGTGGTCCAGGAGGTCCGATCACCTGGCGCATTGGGGCAAGTTCAGTTGGCCAATGTTTGGGCTTCCTGGCGGGAAAAGCCATCGGTCGCTCTGGTTGTCGCCCAGTGCTGTCGCGCCAGGGGCAACGGGGCAGCGCGGCGTGAACGACTGGGAGCTGCCCGTCGGCGCGCAATTGGAGAGTCACCCGACCGTGCTACGCCAGGCAATATCTATCTATCTGTTGATCGATCCATCAATATATCTGCGCGCGCGGGGGGCGGTCGGGGGCGGGGGGGGGGCGATGCCTTGGCCGCCCCAGGTGCGTCTGGCCATCGGCGGGCCCTTGCCGTGGAAATCAGCGACGCAGCCATCGGAGCACTTTCCACGTTCGCGCGCGTCTGGTCCAAGGCCAGGGAAGCAATCCTGGAATTCGGGCAGCGAGCCCTGCTGGGATGCGGCTGTCGAAGGGATCGGTGCTTTCCAGGATGTCCCCCGTGTTCTTGTGGGCAAAATTTCGAGAGCTTCGGGAATTGCGCCAGGGAGAGGTCACTCGATGTGGAAGGAATGCGTGATCCTATCGGCGTGGCGGCCCCTATCCGTCGTGCGCTCAGAGCAAAGATCCCGTCGGCGCTACGGGCCTTCGAACTCCTGCTGCGCGTGGCCCCGTGCACTTTAGGACATGGCGCGCCGTGCGCGGAGCCTCCCTGTCCCGCTGGGCCCATCATCCGGGGTGTCCGTTCAGTGACTATATAGTCGATTTCGTCCTACCGCAAGTCGCATCAGTGCATCGGGGCCGCTTGGCACTTGTCAGGGTTGATAACCTCTCCCAACGCACGGCGGGCGCCAGCGCGACGATCAGGGGGCAGTTGTCTGAAGGATTTTTGAAGACGTGCCGAGGGCTCAGGAGTTGACGACTCCGCGAGCACTCGGCGACAGAACCTGTGCTCGCGCATGCCCGGCGCCAGGATCACAGCCGGTCAAGGGTCGCAGTGGCCTGAAAAGGGCGCTGAGGGGCGGCGCTGGGCGGGAGTCGACGGCGCGCTAGAGCTAGAGCAACCCTACCTAAGAGAGCGGCCACAGGAGCTGGCAGCGCAGTCTCGAGCCCTCGCTCAGCACGAGCGCGCCGTTGACATTTGGCGATGGCCAAGCTCGAAAGCGCAGGCGCGCTGGCCGCTCAATTGCACGCGCGCGAAATTTATTTGAGCTTCTGGTTGTGCCATGGTCCGCTGCCGCAGTTCATGGCCCGGGTAAACGTGGGCGCTGTCTCGCGACATTTTCTGGGCTCGTTTGGAATTCGAGATGCGGCAGTGGATTTCCCCCCGCAGAGTCGACCAGGCACTCGCGGCGCCTGGCCTGTTTCTTTTCAGAGTTTTGAACGAGGCCACGCAAAAAGGTGCTCGGTCTCCTTCGGGTCTGCGACGCTGGTCAATTTGACAGAGTGGCACGGGCCGCACTTTTCCACCCCATCCCAGGCGATTCAGCAGTTGTTCGCTCTCCTCTTGGGAAGGCGGCTCCATGTCGCGCGGGGATGGTTCATGAGACGCGCCTTATGATATTCCAGAAAGGAATCATGTTTGGTGCTGTCAGTTTGCGTTTTTCTCTTATTTTATTATTAAAACAATATGTTGAAATTCGTGGGCAGTCGAAGCAACGCACGTTTCCCCCCCATCGCGGAATATGTGTTGCATGAGCGGATGATGTTCGCCAGAGTTGTTCAGCAATGTTGAGAAGTTTCTCTTGCGCCGCCCAATCTTCCGGACCATTACGAGGGATTGTTCGTTTCTTGTCTTTTGTCCTCTTTATCCTCTTCTGATATCCCCTGTCCCTCTATTCCTAGCTCCTTCTGCACCTCCAAATATTATTCCTGCCTTGCCAACCATCCATCATGGTCCTCCCGCGCATATGGCTCTTACCCTTGTCCTGTTCCGCATCCCTTTCCTTACGCCGCTATCCTCAGCCAACCGATGGCGATTGTATCAAAGACATGCCAGCGCACTTATGAGATGCCAACACACTGCAAAGTCCACGCTTCTGTTCTCGATTTAGGCGTTTTGTTGTTCACGCCGCAAAATGTGTGGCAGGAATGGGGCTCGGACGCAGTTCCAGCGCGAACGGGCGAACTGTCGTTGTCGCTTCGGTGCCGAGCTTATTTTTCTGGATAATTGGACTCCCCGCTTGGATGTGGCGCGCATTGTCTGCACGCCAATTCGTCGCCGCGCGACGGGGTGAAATTGCCGTTCTCGCGTCGGCGCCGCGCAGAGATCGCTTGAAACTGGCGTTCCCGCCCCAGCGCGGCGGTCATTTGTCATTCGCCAAGTCGTGGCGCCCCGCGCAAACGGGCGACTTGTCATTTTCGCCGGATCCCCATATTTCGTTCGCCGAATCGCATTCAAGCTGCAGCGGCAGTGGGGCCGCGCGAAAGCGGGCGAAATGTTGTCTTCGCACAAACGCCGTGCCGTTTGCGAGTAAAAGTGGTAGTGTTGTTTCGGCGCGGTGCACGCTTCGTGCTCGCCGCGTTTAGTGGAAGTGTTGCTGCATATTGCGTCTTTTCGCCAAGTCGTCGAAAACATAACCGCGCGCGAGCGCCTTTCTTTCGCTAGGTGGCAACACCTTCCAATCGCAATACCACATTGCATCGCACTTCATTCTTCTGTTATGAGAGAGGCTGGGGATGCACAGGGCCCTCTGAGTCGTTCGACCTGGCGGTTACGATTCCTCCTCCGAATCCTTCTCCTCCATGCTTTCGGTTCCACCCTCGCCCATCCACTCTCGTTCCTCCCTTGCCCCATCCACACAATCGTGCTCTTCCCCCCTGTGCTCTTCTCCGAGGAGGCAGGGGTAGTGAGGGAGCTGGAGAAGACGTTCGGCGTTCAGATGCAGGAGGTGCCGACTGAGATGCTCGTGAGCGGTAGGTTGTGAAGCCGGTAGGTCTTTTGCGACCCGTGTTTTGGGTGGCCCACCCTGACTCAGCAGATCAGCGTTGTGCTTGTGGCAGGGTCCATTTCGACACAGTCGATCCCATTCGGTGCCAGTTCCGACTCGATCCGAGGCAGCCCGATGCTCGCATGGCGTTGTTGTGCACCCTGGCGAAACCGATCTGGTCCGATTCCGACTCCGTGCCAATGCGGCCCGATCCGACGTACATTCCGACTCGATCCGATTGCGCGATTCGATGTTGATTGATTATGTCAGGTTCCCCGTGTGGAGCGGACGACACATTTCTGTCTGGAGAGGTCCGATACGTCACGGGGCTTCATGAGAGTCTGGCCCAAAACAGCCGAATCTTTATCATCCCTTCCTCGGCGTTTTTCAATATCATCATCATCGCCATTCTTCTCATTACCCGTCGGCAGCGTCGGCTCAAGAGGGAGCTCCGGCGCGCTCCGCTCCGGCGCGCCAGTCGCTTGGCTCGCGGGGGCGGGTAAACCGAGGCGTTTCCGGTTCCTGCGGTGGGTTTCCGTCGGGAAGGCATGCGGCACGGACGCGACGATGGCAAGTGCCAAGCACTGAACATAGATGGGGACGTCCGGCTTTCTCCCGACCCTGTGGCCCTCCTCCGGGCCTGTGGCCGAACACGCAGGAGGAGAAGGAGGCTCAGGAGGAGGAAGAGGACGAGGGGCCGCTGGTGGTGCAGCAGTCGAAGATGCAGCCCACGGCGCGCCGGCAGCCGAAGCAGCTTCCGTGCCACCGCCGCCGCAGCCAATCCCACGCCCAGCACTTCTGCACAGTGCCGGGATGCGTGGCGTCGAGAGGCGGCCGACGGCCCGCATGGCGGCTCTTCCAGGGACTGAGGGCGCACGTCGACGCCCACCTCCTGGGCCAGCTCCCCGGGTTGCCCCCGCAGGTGTGGATGGACTCCCGTAACTTGGTGGCGTGCCGCCTGTGTGGCAGATCGTGCAGCACGCGATGCAACCAAGGCGTGCATCATCGGAACTGCCTGGTTCGGGAGCTGATGGCGGCGCCGGCCGTGCAGCAGCCAGAGATGCAAGAGGACGCTTCCGACGACCTGCCAACTCTAGAGGAGATCATGATGGCCCCGGTTTCCACGAGGGAGCTTATCGGGGACGGCCTTTTGCCCAGCGTGGAGCGGGAGTTCAACAAGTGCGGCGCCAATGTCCTCATGCACTCCTGGATGGACGCGTGGGATGTTGCAGGCCCCAGCGACGACACGCCGCAACACGCTCGAGCTCGACGAGCGTGGACCGAACGGTTGATGTTCCAGAAAACGGTCACGCCAGCGCTCCCAGGAGGGAAAGCGACAGAAAAACGGAACCAGAACCTTGTGGCTAACATGGTTGACCTTTGGGCCAACGGGGAGCGTCGGGCTGCGTGGGACGAAGTCCTAAAGCCCGCGCAGCGCCGGAACAGAACACAGAGTGGCCAGCCAGCGAACGAACATCAGCAACAATAACGAAGACAACAAGAGGTCATAGCCTTTGCACGCCAGGGCCTGCCTGGCAAAGCGTTGAATCACGCTTCGAGCAAAGGACTGGCTCCAGACTCACAGCAGACGGAGGATACAACGCGGTCCAAATTCCCGGCCACACCCCATGCTCAGCGCGACTCTCAACGTCCGCCTCCGCCGCCGGCCAACGAACCCACCGAGGAAGGAGTGGCGGCGGCAATCTGGAGCTTCAACAGAGGCACGGCGCCAGGGCCATCCAGTCGGCGCCCCGAGTTCTACAAGCAGGTGGCGGGGGAGAAGGGCGACAAACCGGGGTGCGCCATCCTCGCGGGCATTGGTAATCTACTTGCAGACAGACGGGCCCCGAAACAGCTGCGGCATTACCTCGGAGGCGCCAGGGGCACGGCTTCGCGGAAAACGGTCAGGGACGGCAGCGATGACGCCAGGCCAGTGTGTTCTGGCGAGGCCATCCGCAGAGTAGTATGCAAGGCGCTGCTGGCCACGGAGCTTGACGCATTCAGGGCTCATCTGCAGCCTCTCCAGCTGGCCGTGGGCGTCCGTGCCGGAGTGGAGGCGATACCGCACATGGCGCGGCAGTGGCGCGATCATTCCACCCCGGACGTGGACCGCATCATGCTGAACAGCGACCAGGCCAAGGCCCACAACGAGGTGGACAGACACAATTTCTTGACCAGAATGCGCGAAGTGGCTGCAGGTCTCGCGCGGTGGCTCGAGTACATCTACCCCGCGGAGACGCAGCGCTGATGTTCTACAGAGGGTGGGCCATCGACAGCGCCTCGGGGGGAGCAAGGCTGCCCGCTTATCGGGGCGTGCCACGCGCTGGTCCAGAGGATGCTGAACGAGTTGCTCGGGCCGGTGCCCGCCCCAGCCGGCGCGGCAGTGCAGGTTCCTGCGTTGAGCCCCCCAGTCGCCCTCGACATGGCCCCCGGCTTCGCCGATGACGCACTCATCGCCAGGCCTTCAGCAGAGGTGCTCCGAGCCCTCAAGCACTTTTTCGTTGTGATGCCAGCGACAGGTCTTCGCTTCTTCACCTCGCAGGTGACCCCAGCCGCCGGCGCACGCAGCACGGTTGATTTCGCAGGGTTCGGGGCCGTAGGATGCGACGTGCGAGGCGTTCAACTCCCCAGCGGGCGATGACGTGCACTGCCAGGCCTTCTGCGCGAAGCAGGTGCAGACGCAGCATGGCATCATCCAGTACCTGGCAGATTCTAGGGCCCGCAGCGGACCCGCAGCTGACGCGCTACTTGTTGGCGCACTGCGTGATAGCGGGCAGGATGAAATTACATGGCGCGCACCACGCCTGCGAGGCACCTGGGGGGCGAGGCGCGGCGCTACGACGATAGCGTGCTCGAGGCCGCAGCGGCCGCCGTGAACTGGCGCTGGTCTGACGGGCAGCGCGAGCAGACTTCCTTCGCGGCCTCGGCTGGCGGCCTCGGCCTGCGGGAGATCTCAGTCGAGATGGATGCGGCCTACGTTGGCTCGCGCGAGCTGACCCACGACCTGTGCACGATGATCCGGCCAGGGCATCAGCGGGGCGACGACGTCGCCGTCGGCCCGCTGGCGGACGCGATGTCCCATGGAGGGCGAAAGAGGGGGTCTGCAACAGGGGGTCTTCAATGGGGGCTGAATGGCCCATGTATGCTCAATGTATCGCTCATGTATGTGATCGGGTATGTTTGGCATCCAATGTTGGCGGTCATGGAGGGCCAGTCGTTCGTGCCCGCGCGTTGCCCGCGCGAGCAAACGCGCTGTCCATCCATTGTCGTTCATGCGCGCGGGCGTTCTTGCGTATCACGCGTGGGGCGGCGAAGTGGAGTGCAAGTGTGTCTTGATTGTGCTATTGATCAGCGTATATGTCCAAGCGATGGCTTGTCGACCCCCAAGACAGATGTGGAATGGGCCCCGCGATTCTCCCAACATGTGAATTCACATGTTCCTTTTTCTGAAACGTGAATTCAAATTTTCCTTTTTCCCCAAAAGTGAATCCACATTTCGGCCCCTTCGTGCAGATTCGTACACAAATTTCCAAAATGTGAATTCATATCTTCTTTTCTTTCTTTCAGAATGTGAAATCGCATTTTCCTTTTTCCCGAAATTTGATTTCACATGTGTTTTTTCCCCACAGTGTGAATGCACCTTTTGCCCTGGCCCTCGAGATACCGAAAATAGGACACAGTGTTCCGCATGTCAGATTGGCTGGGCAGATTTTGACACTCACGTCGCCGCGTTCGTTTATTCCTACCATTATTTATGCGCCTCCAGCGCACGTTGCCATCGCCGCCTTTCCCGAGCCCCCCGCCCCCTGCTCCGTTTACCCTCGAGTCTCGCGCATGTGCGCAGGCGGGGGGCTTCAATTGGAAGTCCCGCCGAAAGCGACAATCGAGGATGCCTCGCCCGTGCGTGGCCCATTGAGACACCATTGCGATCGAGTCACGGCAAGCCTTGACCCAAACGCACCTCGGGGACGCGCTTCGGAAGAAAACGGTGGCCGCTTGGAGAGACGCAGGGGCGCCGGCACACGAAACGCGGCTGAACGCGCACTCCGCGCAAGGATCGGGTGTTCTGTGCGAGCTCACCCCGCCCAAGACACTTGACATGCAGCTCGCTGCGAGCCAATTCGGCGACAGCGTCGCGCTCTGGCTCGGTGTCGATGTCATGGGGGCGGGGTCCACTTGTCCTCTGTGCGGGATTGCCTTGGATGCCCAGGGAATCCATTGCCTCTCCTGCGTGGGGGGCCCTGAACGCACGGGCGCGCACAGTGCCATCCGTGACGTGTTTTACGACTGCGCGCACCGAGGCGGGCTGCGACTGGACTCCGACGTCCCCGGTCTGCTCCGGGAAGGCCCAGGGGCGCCGCCAGACGAGCACAGGCCGGCCGACGTCCTCGTCATCCCGAATTTGGCTCTGGCGACACACCTCCCCGACGGCAGCCGGGTTGTCCGGGCGGAAAAGGTGTGCTTTGATTTTGCGGTCATCATCGCGCTGGGCCCGGTCCGCTGGGCGTACGCTGCGCTCGCCGCTGGGCCCCCGTCCGAGAGTTGCGACGAGCAGAAGCGCAGGCGGGGCCAGACCGAGGAGAGGCGCCGCACCCAGGGCCCGACTTTCCAGCCTGTCGCAGCAACGGTCGCTGGGAACGATGGGCTGGAGCACTCAACCGTTCGACGGGAGATGCCCCACCGCGTGGCGATCCTCCTCGCCCGCGGCTGCGCCGCGCGGGTAGAGCGCCGGCGGCCAGAGCCCGCACAGGGCGAGCTGCGTGGGCGGCGGCCGCGGCGAACGCCGCGCGCGAACCGGCGCAGGAAGACGGTAAATAATGCGCAACCGAACGCGCTCGCCCCCACGGGGGTGTAATCTCCCTCCCCTCCCCCCCCCTAGCCAGGCTGCTCCCGTCTGAAGGAAAGCCGGACTTTTTCGTGGCGCGTTGACGCTCGCGTTTGCCGTTCGGCCCGCTTCCTTTCTGGCCTGCTTTGGTCCTGGCCGTCGGCTCCCCCTCCTCCTCCTCCTCCTCCTCCTCCTCCTCCTCCTCCTCCTCCTCCTCCTCCTCCTCCTCCTCCTCCTCCTCCTCCTCCTCCTCCTCCCCCTCCCCATTTGTGTGTCCTCCTCTTGCCCTTGTGTTTCCTTGCCCCTGTGTGTGGCGTGCCCTCTCGTTCCCTCCTTCCCTTGCTTCCCCCCCCTGTCTCCCCGCCCCTCCGTCTGTCGGCCCTGTCTGTCTTTTCCTGTCGTTCTCCCGCCCTCCCCCTCCCTTGCGCGCTCCTCGGGCCCTCGCTGTCCTGCCTGCTCCTGTCCCTTGCCTTGCCCGCGTTTCTTTGTCGGCCCGTCCCGTCGTCGGAGTAAGAGATCCAGACGCCTGCGCTGCCACGCTGGCGGATGGCCGGGCGCGTTCAGCAATGTTTGCTTTTCTCAGGAGCTGACTGCGATGTTGCGCTCTCTCTCTCTCTCTTTCTCTCTCTTGGGGCCCTTCGGCGTCCCCATCAGCATCAGCATCAGCATCATCATCCCCGTCATCGTCGTCACCATCACCACTATCACCATCACCGTCGCTATCGCCATCGCATCATCACCCGCATCGTCATAGTCATGATCATCACCATCGTCATCATCACCAGCATCATTCCTACCATCAGCATCATCATCAGCATGCCCTCGTCACGAGCATCCGCATCATCATCACCATCCTCAGCATCACCATTCGTATCACCACCAACATCACCACCATCATACTCAGCATTATCATCATTATCCTCATCATTGTCACCCTCATCAACATCATCCGCATCATCAGCACTGCTCATCATCACTATCACCCTGACCATCATCACAAGCGTCAGCAACAGCATCAACAACATCATGTTCGTAATCATCGTTCGCATAGTCAACATCATCATCATAGCTATCCTCATCCGCATCATCCTCCTCACCAACATCACGATTGCCATCATCACCACCATCGTCATCGCCATCAGCATCAACACAGTATTCGTCGTCATCACCATCATCATCACCATCCTGATCCCGATCATCATCATCATCATCATCAGCATCATCACCACCATCATCATCAGCATCATCATCATCATCAGCAGCATCATCATTCCTCTCTTCGCTCTTCTCCTCCCCGTCGTCCACATCACCCTGCCGTTCGACCCGCCGGACGGCTCGCCCCCCCCTGCCGGTCTCTTCCCAAAGTTTTTTATCATTCGTGCCGTTTTTTGATGTTCCATGTTGTCGGCCCGCGCCGCGCCCGCCTCTCCGCACCGTCAGCGGGCGCGGCGCCCGATGCCTGGCTCCGACCCCTGCTGCCCGACTGGCGGCCTCCCGAAGCCCGGAGATCGCCTCGAAGAGCAGGACAACAGCGCCTCCTCCTCCCCGCAATCCCCCCGTCCGTCGCCCGCACTCCTCATCCTCCCTTCTCCTCATTTTCGCCCCTGCTCCTCCTTCCTGCCTCCGCCTTCTCGTCCTTCCTCTTCCGTCACCTTCTCCTCCCCCTCCTCCCTCCTCAGATCCTCCCTTCTCGGTTCTTCCTCCACCTCCTCCTCCTCCTCGTCCCGAGGTCCGCCTTCTCAGCCTCTGTCTCCGTGTCCGAAAAGGAATTAGGGCGCAGGAGAAGGAGGAGCAGGCGGAAACTGAGGCGGCGGATGTGGAGACGGAGGGCAATATAGAGTGGGAGGAGGAGGAGGAGGAGGACGACGAGGAGGAGGAGGAGGAGGACGAGGTGGAGAAGGAAGAGGAGGAGGAGGAGGAGGAGGAGGACACGGAGGATGTCGCCGTGGCTGGACCATCCCTTGTGCAAGCTTGGCGCTGGGTGGGGGTCGGTGGTGGTTGGGTGGTGGTGGTGGTTGTGAGCAGAGCTGCGGAGGAGGACCCTACCACCTGTCGAATAAGCACATCTTAGGCATAACCTGACGAAGGTCCGCGCAGATCTCTTGTGACGGGACCCCTGTGTGGCGCTTTCGGCACCACCTTTTGCGTGCGCCGCGCGGCGCCAGTGGAGGGATTTCAACGCCGATCCAGGAAATGCGCGCGGACCTCCGAAAGGGGATGCGTCTTCAGTTTGTTGTACTCTGTCGTTGACAGAGGAGGCAGGGGAAGAGTAGGAGGAGGAGGAGGAGGAGGAGGAGGAGCGTGGGAGATGTAGGGGTCTAGGCAAGGAGGAGAGGGAGTGTCAAACTGGCCTGGTGGAGCGAGACAGCGGGCCCCGCCCAATGCCACTCGCCTCAAAACAGAAGACGCCAGCGGTGGTGCAACTTGCTTGTGACTGGACCGCGTTTCCACCTGATGGACGAGATGCGCTAACGCGCGGACCCGCCTTCGCCAAGTGGCGAGTGGGAAAGACCCGGCCCGCGCACGGGCGGGAGTGCATTTTCAAAAATTGATTGCGCAGCGCACTGGCGAACGCATCATTTCGCTTTCTCCGGGGCGGACACGTGTTTGATGCGTGCGGCGAAAACGAATTTTGCGCCGCGCCGACATATCATTGCCGCATTAGCGCAACATCAACCCGGCGCTTGGGCGAGAACACTTGTTCGCGCGATCTTTCGCGGCCCGGTTGCCGCTTCCGACTTTTTGCAACCTGGCGAGCGAAGAACACGCGCCGCACCCAAGTGGGAATACAATTTCCAGGCGAGATCTGCATGCAGCATGGGCGAGGGCGACAATTCGTTCGCTCGCGCGAGGCCCCGTGTCCAACGACTTGGCAAGCGGAACACGCACGCCACGCCAAAGCAGGAACACGAGGAGCCGATGCGAGAGCGAGAGTTCGGGCGCGCGAGCGCCGCGCCCACGCGGGATCGCCACCTTCAGGTGAACTTCGCATGGAGCCCAAGTGAGGGCGACATTTCGCCCGCGCCCGCGCGTGACCCCGCCGTCGACGAATTGGCGAGCGAAATAATGCGAGCTTGATCCCCAGGAAAGTTTAGCGCGGCGCCCGGGCGAGAGCGACATTTCGCCCTTACGCGCGGGATGCACGTCCCGTTCCATTCGGGCCGCGCATTTTGTAACGTCGACGACGGCAAATCGTGCCGCAACGCCGCGCACGAATTTCCTACCTCCCACCTCTCGGGGACTGGGTGAGGAGTGGTGAGCGCGGCAGGAAGGCGGAGAGAGTGCGATGGGAGGCGGGGGAGGGGGGGCGCAAGGGGGGAGGGAGGCAGGAGGAGCAGGAGCAAAGAGGAGCAGGGGGCGGAGGAAGAGGTGGGGCCAGGAGCAGGAGCAGGCAGGTCGGAAGGCGGATGGAGCGGAAGGCGGATGCGGAGCGGAAGGAGGAGGAGGCGGCTGCGGCGAATCGGTAACGGGCCGAGTCGAGAGTGAGCTCCGACAACATACTGCGAGCAGGCCCCAGCGGCGGGAGCCCCGCGTTGCCCTCGCTCTACGAGGTACCAAAGTCGGCCAGCGAGAGTTCAGCACAAGAAGGGCTTCGAGAGGCCACCGACGGACCCCGAAGGGGTCCCTGAGAAGAACAAATAAACCACCTGGACGGTCTGTGGCACGCAGGGTTGACCAACTCCTTAAAGCTGTGCTGGCGTGGGACAGGCTGTGGGTAAGGACGAGTGGGAGACATCGGAGGCCGAGGACGAGAGGGGGGGATGGCAGCGGCAGCCGCGGCTCGGCACGATCGCGCATCGAAGCCGTCGCAAACCTGCTCCCTCTCACCGCTCATCAGGCATGGGGTCGAGGAAGACGACGCATGCTCCGGTGCACCACGCGAGCGATCATCTCCTCGAGTATCCGAGGGGCCACTAAGCATATCATACTGAAGATTTGAATGCCCATCACCATTCAAGACAGTCCAATGTACAGACGATGTTCTCAGGCTTCTCTCCTCTATATTGCCAGCAACACCAGCACGCATAGAGCCACTAGAAGCCTTCCCATGCCCTGAGTCTCTCAGTGCTCTTCGAAGTCGTCTATCGCCATCTGCAGACTGCGCTCTACATTCGAGCGGTGGGCGATCCCTGGGCGCCTCTCTCCGCCGAGTTGGACCACGCACTCGGAGAAGATGCGCGTGATCTCCACGTCCGCGAACGCAAGCACCATCTTGGCCATGCCCTCGTTGTACGCGTGGCTAACGCGGAAGCCGCAGACCAGGAAGTTCGTGTCCGTCATGCTCTGCATTTGATCGAAATTTGCTTTCTGCGTGTCCCACGCCCGCTTGTTTGCCATGCCGCTGCCTGCCTTCTCGCCAGCGTTCGCGATCTCCTCGCACACGATGAGAAAGATCTGGACGCATGCCGGCCCCACCTTCGCCTTTGGCACAGGCTGCTTCGGGTCTCGTTGATTCTTCTCTCGAGGCCCGGATGCCTCTGCCGCGTAGGCCCCCCGGCCTGGAACGCCGCCTTCACCAGCGACGATGCACTCTCGATCGTGATCGTTTCGAACTCCGCCGCCATGAGTTGCCTGATCTGGAACGCGTTGCCAAGCACCGCCTTCACGAGGACGGGCATGATCTTGGCCATGACGTTCTGCGAGATCATGGGGAGCCTGTCGATCGTGTCAGACTCGAGGCCGTAGGCGCGCCCGACGGTCTGCTTCAGGTCCTCCTGCCTGGAGCCTTCGTCGGTCGAAGCTGCTGTGGCCCACGCTGGTCGCTGTGGGGGCTGGCTGCCCATCCCGCCTCCGCCACGCCCGACACGACCACCACGAGTTCGGGAGGCAGCCGCTAAGCCAGAGCGGCCTCGTTGCTGTCGATCTCCATTTCCTCGAACGTTGGAGCGGCTCCTCTCGGCGTCGACCTGCTCGGGGCTGATGCGGAGCATTAGCGCCAGCGTGCACAGGAGACCGAAGGTTTTGGCAGCGCCGAATCATACACAAGTTCTCGGCTGGAAAATGCTTCTGAGTTTGAGCAGCAATAGGCAGCGTTGCGACCTCCGAATACCGCCGCCACCGTCAACGTCGAGATCGGGCAAACGAGATCCGAGGGCTTCTGCACCGCATGGGCATACGGTGTATTACGAGCCATGCAGGCAGCGCCCGCGCAGGACTGACGAGAACACGTGATCCTAGGCGATACGGCGAGTGCAGGAGGACTGACGGCAATAGACGCACTCATTGGTCACCGTGAACGTCTGGAGGTGCGATCTGCAAGTTCGCCTTCCTGCTGCCGGGAAACGTGTACCAGCAACGCCCTCCCGCGGAGCCCATGAGCTGACATGTCCAATACGCTTCCTGTGGATATGGGCTCGCTGAAGCTTGAGGAGCGCCAGGAGATCCCTCTCAGCCCAGGAGGGTGTGCAATCGCTGCGGTACGCGCAGCAGCCCGAAGGCCCAGGATCGATCCTCAAGAAGCGGTCCTGGATCTCAGCACTGTCTAAAAGTACAGCCGAATGTTGATCAGATATCGCACGTCCCCCTCAGAGCCCACGTAGAGGTCCTCAAGAAGCCCCTCCCCCTCCGCCCTCTCCATCAGCTTCGCGACATCGGCGGCGGACCTCGAGTCGCACGGGCTCGCGTCGGGCGCGAGGACGCGCGTGGACAGGATGGTGGGTCCTGGGTCGACTGGGCGCAGGCCGAATACAGCTCCCAATTCCATGGCGCGCCGACGCACCTGGAGCTCAATCTTGGGAGGGGCGGCGCCGACGCGCCGAAGCACGACCTCGTCCGAGCACGCCTTATACTTAATGGGAGGTCGATCGTGCTCGTCTCGAATCGGATTCCCCTGCTCAGCTACCACCCCCTGCTTCTGACGCGCATCGCATCCAAGAAGCTCACGAGCGAAACCCGCGAGCATTCGATAACATCGATTATCCTGCGCCTCCTCGAGCACCAGAGTGGACCGACCTGTTCGCAAAGCGCCCTGGACCACGGCCCCGAAGACTGACCTCATGAATCTCCAGACGTCGGTTCTTGCGCCAGAAACGACCCATGAAGTACCCTCGACGGCGAGCCAGACTGCGACGACGAAGCTCTCCCTGGGCCCCTTCGTCGACGGCAGACTGGAATCCCGAGAGCGACGTTGCCGCGTTGAACCTGGCCCCCCAGGACCACCCGACCCCCGAAGATGCAGGCGGCAGGTTGGTGACACCCTGGGCCCGCGAACGATGGGGTGACACACCTTGTGAGCGTGCCCGCTGCAGTCCAACCCCTGCCGCATCGAACGACGCCCATAGCTTAGCGCGTGCTGTGCATGCTTCGCCGACGAGACAGCGTGCGTCTTACTCGTGTCACGGGCGTAACTTCTACACGACAAATCCACTGGCCGCTGAAATAAAAGGTGTCCACGCCTTGCAAATCGCTTCACTCGGCCATATCACGCAGTCAGGGTCATCGGGAGGGGCGGATAGCCTTCGTCGCCACAGATGCCCACTCCTCACGCGTCTGAGGTCGGGCAGGCACAGGAACCTCACGCCGCGTGGCTCGACGGAGGCTGTCGAGCCGCCTCTGGATGGGCCCGCGGAAGGCATAGGGGAAACGCACGGCCGCGGGGTCGTCGCCCACGAGCGCTCCGCATTCATTGCCAAGTGTCTGTGCCCCGTCGGCAGCCTCAATCGTGAATGCGCTCGTCTCGCGCCTCTGGTGGAAGAAGCGCTGGTCATCGTGCTGGATGGCATTCGCAACGGTCGCCCTCAACTCATAGAACCTCGAGCAGCCGAAAGCGTTGGACACGCCCCCCTCAGAGGAGATGGTCGAGGCGCCTCGAGCCCGCAGTAGGCCCAACGGCGCCTCCAGGCAGAGCAGCGCGCCTTCGCGACTCCTGCCGGGCAAGTATCCATCTTTGCGGTCAGGAGGCTGGCAAGCGCATCCACGGCGAAGGAGAGCTAGGTGCCGTAGAAATCCCATGCGGCATAATCCATGAATGTTTCTCCGCGCGCAGAACCCGGTCTTCCCGCCTCTCTTCGAGAGCCCCGTCGCCCGCGAATGACGCCGCCAACCCTCCGAGGGCGGTGGGGCACTTTCTGGGTGACGCTCATCGTCGCCGAGCTGTCCACCCCAACGGTCTCAGCACCGAGCCCGCGCATTCGCCAGCTAGCCGATGTCGATGGGGCAGCGGCAGCCCGCCGTGAGAGCGCTCCTGCACCTTCCCCGGCCTTCGTCGTCTCCTCCCCCCCATCGCCGCTCTGCCCCCTCGGCTTCGCGCGGCTGCCGTTGAAGCGCTTGTTCGGGTCTAGCACCGTCGCCCGCGCCTCACTCGGGGCGCCTTTGCAAGGCGCCGCCTTGCGTCGGGCAAGTCTTCAGAGCGGCTCGGCCACCTCGATCAAAGCGACGCGCCCAATTCCGACGCGCGCGCAGATGCCGGGCCCGACGGACGGTGGGGTGGGCAGCCTTCATAGGCAGGCGGGTTGGTAACTGGTCGGCGCAGTTGGCAGCGACGGCGTTGAGGCCGCCCGCGGGGATTGCCAGTGCGAAGTACTCGCGCACCTCCAATCGCCCGGGCACGAACTCGCCCGCGACGTTGCAGCTCCGCCGGCGCGGCCCCCGGCGCTTGCTTGCCAGCTGGCGCGCCAGCCTCCAGACCTCAGCGCGGCGTCGGCTATGCCGAGCCGCGCCAAATCTCAGCCCCCAACTGCGCCGTCGCCCTGCCCAGCCTCGCTCGCCGCAGAGCGCGAAGCTTCCGAGAGGTGCGAACCAGTCGTAGGCGCGCGTCGTCGTCGTCGCGGTCGCCGCCGGCCTCTCGAATCCGCCGTCTCTCCGTAGGAAGACTAGTCCGCTCCGCGGCGTATTCGCGGGCATGAGGGTCGACGGCAGCGCGGCGCCCGAAGTGCCTCTCAGCCGCGTCGCCGACCGTCGCGATCCATTTCGCTCAGGCGGCGTCGGGGGCCGGGTCCGCGAAGCACAGGTCGTGGAAGTCGGGGCCGTTGGCGAACTGATGCTCGAGCTCCTCGATAAGGGCAGGGGCGCCGCGTCCGTGTCGGAGCATCTAGACGAGACGGTTGTAGTCACACTGTGCGCGTTTGGTCCTCGAGCGCGGCATGTCCAGCACGGAATCCATCTTGAGCAGTAAAGGTATGCGATATTGCGGGCCAGTTCTCTGGATGAGTTCCAACCGCAGATTTGATCGCACCAGGGTCATGCATTTCTTCACCATGGGTCGTTGTCACCCGAAGGTGGCGAGAACGTCGATACTCGTCTTACTGCGGGCCCGGCTGTAGGTCGGACCGAAGGAGGAGTCGGTGGACACGACCCTCCTCTCGATAACCTCCAGCACGCGATCGTTCGCGTCGCGTTGCTCTTCTCCGCAATGCCGACCGAGAGCCTTCGAGACAACCGTTGCGCGTCCGCCGCTTTGCTGCCTCCAGCCGACAGAGCCATTCAGGTAAAAACCCCGCGGCGAATTCACCCTAGCAGGGGCCCGCGTGAAAGCGTTGCGTTTAGCTGTCCGCAGCAGATCCTCACCGATATGCTCCTTCTACCTGTCCTTTGCACGCAGGCGCTCTGGTGCATACCGGCGCTGCGTTGCACGCGGATGCTGTGGTGTGAAAGAG
The DNA here is from genome assembly GCA_963575745.1 of Prorocentrum cordatum. Taxonomy (NCBI): domain Eukaryota; class Dinophyceae; order Prorocentrales; family Prorocentraceae; genus Prorocentrum; species Prorocentrum cordatum. The sequence goes on along the minus strand of CAUYUJ010018815.1, from coordinate 621,129 downwards.
CGTGTTCTACCGCTGCTGGCGGGAATCCGGGGGGGGTCACTGGGGGTTCTTAACCCCCCCCCCCCCCCCCCCTCCTCGAAAACCGGGGGGGGGTCACTGCCGGTTCGAACCCCCCCCCGCCCAGTCCATCATGAAAAGGGGGGAGTCACTACCATTTCGAACCCCCCCCCTTCAAAAACCAGGGGGGGTCACTACGGGTTCGAACCCCCCCCTCGAAAACCGAGGGGGGGGTCACTAACCGGGGGGGGTCACTACCGGTTCGACCCCCCCCCCCCTCGCCGCCAGCAAATGATGCCCGCTCTTCGGGACAGTTGGAACATGGTGGGGGTGTTGGGACAGTGGTGGGAACGGTGGTGGTGGGGACAGAGGTGCGGGGACAGTGGGACAGTGGTGCGGACAGTGGTGGGGACGGTGATGGTGGGGAGACTGGCGAGGGGACAGCGGGACAGTGGTGGGGACAGTGGGTTAGTGGTGGGGACGGTAGTGGTGGGGACAGTGGTGCAGGCGGTGGTGAGGACAGCGGTGGGACAATAGTACAGAGTGGGGACAGTGAGACATTGAAGGGGGCACTGGTGGGGACAGCGGGGACAACGGTGGGAACAGTGGGGGCAGTGGGACGGTGGTGGGGACGGTGGTGGTGGGGACAGTGGTGTGGGGACAGTGGAAACGTGGTGGAAACAGTGGTACAGTGGTGGTGGCGACAGTGGTGAGGGCGGTGGCGAGGACAGCGGTGAGATAATGGGACAGAGGTGCAGTTGGGACAGTGGTGGGGACAATGGGGACAGTGGTGGGAACAGTGGGACAGCTCAGTGGGACAGCGGCGGGGACAGTGGGACAGTGGGGACAGTGGGACAGTGGTTGGGGCCGTGGAGAAAGTGGGGAGTGGAACCGTGGTGGGAACAGTGGTGGGGACAGTGGAGAAAGTGCGACAGTGGTGGGGGCACTGGTGAGGACAGTGGTGACGGTGGTAGGAACAGTGGGGACAGCGGTGGTGAGGACAGTAGTGCTGGGGACAGCAGCGGGGGATGTGGTGCGGAAGGTGGTAGGGGCTCAGAGTTGTTTGCTGGCGGTGAGCGGGGGGAGGGGGAAGGGGTTCGAACCGGTAGTGACCCCCCCACGGTTTTCGAGGGGGGTGTTCGAACCGGTGGTGACCCCCCCCAGTTTTCGAGGGGGGGTGGGGAGGGTGGGTTCGAACCGGTAATGACCCCCTCCGGTTTTTCCGGAGGGGGGGGGGGATTCGAACCGGTAGTGACCCCTCTCTGGTTTTCTGGGGGGGGGGAGGGGTTCGAACCGGTAGTGACCCTCCCCAGTTTTCGAGGGGGTTGGGGGGTTCGAACCGGTAGTGACCCCCCCCGGTTTTCCAAAGGGGGGGTGGTTAGGGGAGGGGGGGGGCTTTGCCGGGGGGAAGGGGAGAAGGGGGGGGGGAGGGTCCAGCAGGGGGGGGGGGGATTTTCGGAGGGGGGGACCCCCCGGTTCCAGAGGAAGAGGGGGGGGAGAATTTCCACACGAAAGCGGCGGTGGATCACGCTCTCTCATCTAGACAAGCGCTGTGGTGTGCACAGGCGCTGCGGTGCACGCAAGCACTGTGGTGTAGACAGGCTCTGTGTTGCACATGGCTGCTGCGGTGTGCACATTCGCTGTGGTGTACACTGGCGGTGTGGTTCACGCAAGCACTGTGGTGTACACAGGCGCTGTGTTGCACACGGCTGTTGCGGTGAACGCAGGCGCTGTGGTGTACACGAGCGCTGTGGTGCACGCGAGCATTGTGGTGTACACAGGCGCTGTGGGGCAGATCGCCACCTAAATGCTGTTCGCGTCGTCCTCGTTTTCGTCGTCGTCGTCATCGCTCGTCGCTCGTCGCTCATCGTCGTCGTGCGCGCGGGCGCGACTGTGCCGGAGCCGCACGGCGGGGGGGGGCGTTACGTCATACCCCCCCGCCCCCCCCCATGACGCCCGTCATCGCCGATGATAAAGAAACGCGCTCTACTTCTCATGTTCGGGCGGCCAGTGCTTTATTGACCTTCGCGGCGTCCTGAGGGCTTTGGCCGAAATTCTGTACTGGGGGTCAGCAAGTCGAAGCGACCTGGGCGAAACCTGAAGAGCGCCATCTCCTTCGGTACAGGTCGCGTGCCGAGTGCATGTTTGTCACGAAACGTCTTCTCACACAAGAGTAGAATGACGCCGCAAGCTTTGTTGACATGTCTGCTTGGGACATACCCAGCGCGCAGCGCGACATGGAATCTGAGAGAAGACCTCGTATGCACCTGACCTTGTGAGGCGCGTTCGCCGGTGCTGGTGAGGGACCGCCGCGAATCAACGTAATTTCTGCGCCCTCATAATCTTGAAACCTTCCAACACACGATTCTGATACGCTGATCATGGGAGTCCGCAGAACTCTTGTAATTTTTGAAAACGAGCGTTCGCGGCGCGAAGGCGAGAGTCACATTTCGATCAGGAACGGCCTTCAATATGTGAAACGATTGCACATGTTTAAAAACGAGTGCGCGCGGCGCTGAGGCGAGAGCAACATTTTGGAAAGGAATTGACCTTAATCCGTGAAACTCTTGCAAATGTTTAAAACGAACGTGCGCGGAGCTAAGACGAGAGCCACATTTTGAAAGCGACCCGCCCTTCATCCGTGAAGCTCCTTGCAAATGTTTACAACGAATGTGCGCGGCGCTAAGGCGAGAGCCACATTTTGAAAACGACCCGCCCTCAACCCGTGAAGATCTTGCAACATGTAAAGACGAATGCGCGCGGCGCTAGGACGAGAACCACATTAAAGAAACCACCCGCCCCCCATGTGTGAAGCAGCCGCTAATTTCGTGCGTAGCCCAGCTTTGTTCGCGAGGTAATTTGACTGAACTGAATTGAATTATATTGAATTGAATTGAACTGGTTAATCGCACCCGTTACGCGACGGTTTCATTCTCGGCCGCCAAGGGTGCAACCTAAGGCGCAACCGATAGGAGACGGAGTTATTCTCGGCCGCCGAGGGCGCAACCGACGGCGCAACGATATGAGATGGTTTTCTTCTCGGCCGCCGAGGGCGCAACCGACGGCGCAACGGGTAGGAGACGGTTTGATTCCGAGCCGCCGAGGGCGCAACTGATGGCGCAACCGTTAGGAGACGGTTTTATTCTCAGCCGCCGAGGGCGCAACCTACGACGCGACCGTTAGGAAATCGAGCTGGAGCAGGAGGAAGACGAGGAAGACGAGGAGGACGACGACGACGACGATCAGATGGGGAGGAGGACGGGGAGGAATACACATAGTACGAGGACGAAATGTGGGCATTCGAATGCGTGCGGGGCTACGCCCGGTTTATGCTCGCCGTTTGGGCTGGCGGTGGGGCCCAAACGGCGAGTTGTCTTCTGATTTGTAAGCTTCAGAGTCATCAATGAGTAGCCCGGCCCGCCCTAAAAATTGGCCTCGGGGTGCGACATGGAGAAGTTTTTGTTTATAAGGAAAGGGATGGAGGAGAAGGAGGAGGAGGAGGAGGAGGGGAATGCGAGACTGGGGAGGGGAGGGGAGATGAGGGGGCCGAGAGGCGAGGCGAGGCAATGGCATGGTAGGGAGGAAGAAGTGTGATTGTGTTTTGGGGGGCTGCAGACATGTCGCTCTGCGTCCGCGCCAGGTTCGCATGAGGCCCAGGGCAAGTGAGCTGCAGTGTGGCGTGTTTACATACTGCAGTCGCATGCGCTCTTTCCATGCTGCTCTCACTCCCATCGTCGGCGAGCGAGTGGAGTACGTGAGAACGAGGAGGCCTTCTCAGAAGGCGGCGGGGCTTCTCCGAAGCCCTCCAGCCTTCTGAGAAGTGTTCTGCCTGCGGGGAAGGCTTAGGGAACTTCTCAGAAGGCCGGAGGACTTCTGAGCCTTTTCAGAAGGCCCGCCCCCTCTCACTTTCCCCCCTGGGCTGGCCGCCGTGCTCAGGCGTGGCCTGACAATGGTGCGTGCGATTATGCGTTGCCGCTTGCACTCTGGCGTCTACCCTTCCCTGTAAGTACCAGTCGTATAGTGTTCTGGCCATGCTCTGATGCCGCACGATCTTTGTAGATAGATATCGGGGTGGCTAGTGCATTGATGTGATCCGTGCCCACCGTTGCTCATGTGAAACCTTCGAACCTCGCCCATGGAGTGCGCGAGGGCAGTCTTCGGCGCGGCTGGCGGGCTGGCGCAGTTCGGTGCGGCGTGCTACGGCCACCTCTGCACCTGTTCGGTGGACCTCGGCGAGCGCTTCGCTGTGGACAGCGAAGCGCTCGCCGACGCGTATCTTATCGACGCGTACTGCAAATCTCACCGCTTGCAGGTCCGCTTGAGCTATTCAGCGGAAACACGAGCAGCAGCTCAGAACTTGGAGGTGTGCTATCCCACGATCGTCACTCTGCATGAACTCCACGCACGGCCGCTGACACCCACTCATTTGAAATATATACTTGAGATGGGCGGCCTGAGCATTAAGGTCACTTTGACCATCGATGCAGAATATGTCTTCAAGTCCTTGCCAAACAAAGACCGGAAGAAACCGACTGAGTGCTCTCTTTGGGGACATCAGTTGGATACGATAAATTGAGGGAGCGAGGTATCGTGCATAGTGTACAGTGGTGTGACACTCGCGACATGACTGCGGACGGCCACACCAAAGGGAGCATCGACAGAGATATGCTCGTACAAGTCATTGGAGGAACGCAATCCTTCAACCACGACTCAAAACGACATGCTCCGTACATGGCCGGCCAGACAAGATCGTCTGAACCCTCGGAGGAGCAATCGCCTGCAAGGTGACTTGCCTGCGAGACAACATGCTTGCAAGGGCAATTTCGCTCGGGTCAACCTTCCTTGTTGAGCCCGCCTGCTGCTGCCGACCTTGTGCATCTAGTGTTTTACTGTACAGCAGGCGGCGGACTCACGTTTCGTTCCCCCCCCCGAGTCTAAGGGAGGGTGGGACAAAAGGCGAGAGATAGCAAACGTTTGTCCGCGGCCGTTTGTTCTCAAGCGGCCGGCCGCCAACACATGATTGCGCCTCACCACGAGGCATACTACTTGCCATTGGGGCCGAACATATGTTCGCTTGACATGGCCCGGCGCTCCTGCGACGATCCCCTACTTTAGGACTATCGCTACTACGGCACAGCACAGTTGGATACACCGCACTCACATCTATACCCCTGGGTGGGTGTATGTGCGGCCGTTTTTGCGCTGTCATGTGCGCGCATGTGCGCGGCATGTGCCAGTCATGTGCCAGGCCTGTGCGGTCCTTCTTGGATGGACTTCCTACTGTGCACGTCGTGCCCGGGCATGTGCGGGGGCATGTGCGCTGTGTTTTGATGTATCCATCATACGCACATGCACGCACAGTCCGACGCACATGCGCGCACATGCCTGCACATGCGGGAGGTGTTCGAGAATCGCAGATCTGTCATCGGCACATGCACGCACATGCCTGTGCAACCTCTCTTCGGGAGGCCGCGCGGGCCCGCACATGCACGCACATGCGGTGAAGCGCGCGGGCGCACATGCGTGCACATCCCAATGCACATGCACGCTCATGCCCTAGGAGCTGTCTGGGACCCCTGTGCCTCCAATGCCTCCTGGCCTTCGCAGAGCTAACCTGGGGCGTGCCAGGGCTTCCTGAAAGAGTTTGTTGTGCGTTTAGACTCGCCCGCTGCTGGCGGGGGTGGTTATTCGCCCGGTTCGTGAGCTGGCGGTGGCGCGCCCGCCTAATAAAATACTCTCCCGCGCGCCTTCTCAGCTCGGCCGGAGAAGCAGGGATGGGGGGGGGGAGGTGGAGGGGGGGGGAGGAGGGGGGGGCGGAGGAGGCGGGCGCCCCCGGCCACTGGCCAGCCTGCCTGTTCGGCTCGGCCAGAGGAGAAGGAGGAGGAGGAGGAGGAGGAGGAGGAGGAGGAGGAGAAGGAGGAGGAGGAGGAGGAGGAGGAAGAGGAGGAGGAGGAGGAGGAGGAGGAGGTGAGAGTTGCGAGGCTGTCTCAGGCGAGAGTGGCTTGACGGCCCGAGCTCAGGGAATCTCGGAATCGCTGGCCTGGCTCGGCCACCGGCGAACTCGGCCTGTGCGAATACTGTGCGTACCTGTGCAGTGCATGTGCGGGACGTGCAAGAAGGCCAGGGCCGGCGTTCGTCTCCGGACGCCGGCGCGTTCGTGTCCGGCCAGTTCCGCGTGAGACGTCGTCGGCAATTTGGAGGCCGACGTGCTTTGACATGAAGTGATCTGGCCACCTTCGCCTGAGACATCCTCGCAACTCTGGTCTCGGAGATGCCCTGCCCCATGGTGGCCCGGCCACTTTCGCTTCAGACATCCTCGGGACTCTGGGTTTCGAGACGCCCTGAGCTGAGATGGTTAGACCACTTTCGCCTGAGACATCCTCGCAACTCTGACCTCAGAGATCTCCTGCCCCATGCTGGTCAGGCCACGGTCGCCTGAGACATCCTCGCAAGTCTCGATTCCGATATGCCCCGAGCTGAGGTGGTCAGCCACTGTCGCCTGAGACATCTTCGCAACCCTGATCTCAATGATGCCCTGCTCGATAGTGTCTCGGCCCCTTTCGCCTGAGACATCCTCGGAACTCTGGGTTCCGAGACGCCATGAGTTGAGTTGGTTAGACCACTCTCGCGTTAGACATCCTCGCCCGAGATGCCCTGAGTTGAGCTGTTCAGGCCACTTTTGCTTGAGACATCCTCGCAACTCTGACCTCAATGATGCCCTGCTCCATAGTGTCTCGGCCTTTTTCGCCTGAGACCCTCGCAACTCTGGGTTCTGAGATGCCCTGAGCAGGTGGTCAGGCCAGTCCTGCCTGAGACATCCTCGCAACTCTGGGCTCCGAGATGCCCTGGGCTGAGGTGGTCAGACCACTCTCCCCAGAGACATCCTCGCAACTCTGACCTCAGAGATCTCTTGCCCCATGGTGGTCAGGCCACTTTCGCTTGAGACATCCTCACAACTCAGACCTCGGAGGTGTCCTGCCCCATGGTCGTCTGGTCACCTTGACCAGCGACATCCTCGCCACTCTGGTTTCCAAGATGCCCTGCCCCATGGTGATCCGGCCACGCTTGCCTGAGACATCCTCGGAACTCTGGGTTGCGAAATGCCCCGAGCTCAGGTGGTCAGGCCACTATCGCCTGCGACATCTCTGCGGCATGTGCGGGCATGTGCGTCTATGCTTTCAGAGTTTTGCTTGACCGTGCATTCGACTGTGCGTCGGACGGTGTGGCATGTGCGCGCATGTGCGGCAATGCTGTTGAGGCGTTTGTATATTTGCATGGGCATGTGCATGCGACTGTGCGGCATGTGCCTGCATGTGCGGCCCCTTCCGGACCACAATTTCAAAGTGAGCACTATAGAAGTGAGCGCTATAGAAGTGAGTCCGGTGTATGGGCTTCGCCTGAGGCGAAGCTTCTGGTTGGGCCTCCCAACCTCCTTCAAACTCACTCGGGCGATCTTGGGCGCCTCTTTGTCCGTTTTGTGGCCGTCTTGGACCGTCTTGGGGCCATGCTGGTTTTGGGGGGCCTTTTGGGCCGTCTTGTGGTGGTCTTGGGGGTTCTTGGGGCCATTGTGGAGCGTCGGAAGCCCGAGAATGCGAGGACGCGAAACACATAGAACAACACAAGGGGTATCATTGACTTTTGCTTCTGTGGGTCCTCTTGGGGGTCCTTTTGGGGCGTGCTTGGGGTTTCTTTCGGACCTGTTGGGCCGTTTTGGGCGTTTTGGAGCGCTCTTGGACTGTCTTGGGGGTCTCTTGGGCTTTTCTTGGGCTCCTCAGGGCCCGTCTTGCGACCCTTCTGGCCTCTGGAAGAGACACGCGGGGCAGTCCAGGAGCGTGCGGGAGCGCCCAGGACATTTGAGAATTTGGTGTCCCCGCCCCTAGAAAACTATAATCCCGCAGTCCTGAGTGCAGAGAATTGGGAGCACATGAGAGCCTGGGGGTGACGTCACTTTTTCGTGCCTCGAGGCACGGTGGGGGTTTTAAGCTACAGAACTGAATGTCTGTACCACGTTGCTGCGCTGCGCGGGTTTCACCACATACGTTGTACCACATTTGTTGTTACGTCATGTAGATGCTACACATACCCTGCATCAAACATATTGCATGTCGCAGGCAGCACATATATGGCGACATCTACATCGTCCCACGTTGACTGCAACACCGAACATATTGCATCCCACAGCTCCTACATATATGAATATCTGCTCGTTCGAAATATCCACATACACGCATGGATGGTAGGTTCCTGATGTACACGCGCACGCACACACGTTTATACTATAGACACGTATGCATGTATGCATGCATGCAAGCATGCATGTATTGTTGCATGTCTGGTTGTATGGCTGTATGTATGCATGCATGTGTTGATGCATGTATGTACCTATGTACGTATGTACACGTGTACGTGCGTACGTACGTACGCACGTATGTATGAATGTATGTATGTATGCATGCATGTGTGTGTATGCATGCATGCATGCATGCATGCATGCATGCATGCATGGACGGATTGATGGATGGATGGATGCATGCATGCATGTATGTATGTATGTATGTATGTATGTATGTATGTATGTACGCATACATGTATGTATGCATGCATGTATGTATGTATATTTCAGGTGCGATCCCAAAGAACGGGGCCCCACCCAAGGGAAGCTTAAGAGGGCCTAAGAGAGCCTTAGCCTACAGCCCTAGACGCCACACCCTAGAGGCTCTGGGCACTTGGGCCCAAGAGGCCGGGACGTGCCAGCGCGTGGCGCTACTGAATACGAAACTCACTTAACGTTTTCCTGCACGGACCTCGAGAGATAACTTGTTATCCTTCACTGCTGAAAAGTATTCACATCTGTGTGCGGTCAGCGCACACCTCCCCGGCAGACTGCAATGAACGTGAAATCTGATTGATGATAGCCTGCGTCGAAAGAAATGAACTCGGTCGGCCTTGAACTTCGCTAGGTCCGAGCGAGGGGGAGGGATGCCTGAAGGGAAACGGTAGGAACCCCGCTGCGTGGTGCTGACCACGGCTCGGGGGGACGGCAGAACGAACGAGGCAGCAAGTGAGACCTGTACCGAGGACCGAGGGCTGGGAGGGTGCCTTGAACTTGAAACGGTTTCGAGCGCAGGCAAGACCTGGAGACAACGTCCGAAACAACAAGACATTTCCCACCCTTTGGCCCCTTCGCTAACCTATCTGAAAATCAACGTTCACAAACTCACTCACCCATTTCAGGTGCGATCCCAAAGAACGGGGCCCCACCCAAGGGAACCTTAAGAGGGCCTAAGAGAGCCTTAGCCTACAGCCCTAGACGCCACACCCTAGAGGCTCTGGGCACTTGGGCCCTAGAGGCCGGGACGTGCCAGCGCGTGGCGCTACTGAATACGAAACTCATTCTCAACGTTTTCCTGCACGGACCTCGAGAGATAAACCCAGAGAAGCAATTAAGGACCCCCCCGGCGTTATCATTAGCACCGCGCCGTAATTAAATAATTATTTGGGGGGGTTTTCGCCGAGCGATATTATTAGCACCGCGCAAATGGAAGGAAAATCAATAATTCCAGCGCCCCGCTTCGGGTGGCATCCCAATTAGAATTGTAATGAGAATCCGTGGGGCCCGTGCGATCTGGTGTACCCCCTCCTGGTGCCAGGATAACGCTTCCGGGTGCCGGGTGCGTTATGCTTTCACCGGAGAGGGGGGGGGGTCCTTAATCGTTTACTCGGGTAACTTGTTATCCTTCACTGTTGAAAAGTATTCACATCTGTGTGCGGTCAGCGCACACCTCCCCGGCAGACTGCAATGAACGTGAAATCTGATTGATGATAGCCTGCGTCGAAAGAAATGAACTCGGTCGGCCTTGAACTTCGCTAGGTCCGAGCGAGGGGGAGGGATGCCTGAAGGGAAACGGTAGGAACCCCGCTGCGTGGTGCTGACCACGGCTCGGGGGGACGGCAGAACGAATGAGGCAGCAAGTGAGACCTGTACCGAGGACCGAGGGCTGGGAGGGTGCCTTGAACTTGAAACGGTTTCGGGCGCAGGCAAGACCTGGAGACAACGTCCGAAACAACAAGACATTTCCCACCCCTTGGCCCCTTCGCTAACCTATCTGAAAATCAACGTTCACAAACTCACTCACCCATTTCAGGTGCGATCCCAAAGAACGGGGCCCCACCCAAGGGAACCTTAAGAGGGCCTAAGAGAGCCTTAGCCTACAGCCCTAGACGCCACACCCTAGAGGCTCTGGGCACTTGGGCCCTAGAGGCCGGGACGTGCCAGCGCGTGGCGCTACTGAATACGAAACTCACTCAACGTTTTCCTGCACGGACCTCGAGAGATAAATTGCTATCGTTCACTGCTGAAAAGTATTCACATTTGTGTGCGGTCAGCGCACACCTCCCCGGCAGACTGCAATGAACGTGAAATCTGATTGATGATAGCCTGCGTCGAAAGAAATGAACTCGGTCGGCCTTGAACTTCGCTAGGTCCGAGCGAGGGGGAGGGATGCCTGAAGGGAAACGGTAGGAACCCCGCTGCGTGGCGCTGACCACGGCTCGGGGGGACGGCAGAACGAACGAGGCAGCAAGTGAGACCTGTGCCGAGGACAGGGCTGGGAGGGTGCCTTGAACTTGAAACGGTTTCGAGCGCAGGCAAGACCTGGAGACAACGTCCGAAACAACAAGACATTTCCCACCCTTTGGCCCCTTCGCTAACCTATCTGAAAATCAACGTTCACAAACTCACTCACCCATTTCAGGTGCGATCCCAAAGAACGGGGCCCCACCCAAGGGAACCTTAAGAGGGCCTAAGAGAGCCTTAGCCTACAGCCCTAGACGCCACACCCTGGAGGCTCTGGGCACTTGGGCCCTAGAGGCCGGGACGTGCCAGCGCGTGGCGCTACTGAATACGAAACTCATTCTCAACGTTTTCCTGCACGGACCTCGAGAGATAAACCCGGAGAAGCAATTAAGGACCCCCCCGGCGTTATCATCCGCACCGCGCCGTAATTAAATAATTATTTGGGGAGGTTTTCGCCGAGCGATATTATTAGCACCGCGCAAATGGAAGGAAAATCAATAATTCCAGCGCCCCGCTTCGGGTGGCATCCCAATTAGAATTGTAATGAGAATCCGTGGGACCCGTGCGATCTGGTGTACCCCCTCCTGGTGCCAGGATAACGCTTCCGGGTGCCGGGTGCGTTATGCTTTCACCGGAGAGGGGGGGGGGGTCCTTAATCGCTTACTCGGGTAACTTGTTATCATTCACTGCTGAAAAGTATTCACATCTGTGTGCGGTCAGCGCACACCTCCCCGGCAGACTGCAATGAACGTGAAATCTGATTGATGATAGCCTGCGTCGAAAGAAATGAACTCGGTCGGCCTGGAACTTCGCTAGGTCCGAGCGAGGGGGAGGGATGCCTGAAGGGAAGCGGTAGGAACCCCGCTGCGTGGTGCTGACCACGGCTCGGGGGGACGGCAGAACGAACGAGGCAGCAAGTGAGACCTGCACCGAGGACCGAGGGCTGGGAGGGCGCCTTGAACTTGAAACGGTTTCGGGCGCAGGCAAGACCTGGAGACAACGTCCGAAACAACAAGACATTTCCCACCCCTTGGCCCCTTCGCTAACCTATCTGAAAATCAACGCTCACAAACTCACTCACCCATTTCAGGTGCGATCCCAAAGAACGGGGCCCCACCCAAGGGAACCTTAAGAGGGCCTAAGAGAGCCTCAGCCTACAGCCCTAGACGCCACACCCTAGAGGCTCTGGGCACTTGGGCCCTAGAGGCCGGGACGTGCCAGCGCGTGGCGCTACTGAATACGAAACTCACTCAGCGTTTTCCTGCGCGGACCTCGAGAGATAAATTGCTATCGTTCACTGCTGAAAAGTATTCGCATTTGTGTGCGGTCAGCGCACACCTCCCCGGCAGACTGCAATGAACGTGAAATCTGATTGATGATAGCCTGCGTCGAAAGAAATGAACTCGGTCGGCCTGGAACTTCGCTAGGTCCGAGCGAGGGGGAGGGATGCCTGAAGGGAAACGGTAGGAACCCCGCTGCGTGGTGCTGACCACGGCTCGGGGGGACGGCAGAACGAACGAGGCAGCAAGTGAGACCTGTACCGAGGACCGAGGGCTGGGAGGGCGCCTTGAACTTGAAACGGTTTCGGGCGCAGGCAAGACCTGGAGACAACGTCCGAAACAACAAGATATTTCCCACCCCTTGGCCCCTTCGCTAACCTATCTGAAAATCAACGTTCACAAACTCACTCACCCATTTCAGGTGCGATCCCAAAGAACGGGGCCCCACCCAAGGGAACCTTAAGAGGGCCTGAGAGAGCCTTAGCCTACAGCCCTAGACGCCACACCCTAGAGGCTCTGGGCACTTGGGCCCTAGAGGCCGGGACGTGCCAGCGCGTGGCGCTACTGAATACGGAACTCACTCAACGTTTTCTTGCACGGACCTCGAGAGATGAATTGCTATCGTTCACTGCTGAAAAGTATTCACATTTGTGTGCGGTCAGCGCGCGCCTCCCCGGCAGACTGCAATGAACGTGAAATCTGATTGATGATAGCCTGCGTCGAAAGAAATGAACTCGGTCGGCCTTGAACTTCGCTAGGTCCGAGCGAGGGGGAGGGATGCCTGAAGGGAAACGGTAGGAACCCCGCTGCGTGGTGCTGACCGCGGCTCGGGGGGACGGCAGAACGAACGAGGCAGCATGTGAGACCTGTGCCGAGGACCGAGGGCCGGGAGGGCGCCTTGAACTTGAAACGGTTTCGGGCGCAGGCAAGACCTGGAGACAACGTCCGAAACAACAAGACATTTCCCACCCCTTGGCCCCTTCGCTAACCTATCTGAAAATCAACGTTCACAAACTCACTCACCCATTTCAGGTGCGATCCCAAAGAACGGGGCCCCACCCAAGGGAACCTTAAGAGGGCCTAAGAGAGCCTTAGCCTACAGCCCTAGACGCCACACCCTAGAGGCTCTGGGCACTTGGGCCCTGGAGGCCGGGACGTGCCAGCGCGTGGCGCTACTGAATACGAAACTCATTCTCAACGTTTTCTTGCACGGACCTCGAGAGTTAACTTGTTATCTTTCACTGCTGAAAAGTATTCACATCTGTGTGCGGTCAGCGCACACCTCCCCGGCAGACTGCAATGAACGTGAAATCTGATTGGTGATAGCCTGCGTCGAAAGAAATGAACTCGGTCGGCCTTGAACTTCGCTAGGTCCTCGCTCCTCCAAGCCCGAACTCGCTTGCGGCCTATGCTGAGGGCTCGGCAGGCTCGCTGTGGCTGTCGCCCTCACCCGTCCTTGTGTCCAGGGAGCCCTCGTCGGCGGCGGTCCCGTCGGCGGAGAAGGGCTCGTCCTCGGCGCCAGGCGCCGATGACGAGCGAAAGGCCCCGTTCCCGTCTCGCGGCCACGCCCAGGCGGCTGGGCGCTTGCTCCACCTCCAGATCCTCATCGGCACTGAGGGTGGCGTGATGGCTGGAGCGTGCAGGAGCGCCGACTTGGACAGAGCGAGGTCTGGCTTGTCGATAGTCGCCTGGATAGTTTCTTGCAGCAGCCCTGAGATCCCAATCGTCTGAGTGGTAGCGTCCTCGGTCAGCGACCATGGGGGATTGGCCCAGCGCGCGTTGAAGGTACGTGCTGCAGCCCTCCAGGCCAAGCCCACATGGCCCGTATCGAACCAGGCCATCCAGAGGTCCAGGGAGGTATAGGATGAGTCGCCGATGAAGAGATGCTTATGTACCTCCACCAGCGGACGAGAAGGTGATGCACAAATCAAAATATCCGCCAACGCCTGGAGCCAGTGGTCGGGCAGTCCCATCACCGCTCGAGCCTCTGGCGTGGCGTAGTCAGTACGTCCTCGGCGTACTCGTTTCCATCGAAAAAGATGCGGCCGGCGGAGCTGTTGACCGTAACATTCGTGAGGTCGATGCCTTCCCACGCGGTCCCGGCGAGGCTGAGGGTATTGTCGGTGAGGGCGATGAAGATCCGTGCCGCACTCGACGACACGTTCGCGCCTGCTCCCATCATGCGGCCGGCAGCCCCTCGGACTTCCTCGGCCACGTCCGAGGCGATGCTCATGGAACGTGCGAACAAGGGGCTCCACGCTGTAGTCAGTAGCACCGCCATGATGAGCACAGCGCGGCTGCAGCTGCCGCTGCAGCTGGAGGACATCTTAAACAACTTCCACAGGTACCACACTGAGGAAACTCGTCGGCGGTTTGGCTGTGGCCTGGGGGTCGCCCAGGAGGTCGGCACTCCAGGCGCCGCCTTGGTCATCGGCTGTGTCGCCATGCCCGTCGGTGGCGGCGTCGGCGTCAGCCCAAAAGGTGAAACCAAACTGGTCGGAGTAGGTGGGTCACTCGGTCGTGCCCAGGACGAGTGCCCCCGAAGAGAATGGTGATGGCGGTGGTGTACTTGATCTGGCCGTCGGTAGCGTCTCTGGTGTAACCCACGACCCGTCAGCCAAGCGATTGGAGCCCTTCGGCGCCATGCAACGCCCGTAGCGCACACCAGGCCCAGCGTTGGCCGGCCTAATCGAAGGCTGGACCGCACCCAGCCGACTTGAGCCCCACGGCTATGTGGGCGGCCTGGACCATGTCGATGTATACTCGAAGGGAACTGTCCACCTTCCAACGGCCCGTTTCTCGAATCTGCTCGAAGGACATACCCCGCGCTGTGGCCTCTGAAGCGAAACCTGCTCGGGCACTGTGGGGGGTCCATCCCATTAGTCGGTTACACTCCGACTGAATGCGAGCGAGCAACTTGCGGTACTTCTCGAGGGTGTAGGGGGACATCCCCCAGGGGGCGCGTGGGCCTTCAGGGTCCTCAGGATTTCCACCAATACAGGGCTGGAGGCCTCCAGGATGGCGTTCGACTGGGGGCGCTTCGCTTTGGCGTTCGCCTTGATACCCAAGCCTACTATCAGGGGCCCTCGACCTCGACCGTGCCCAGACTCCTCGGGGAAGACGAGATCGGACGCGACGATCCCCAGCATCTCGCTGGGCCGCTTCCCCACGTTTCCCTGCAACATGACGCCGATGGCCAGGCGAGGCTCCCCGAGTGCGCTGAGACGCACGCTGGCGAAAGCCTGGGCGGTGCTCACCATCGGCACTGCGTGCTTGGTCTGGTGCTCTAACTCCCAGCCACGCAAGGCGGCGTGGCATCTGCAACGGCGGCCCTTCAGCCGCGGGAGCCTGAATTCGATAGCGGCGAGCAGGGAGGTGAACTGACTCTTGAGCAAGTCCACTGAGGCCTTGTACTCCATGGTCGTGTCGCCCCACTCGCCAGGGCTCCAGGGGTGGGCCCCCCTCGGCCACGCACCACTGGTAGAACTCCGCTGCTCGCTTGCGATAGGTTAGCAATGTCTCAGGCTGCGCACGGCCCTCCAGGTGCTTGTCGTCTGGCACCCTCGGGCTCGAAAAAGTCAGTTCTGGGTGATGCGCACGCTGCGCGCGTCCAATCTCGGCACCGGGGCGTTGTGCCCCTCTAAATCCTGATCGCATCCTCTCATGCGTGAGAGGCCGTCCGCGGGCATCCTCTCGGTCTCCACCCAGGGGAGGTGCATCCTGATCTCCGTGGCGCTCGACAACGCGCACCTCCGCCTGAGTAAGTAGTTCACGGGGCCGGCGGCCGATCGGCCTTCGGCCGCGGCGCCCGCGAAAGCCATGTTGTCCTCGAGGCTGAGGACCTTCGAGCGGTGAGCCTTTGGCAAGAGCGCCAGACGCGTCAGGACCTTCAGCGCGGCCCGCCCTTCTCCCAGCACGATGTGGTCAGGCGCCTCCCAGCGGCCCGACTCGACCGGGATCCAGGAGGCCTCTCCGCCGATCCAACCCTTCTCGACTGAGCTCATTGGCAAGGACGGCTGCAGCGTCTCAGGACCTCGCCCCAGCACCTTCTGTAGTTGTCCAGGCTTGGCGACGGCCACGCCAGGGCGAGCACCAGCGTTCCACAGCTCCTCCACGGTCTTCGAGTTCGAAGCGGCCGCGACGATGCCGTAGCCGCCCGCGTCGAAGTCCTGCGCGCCCTCGGCGTCCGAGGCGAAGACCATCGGCAGCAGCGGGGCCCCCAGGTCAGCGTAGTGCCCCATGATGCCCCGCCGCGTGGCTACAGCCTCACGGCGGGCCGACGGCCACCACCGTCTCCAGCGCGGGCCCTCCTGGCGTGCGAACTGGAACAGGTGCTGAGGCGCCGACAGCCAGTGCCTGGCCAGCAGCGCCGCCCATATCCAGACCCCGATGACCGACGCCACGTGGTCCAGGTGCACCCAGTCCCGGCTCGTGAGCAGCAGTTGCGCCTCGTACATGAGTGCCGCCTTGCGCTTCGGGACCCGCACTCGCGCGGGGCTAGCCTCCACCTCGTAGCCCACGATGCGATCCACCATGCCGTGCTCCCTCCGATCCTTCACAACGAAGCCCACGTCCTCCAGCGCGTCCGCCACCTGGTGGACCAGCTTGTTGACCTTCTTCTCGCCTGACTGCTGGGACCCGCCGCCCGCTGCGATCAGGCCGTCGTCGATATGGAGGTAGAAGCTCGTGTCCCTCGCGCCCAGCACTGCCCCGCGGCCTCGCGAGGACGTCTCATTCAAGACATGGAAGGCGCCGAGGTCCAAGGGCCCCGAATAGCACGTGATTCTCTGACACTTCATTCCATCTCGTACGCGTCCAGTTGGCCCGCCGCCAGTCTGCGCCATCTCCGACAGCGTGGCCACGATGCTCTCTGCTATCCACCTGCGCAGCCGAGGTGGGTAGGTGGCCAACTTGGTCGTCCGAATGTTCCCGTTAACCTTACCGTAGTTCAGCTCGTGTGTGTGGGCGCCGTCGCACCGTAGTGCTTCGGTGGCCGCCAGTCGTACCGCGCCTGTGACCCTCGTGGGCTTCTGCGAAGGCCCGCCCATCATGCATTGGTCAAAAGAGATGTGCCGCGCTCCCGTCCTGGACTCCAGGCCCTTCAAGATCTCGGTGTCGAAGATGGACGGATGCGGGCCCTCCCCAGGGTCGTCTGGATGCTCGAGGGCCCAAGCCCCCCCGCGGTCCCCCACCCCGCCGCGCAGCGCCAGGTGATTGACCATCAGGCGGTTGCCCTCGTCCAGACGTTCCACCTCGGAAGGCCGTAGTCTCTCCCGGGGCAGCCCCCTGTGCGCGCTTCCCTCGGCGGCGCAAGGGTCGTGGGCCACCAGGCCTGAAACTCGCGCGGCTCCAAGTTGAGCAGGGGGGGCCACCCGGGATCACGTCCACCAGGCCCTCGGCCACCAGGGGCCAGAGCAGCTCAAAGGTGTCGACGCGCCCGAGGTCCCACCGCGAGTCCTCGGCCAGGTCCACCGAGATCATGAGCACCTTCAGCTCCAGGTCGGCCATCGTCGCCTCGACGAAGTGCTGCGCGTCCTGCACCCTCCGGGCCCCCGCGAACAAGTGCATGACCACGAAGACGCGGGTCTCCTGACGACGTGCTTGGCGCAATCTCGTCGAAGTCGTTGGCGTTCGGCCAGTCGTCGTCCTTCAGCATCTGGTATCTGGCCTGCCACGCCAGAGCGCGCTCATGCTGTGAATCCACCAAGCTGCGCCTCAGCGTCATGGAGCAGATCCTCGCGTTGATTGACATCAGGATGTGCACGCTGTGGGAGCTGCCCATGACCAAACGGCGCCACATCGGGTAGACCCAGCTCTCAGGTTCTAGAGAGTCTCGCTGGCTGGGCGTCAGGCGCCACCAGACGGCGGACGCCCGCACGGGCGGCACGCACTGCCATCCCCACATCCAGCTCGGGACCTCCACGAAAGAGAAGGCGTTGCTCTCGTCGAACGCCGCGCAGCCCAGTCGCCCGAAGGGACGTGTAGGCTGGCCAACGCGCCTCCTCCGTGTAGTCCGTGCTCAGCTCGTCCCCTCACGTCCTGGAACATATAGTTAGCCGCCACCATCATGATGATCTTGCGCTGCCGCCCGCTGGTCTTCTTGCCTGCCGTGCTGAAGCCCGCGATGGCCTTCACTTCCCGCGCGCCCCCGAAGTGCCACAGGTTGGGCGGCATGTCCGCGCGGCTGAAGTACTTCTCGTACTCCTCTTGGGTTCCCCCAGCGAAATCGAACTCGGCCTGCAGTTCCTCGAAGATCACGCGGCTGCGCAACTCCGACGGGGCGACCACAAGCCCCTCGTCGCTGTAGTACCTGGCCTCCTCCGGCTAGAGCGCCTCGAGCATGTTCGCACTCTTCACTACCTGCGGCTCATCAATGTCCTCCGCTCTCAGGGCCTCATGGGTCGACAGGCGGGTAGGCTTGCCATAGCCCACCTCCTCCACGCGAGCTAGCTCCAGCACCGCGGGGGCGCCTGTCAGACCGCAGTCCCGGCGCGCCTCTGCCAGCCGTTTAGCTTCTCGTAGAGCTACCCTATGCGCCTGGCCGCGCAGCCCCCGCATGTTCTCCGACAAGCTCTCCCTGCGGCGGGGGCGGGTGAGGTCCTTGCACGAGCCCGTGTCCATGGAGTTGATCCCCTGCACGAACTCGTTGGCGAGAGCCCACAGGGTGAGCTTCCGCTTGAATCGATGCCGAAGTCGACTTGATCGACTCGTCATCTGGGTCGGGCGATCCACCAGCGTGATGGGACAGAACGCCTCCTGTCCCGGCTGTGCCGAGATCACCTGCTGCAGCGAGGGGTGCAGATCGTCACGCACTCTAGGCACCCACACCGCTGCAGGGCTCCGCGCCCCGACGGCAGGCTTGTCGGGGCGCGCCGCGAGCCCCTGCTCATGCTTGGAGTCGGCGGACTTGCCGCCGCGGCCTCCACCTCGACCTCCTCCGCGACCGTCACTTCGACCGCCGCCCTTGTCGTTCTTGCGCCTGTGGCGTGCCTCGGCCTCGACTCTCTCCCTGCGCTGGTGCTCGATCTTCGAGTGCATCGTCGCTGAGACCACCATCCACGTCGGGGCCGCGTCGGCTGAGCCGCCAGGCGGCGCGATGCCCAACATGTGCTGGGCCCCTACGCGGTCGCCGCTCCGCTGCTCGTACACGCATGCCGCGAGGCGGCGGAGTCCGATCTCCATCATGTCGTCATTGGCCAGCACCTGCATGATCTCCAGATCACTGCCGCAGTCGCGGAGACGGAAGTCGACCGGCGTGGCTGGAGTCCAGAGGTCGACCCTTACTGGGCTGGTCCGGCTCCCCTGGTAGCGCAGAGCGATCCAGTCGCGTGCGCTCGTCGACCCCTCGCCTCTCATCGCCCTGTAGATCTCAGGGGCCGCTCGCTGGAGGTCCGCGGGTAGCGAAGAGCCCCACCGCGTCTCCTCCGAGCCTCCCGCTGCGGCGGCCAGGCCCTGGCTGGGGCTAGCCTGCCAGATGCCTGCGCCAGCGGTCAGCGCGGCCTCCGACGCGAGGCGGTCCAGCGCGGCCCCGGGCTCCTCGTGGCGGGGGGCCGTCACCGTCTGCTCGCCCACGTAGCCGAACCCCGACAGGAGACGCTTCACCTCGGGCAGCAGCTGCCCGCTCGAGTCCAACGTGTGAATGCTGGACCAGAAGCGACGACCCCACATGTAGTCCTGGCCTCTGGGGTTCGCTGGCGCCGTCAGCAGCTGCTTCACCTGCTTGGCCTGCTGCCGAACCTTGTTGTCCAGCTCGGGCGGCCTATACTGCGGGACGCCAGGCGGGCTCCCTGCGGCTGCGGCGGCACCCGCCTCCGGGGCGGTCGGGGCAGCCAAGCCCGCCCACTCCCCCAGCGCGTCCAGGCTCGCCGCACCAGCGGGTGCTTGGGCAGCCAGACCCACGGGGGGCCCGACGGGTCTTGTGGCTGGCCCCGCCATCGTCACGCCTGGCACCTGCGGGATCCCAGGCGGCGGTGCTCCAACGTCGGCCCACCCGTGCACGGCACCGTCGGGCGGGCCGCCGCCTGGGAATCCTCCGCCTGGCATGCCCATCGCTCCCGACAAGGCCAGCTGCTGCATCTGCGCCGTGAGGGAGGCCATCTGCGCCTTCGTGGCCTCCTGGTCGCAGTAGAGCCACCACGCCTGGCGCGCGACCCGCGCCGTGGCGAGGAGGCCCACCAGCCCGCAGACGGTGAGGCCCGCGAGGCGGGCCCGCCCCGTCGAGCCCAGCTGGGCGGCCAGGGCTCCTCCTCCGCCTGTCAGGACAAGAACTCCCCACGCCGCCGCGAGCCACCAGCTGCCCTGGCTCGCGTCGGCTGCTGGGCCCTCTGGGGCGGGCGGTGGCGGCTCGCCTCCAGGGACAGCGTCCAGTCCGGGCGGCGCGGCCGCCGCAGCCGCATCGCCCCCCAGCGTCATGGCGGGCCCGTCTGGTGAAAACACAGCGGCACCCCTCTGGGTGCCGCGGGGGAGACCTGCAAGAGGGTGCCCGCGGAGGCACCTCGAAACTTGGATCAGTGAGTCATGGTGCCTTGAACTTGAAACGGTTTCGGGCGCAGGCAAGACCTGGAGACAACGTCCGAAACAACAAGACATTTCCCACCCCTTGGCCCCTTCGCTAACCTATCTGAAAATCAACGTTCACAAACTCACTCACCCATATGTATATATGCATGTGAATGTACGCTTGCATATTATATATATATATATATGTGTGTATATATGTATGTGAGTGTACGCTTGTATATTTGTATGCATGCATACATGCATGCATACATGCATGCATGCATGCATGCATGTATGTATGTATGTATGTATGTATGTTTGTATGTATGTATGTATGTATGTATGTATGTATGTGTGTGTATGTATGTATGTATGTATGTATGTATGTATGTATGTATGTATGTATG
The DNA here is from genome assembly GCA_963575745.1 of Prorocentrum cordatum. Taxonomy (NCBI): domain Eukaryota; class Dinophyceae; order Prorocentrales; family Prorocentraceae; genus Prorocentrum; species Prorocentrum cordatum. The sequence continues at coordinate 600,370 of CAUYUJ010018815.1, read as the reverse complement.
TATGTATGTATGTATGTATGTATGTATGTATGTATGTATGTATGTAAGTGTGCATGCATGTATGTATACATGCATGTATGTATGCATCGATGTATGGATGCATGCATGTATGTATGTATGTATGCAATGTATCGGGACACGTCGGGCGAGCTTTTGAAGAACTGACGAAATACTATGGTACATCGGAAGGCTCAGCAAGACCATTGCGCTGCTGTGCAAACGATCCGAGCCTGACGATAGGGACGCCGCTCAGAGTCTCACCGCACGCGATGCCTCTCGGGCCAGCCAGCGCGGGCCACAGGCGCCGCGCGCTGAGGACAGCGGGGCCGCTAGCTTCGGCACGCCAGCCGCACCAAGGACGCGAAGGCCTGCCTTTGCTCCTCCCGGGAGCTCGCCACACTGCGCACCTCTCCTTCGCCGCCTCTCGCAGGTGTTGCTGACCCGGCAGCTTGGGATTGAGGCTCGTCATTCGCCTCTCTCCTCACCGCGCCACCTCTTCTCCGTATCTCCTTCTTGCCTCCTCTTTCTTCTCTGCCTTCTACGTCGGTCACTGCCCCCCTTCAGCCGAGGACATGCGAGAGCGCCCTCTCCATGGCTCCCGCCGGGGCCCGGCCCTGCTTCAGGGGGCCGCCGGTGCTGCACATCGCGCGGATGAGGGCGTTGCTGAGGTCCACGTCCGCAAGGTTCCACGTGACTCGACGCACCTTGTCTTGGTTCTTGGGGTACGTCCGCTTGCACGCCATGTGCTTGCACTGCTCGAGGATCTCGATCTGCAGCTTCTGGCCGTACAGCTGCGCAGCCTAGACGATGTAGTCGAGGTCCTCCGGCTTGATCTTCTGCTTCTGCTCGGCGCTCAGGTCGGCGAACCCCTCCAGCGTCGCGAGGAACAGGTGCGACTGCGGGGTGCCGAGGGAATGTCCACAGCTCTGCTGCTTGACCTCGCTCGCGTACGACGTCAGGGCCTGCATTTGCGCCACGGCCACGGCGTGCTCGCGGGGCATCAGGACGGTGATCAGCAGCACGGCGGTGATGTCGCGGAGCTGCTGGGCTTTGTTGAGCAGCAGCTTGATGATGAGGTGCAGCACCTTGCCGGTCACCACCGCGGTGCCCTCGTCCGCCCATTCGTCGTCGAAGTCGTCCTCGTACTCGCTGGTCTGGGTCGAGCCACGTGCGCGCTTCGCGCGGTCCTTTCTGCGCGGCGCTGGCAGCGCCAGCTGTGCCGGCGGCGCGCACCGTCACCATTTGGGCGGGCGCTGCATCCGAGAGCGGCCTCGGCGCGTGGTGGCGGAGGTGTTTCTGCAGTAACGGCAGGGGGGGGCGCCTCCGACTGACAGAAAGGGCAACCGAGTGAGAGCGGCTCCCGAACCACAAAGCCTACGCACGAACGATGGTCCTGGCAGCAGCGACGCTGTTGGTAGGCACGCTGGAGGTGATGCCTCGCCGCCTCCGCCGATGAGAAAGCTCGCAGACAATTGAAGCACTGGTTGGTGACGATGATTTTGCGCTGGACAAATCAACTTGAATCGCTGTTGCTGGGAAAGGGCGCTCCGTTTTGCGAACCGGCGGCCGCAGACCTCACCAGCGGTGGCAATCAGGCACACATGCGGGTGAAGACTGGCGTCTTCAATAGAGCCTTCGCTGCTGATGACGTCTGGGGCCCAGCCGGGGGGGCGGGACTTGCGCGCTAGTCCGCTGGCTCCAGAGCTCCTTCACGTCGATGGCCAGGAAGGCCTCCTGTAGATCGAGGTCATTTTGGTCGTTAGTGAAGAAGCGGCCGACGCGCCCGTCGAGATCCTCCAGCACCTCGTGGCCAGCCTCGAGAGCGTCGAGCGCGAGGATGTTCTGGGTCAAGAGCTTCGCCCATGCATTCGCCTCAGGTCGGAGCCGAAGCTGTTGATCCAGCGGGCCATTCACCTCGCAGCGTGTTTTGCCCCAGACCGCCGCCCGCACGAGCCAAGAGTCACTCAGGAGGCGAACTTGGGTCTGCATCCACGCCAGTCTCTGGCACCTCAAGAGGAGCGCCACGGGAACCATCCCAGCCATCCTCCACACCACCTGCGGCGGCGGGGCCCTGAAGGTCACGGCCCCATCCTTCAGGGTTTTACCAGAGCCCTTGTCTCCGAGCAGGATCCAGAGGTACGCCACCAGTAGCCTGTCGAACGGCTTGCAGTCCCCCTCGGTCAACGGCCACGCCGCCACGCCGTGAGCCCCGACGTTAGGATGTTGACCACCTCAGCCATGAACACGACTCTCTTGATCTTGAACGGGGCCTCGGACTTCCAGAAGAGCTACGACTCACTCCAAGCGCGTTTCGCCTGCTTGATGCGCTGGGCGCGCTCCGCACCGGACTTCCCCTGTGCATGCATGAGGGGGCCCAGGTACCTCGCAGTCGGTGCCCACTCTTCAGGAGCCGATGCATGGCACGGTTGGCTCCGGCCCCCACGCAGCGGGGGACGTTCAGCTGCTTCCCGGGAGCCTGCACGTAGCCGCCAGCCGCCAGGAAGATGTGGAGCTCGTCCGTGCGTTGTTTGCTCTCCTCCACGATGTTGCAAGCGTCTGGCGTGTAGCCCACCACGCGGATCTTGCGCAAGTCATCCGCAAGGGCGGCAAGCGAGATGTCTACCTCGTCGCTCGTGGGGCCCTCGTCCGCATTCCTCGCGTCGGTCGTCGCTGGCTGGGGCTCGGCGATCTACGCGCCAGGGAGGAGCGTGCACAGGTCCCGGCCGTGCAACTTGTGCATGTGCATGTGCTGCGTCCAGGACGTGATCGGCTCCCTAAAGCTGCTGAGGAACTGCTCCAGCGCGTTGCGGTCGCCCATGAGACGGCCGTTCCGCGGGTGCAAATTCAGCTCGCCATTGCTGCCGTAGATGTGCATCGTGACGCTGTTCTCCGCATCTTGGATGAACGTGCGGGCCGGCTCCCTCAGGCGGTTCGTCACTCGGGCCCTTTGCGCGGGCGTTGTATGTCTGTCTGTCTGTCTGTCTGTCTGTCTGTCTGTCTGTCTGTCTGTCTGTCTGTCTGTCTGTCTGTCTGTATGTCTGTATGTCTGTATGTCTGTATGTCTGTATGTCTGTATGTCTGTATGTACGTACGCATATGTATACATATATATATATATATATATATATATATGTATGTATGCGTATGTATATGTATGTGTGTTTCGAGATGCATCTCCTTCAATCTCTTGGGCTCTTTCCGCCCTGGCTGTTTCTTCCGATACTGGAGCAGCGCGAGGTCTAGGCGGTAGGGCGTTTCTAATTGTTGTTTCACGTGTGGACGAGCTGGACCACGTTCGCCGCTTCCCTTCCATTCCTCCTGCTATCATTTACTCCTCCCTCATTTCGATCCAATCTGTTCGATTCGATTTCGATTCTAGCTGGTTCGGTCCGATTCGGCACCGATATTCCGACGATCCGATGCGGCCCGATGTTTGCATGGCGTTGTTGTGCATCCCAGCGCGGCCGATTCCATCCGATTTTGACGCCGTGTCGATGCGACCCGATCTCCCGATTCGATGCTGATTGATCCTGCTGTCCTCCTGATCCTGCCCCCGATCCTGCTCGCCCTTCCCCCCCCACAGTATCGTTGGACCTATCCCCATCTCCAGTGGACCAGCCTGCAGCCTCTAGGTGGGGATAGGTGCCAGGATGGAAATTGCATATGCCCACACCTGGGGAGGCAGGCCAGCCAGCGGGGAAACGAGGTTCCCGACGGGGATGGGGATCGGTTTATCGATGCTGACCTCCGTCCTCCCCATGCTCCTGCCTCTCGCGGGGGCCCGCGCGCACGCGACACCCGATCCTGGCCCCCCCCCCCCGCTCCCCGGGCTTTCTCGGTCCAGCGCCCGCAGGCTCTTCCCCGCAGTCTCGGGGGCGAAAGAGACTCGGGGGAACGTCAGCTGACCACCTTAGCGACCCTGGCCTGGCCCATCCTCGGCCTGTGTAGGACCGGCGTGCACGCGCTACTGGCATGGACAGGAAGGCGTAGTCACCCATCCCTGGCCCAGGATCGGCCCAGCCAGCGTGGGTGAGGTGGTCAGGCGCGTACACGAGTTCGCCTGGGCTTCGAGAGAGAGCACGGCTCCGCGGACTGGGGCCGCGCTCGTGTGCGTGGCTGGGCGAGCACGTCCTCATTGGGGCTCCCTCGAAGCCTGACGGGCCCGCCGGAGCAGGCAGCCGGCATTCCGCGGCGGCCCACCCAGGGAGCGCCCCGACAGGGGGTTCACGCAGGGCCTCGGCCGCGGAGGTTCTGGCCTTCGTTCTGTGGACGACTCGTGTGCTCCGTACTGCGTTGGCGCACCCCGAATGGTCGTCGATCCTCGACCCCAGAAGGGCACGGTGCGCAGTTTCTCTGACCTTGGAGCCGAAAAGGTGTGCACCGCACAGCGCCTGAGCGCGTCCTGAGGGGAGTCCAGGACTGGTGCGGCGAGTTGGCGCCGTGTTGCGGCCGTGCCGACCGGCGGCGCTGCTCGGGCCTTTCGGCGCAGTGGCGCCCGCGTTTCGGTAGTCCGCCCACGCACACGGACGGATGGCCTTGCCTCCTGTATCTTGCGCGGGCAAGGCAAGATGTACATGCATGCGTATCCACCTGTGTCTTCGATTTTCTGGGAAGGGGCGCCACAAGGCCGAGGCGCAGTAGATGTGGACACAATTTCGAGCCTCTAGGGGTATATGGAAACAAGTCTTGCTTGCATCCTGTCAGGGGCAACGTTAGAGAGGGCTGCGCATCGAAGAACAAAAACTGTATAAACATAAGCGTTCGGAGCTTTGCACAAATTTCTTGGTTGGCGCGGTGCGGAACGCCGGCGTGTCGCCGTCCTTGTATCGCGGGCCAGATCGCGGGGTGGGTTGGGGGGACGCATCGACCCCCAATTGCACATGAATCGCTGGCAGGGGCCTGATAGCCCACCTCGCCCAAAAACGTCAGGATTCGCTATCGGGGGCCTATCGCAAATGTATCGGCTTTGCATCGCTGGTTCCAGCTCAATGTTTCCACCCCTCCCTGGACTGGTCCCCCTCTGACGATGCCCTCTTCCTGCACGAGCCACTTACCAGCGGCTCGTCAATCGTCCGAAGAGGAGAGTGTCGCGCTCCGAGCGCCAGAGGGCCCAGCGCCGAACCAAGAAATGCTCACGTAGCTGTTCGTTTCTTCTAATCGTGGCCCTGACCATCTGGAACACGTCGTCGTCGCGGATTCTGTGGGCACCCTCTCGTCCACCACGTCCAGGGTTTGCCCCTTGTCGGAGCAAAGTGACGCAGTCTGGCACAGATGATCGCAGTCTCATAGCGTTCCATGGCTGTTGCCTAGGCATATTACTGCAGCGCCGAGAGCTCGGGCAAGATGGCATGCGGTTCATGGTACATCATTTCGGGCGCAAGCTGGAAGATCATCGTACCATATCCCCGCCCAATACATGTTTTTTGAATTCAGCACTTGGTCGGTCTGAAGAGTCTGACACTCCTGCATCCACTGGTTCTCGCCGATGTTCCACATGATCTGGATGTCCGTGACTGCTTGTGGATCCCCTCGTCCTTGATTCGACCGCGAATTGATTATGATCTGACATGGAGCCACCTCGAAAGTCGCGATCATCGGCTTGATCAGCTCCAGGGCCACAGCTTTGCTGGGGGACGGCGCGTGTAGGCAGGTGTGCCCGTGCCATTTTCACCCAGACGAAGGGCGCGCTGGTGCCTGGCCGGTCATGAGTGGGCATGTAATCGATAGCAGGTGAAAGAGTTTGCCGCGTGCGAACGTGTAGACCTTGGTTCTGGCCGAACGTGGCCACGATCACGGCTCATCATCCGCATGTAGACGTCGATGTTTCAAGCGTCCATCCTACGATCTTGTTGTGGTGTGTGTTCCCACCTTCTCGGCATGTTTAGCGCCTGTTCTGATGCCGCAGAGGGGTGCCAGGGATACTCGCGTTGCATATTTCATTTAGTGTTGCGTTGTCGCGTTTCGGTTTGGACGTGTGTTCTTGAGTCGCCCCGCCCCCTCTCACTCTGTCGCGCCAGCTCTCCATCCTTGCTGCCCTACCTGCCCCCCAGTCTGCCTCTTCTCCAATGCAACAAACCTTGTTTTCGTCAGCGGCGACTTGGGTCCAAGACGCGTTCGGGGCAGCGAGGGGCGCACCCGAGCCTGGTTGGGCAGAACAAGAGCAGAAAGAGCGCGGGCAAGTGGTCGAAGAAGACGGAGCACGCTCATAGCACGAAGTCCTGGAACGTGAGACCCATGCAACAGCCATGTGAAGCCTTCTTGGCGTCTCCTGACATCTCTAGGCCGCTGCCCCCTCCTCACTCCTCCCCCCCTCGCCCCGCTCCTCTCTCCCTCCCTCCTCCCTCCTCCCTCCTCCATCCCTCCCCTCCTCCCTCCTTCCCCCATCTTCCCCCCTCGTCCCTCCCCACTCGTCCCTCTCGCCCTGCCCTCCTTCCTCCTCCTCCCTTCACAATTACTCAATATGAATACTACTCTCCCTCTTCCCCTGATGACGCCTTGGGAGTAGCCGCCCCCCCCCCGCGTACTGATGTTTGACACAGGTTTCCCCGGAGTTGGGTTTTCGCTTGCATTTTTTTCCAAAATGCTGCTCTCGCTGAGGCGCCGGCGTCATTTTCGGGCCCCGTTTGCTCCGAATCGTGCTCCCGCTGCAGCGTTGGCCCCATTTCCGCCGGCGCCTGCCTAAAGGATCGGCGTGGTTAATTAGTGTTACCGTGAGTTATAACCATGTTATAACTATGTTACAAGTTTGTTATAAGTAAGTCTATGTTGGTATAACTAGGTTATGAACTTACTAATTTCGCTAGCTTGGTCCCTCTAGTTAAGTATAGTTACGCGGAGTTAGAAAAGTTAGGCTTCTTAATGCTTAACATATGTTGGAAAAAACGATGGCGTGTAGGCTGGTTCCCCTGGTGTTTTAGGGTTTTTTTTCAATGTTGCTATTCGTTTTTTCGGCATGGCGTTGCTAGAGTGTTGCCCGACTCCCCCCCCATGATAGTGCGATCGGTGCAATGCATTCGTGAATTTCGAAGGGTGCATATTGCAAGATTGGAATGTTCACTTGCGTATATATACACACACATATATACATACGCATGCACCGTATAGGCTTTTGGCCCAACAGAGGTGGTTTCCGCGCGAGGCGTCATGACCTCCAAGCGTGAACTGAACATACAGAATGTTGTTGGGGATATGCAGCAAATCAAGGTTGCATATGAGCAGCCAGATACCCCCGTTGTTTCTTTGTTCGAAGAGGTATGCGCCATAGCGCAGCGGCCTGGCATCGATTGCATCAGGATGGAGAGGATTCGTAGCAAATACATGTTCGCGCGCATGGAAATCAGGTATGGGGATGGGGTTGTCCCGAGCGATGTGCTAAACCTTATCGTAAAAATATACAGGAATGGTTTCAAGAACTCGGCCCTTCAAAATCCAGCGCGCATGGAATTGCAAACAGGCACGGCGGAATATGAGAAGGCCAAAGCGTTCAACGATCAGATAATGAAAGATTCTGCTGGCCAAATGCCTTTATATGAATGCGAGCGAAGTTCGCAGGCTACACGTGTGGACATACGAGCATGGAGTTGCATCGTTTATATGCAGAAGTTCCCGTGCCGCATAAAGATCCAGAACGATTCGACCGGATTTCACAAGGTGGGTTTCTTTCAATTAAGAGGTTGAGAGAAGCGCAGCCCGACTGCGCAAAGGCTTGCGACGAGGGCATTGGATGGAAGGCTTTTCGGTATGAATGTGTCAAAGCGTTCCCTTGGATTTCAAACCTTGCCCAGGAAGCAGGCAATGCGGGGCGGCAGATCGCGCGCTGCGAGTCCCGATTGAGCCTGAAGTTCAAGATCGCATCCATTGCGAACCGTTTGGCTAACCAAGGAGGCAAGATCGATTGGCCGAGGGCCATTCAAGAGGCGACTCGCGCGGGTTCCCTCTTCCCTGGGGAACTTGACGGAGTGACAACGCATGCGAAAGAGATGTCGGGTGGTCTGGGCGAGCCAATTTTCTTCAACGAATTGGGGGATTTCCCACGGCAATTAACTGCCCAGTGCGTGGTCACAGGCGCCATGGCGAAGAGCCTCGCCGAAGTGAATGTCAAAAAACGAGGGGGCTGCGGTGACATTCAAACTCGCATGCGTGAAAGCCACGGCGGCCGCGAGTGGCAAGTACGCCAGGGACGGCCATCATATGCTCTCAAGGCCAGGTGACGTGTCTGCGCTGTCGGGTGACAAGAAGGCTACAATTGTTCTGCAGGCGGGTGAGTTCTTGCAGAAGGTGCCAGAGATCGCAACAAAAGGCGTTACGCCGGACACGCTCGCATACGGCGCCATCGTAGGGTGGACCGACGTTCGCGTCGTGCACTTCGCACTCAACAAACCAGATGAATGATTGGGCATCGCCAAAACGTTGCCAGATATTGGCGCCAGCTTCTGTACTGCGTTGGCAACGCACGCGGGCAAACCAGCGGAAAGCCCACGGGGGGTCAAAGCCGCCCCTGCAGATGCGCCCAAAACGGCTATAAGCTCGGGTGTGAAGGAGTATATTGCGACAAGCGCATGGTCCAACCAGGCAGAGAAGTTGTCGGAGAGGGGCTTCGTGTCGAAAGCAAAGCTGTGCTTGGCGAAGGGTGGCGACAGGGACAGCGCGTTCGAGCCCGCTGGGGTCGATGCGAAGGGTGTGAAGTTGATGGTCGGGAGTGAGGCAGTGGTTGGGGGCGTCGGCGAGATGCTAAATGGGAAGTGCGCCATGGGCGCGACTGAAGCCAGGGCAACATGCGATCTCGTCGCAACCCGACCTTCAATTGTTTTGACGACCTCTCTCTCTCTCTCTCTCTCTCTCTCTCTCTCTCTCTCTCTCTCTCTCTCTCTCTCTCTACCCCCCCCCCCCCCGGCCTTTATCCCATCTGTCTCTCCATCTCTATACATATATCAGTATCCCCATCTCTCTCTCGCTCCCCCGCTCGCTCTCTGTCTATGTGTCCCCCGCCCTATGTATGTTTAACCATCCATTCGCCCATCCAGCGCTATGCCTCTCGCATGCCCCCCCCCCCCCGCCCCCCCCCCCCCCGTCCTTCCCAGGGAACAATCGAAAAGTTTGCTGACCACGGCCCCATGATGAGCGTCGACTGGCAGCGGCCAAGTGAGGAGGCGAAACTCAGAATCGCCTTGGACGACATGCACGTCCAGCATTCAGATTGCTTGAAGGGCATTACTGGCGTAGCATCGCTTGTTAAGTATCGGTATATCACTACCGCGCGTGCATTCAAAGCAGGAGAGATAGTGCTTGCCCCACTCACTGCGAGCATCGTCATGAAGAAATCCAACGAAGACTCGCCAAACGGGAGCGTGTTTGCGAAGTCGCACAAGGACCTCAAAGACACCATTTTCAACATCGTGTTGCTCCCCACTGGTGGCATGAGTATGCCCAGGGTGCAGGCGAATACGGGTGTAGGGGGGCTGGCAAAGGCCCCTGGCTCCTTAGTCATTCCATTTTGGTTCGCGCAGGAACCGACCCCCAAACTCAATGCAAACGTGAAGGCCGCGACCATGAAGTCCGATGCGATGCCGTCTGTGTCTGCGCAGGTGCTGACCAACAAGAGCGACGTCGCGAAGGGAGACGCGCTGATCGCACCGCTGGCATCGCTTATGCCAAAGCGCAAGGCTGAGGATGCGCCTGCGCCCGAAGTGAAGAAGTCTAGGACGTGGCGATGTATGCATACATCTATGCAGTACTTATAAACGCGCGTTCGATTGCAATATGGTGATTTGCAAAACGTCGCTCCACCCTCCCATGTCGGCAAACGCATTGCCATGAGTTGTCGCTCACATACCGCATGGACGTCGGCGTTCGTTGCCTTGTCCGCAGGCGTTTCCACCCGAGCTTTGTTTTGCAATCGCGCCCGCGACTGTGCAAATGCGCACTGTCATCGAGGGGGGTGCATTGAAAGACCCGTGGGCCCCCAGACAGGTTATCCAACCGGCTGGTTCGCTATTCTTGGAGCTGTCGAAGAGCGATCGCAAGCTTCAGAACTTCATCGGAGCCCCGAGCTCCGCAAAGCCAAACGTTCCCCTAGCGCACAACGCTTTCTTTGGTGATCTGATGAAGATGGGGAACGCCGCATGTGATGATGCGATCAGGCAAAACATGAAAGAGACCGACCCGTTGCTTCAGGACGATGTCGATAAGGCCTCGATCGCCAAGACCACTCAGGGTATATTCGATGCATCTCTGATGCCAGAGACCGTGACTGCATCGTTCCCAGTGGTGGAGTGCACGCACGGCGGCCAGCACTTGAAGCACGATGATATCACGTTGACGTTTCTGTTCGAGCCCAAGGCGTGCAAGAAGGTCTCGATCGAGTGTGTGCCTGCAGCTATGGAGCACGTGCGCGTTGCAGCGGTGGCTACAGCGATCGACACGCATGACCGAGAGAAGCGAGCCAGGTCCACGTCTGGCGTCACTGGCGTATTTTGCGACAAGCGTCGCAAGACAGTGTTCATGACGGTACGTGGTACAGGCGGCATGCCGCAACGGGTGCAGTCTAAAAGTCGATGATTGGGAACCAGTCTACATCGCTCAAGCTGCACAAAGTCTTCGGGACAACGTCGCACCTGCCACCGAGGGGAACGATATGGTCGACGATGGTGATGGCGACGGTTCGCCTGCTGACCAACCTGGCGAAGATTCGCCCGCGCGCGGCGTCGATCCAGAGGACGCGGCCGAGTGATCGCGACTAGCACGCGCTCGCTCGCTCACCGTCAGACTCCCCTCTCATCCCCACCCCTCTCCCTTTTGTTTCTATCTCGCTATTCGAGCACCAGTCCGAACTATCAGATTCTGGAGTGCCAGAATCGTGCACCATCACATCTGAGTCAGAAGCGCCAGTGACCTTGCTCGCGACAACGCTCGCGATGCTGTCGTCCGCACTCTTGTCACTGCGGGCGTCGATGCCCTTGCCACTGTCCTTGCCACAGTCGTAGGCGCCGCCCTCGCCACAGTCGTAGTCGCTGCCCCCACCGTCGTAGTAGCCCTTTTCGCTGCCCGCGGGCGTGTCACCGTCGTGGGTGCTGCCCTTGCCGCCGTCGTAGTAGCCATTGCCGCCGTCGTGGTAGCCCTTGCCGCCGTCGTGGTAGCCCTTGCCGCCGTCGTGGCAGTCCGCGCCGCCGTCGTATCCGCTGCCCTTGCCACCGTCATAGTTGCCGCCCTGCACACAATTCGTCTTGATCCACTCGATGTACTTCGTCTGCTGCCGTCGTAGCCATTGCTGATCGCTGCTCTTGCCGCCGTCGTAGTAGCCCTTGCTGTCGTAGTAGCCATTGCTGCCCTTGCCGCTGTCGTGCTTGCCGCTGTCGTAGTAGCCATTGCTGCCCTTGCCATAGTCGCAGTAGCCATCGCTGCCCTTGCCACCGTCGTAGTAGCCTTTGCCGCTGTCGTAGTAGTGCCCTTGCCGCCGTCGTGGTAGTAGTCATCGCCCTTGTGGCCGCTGCCCTTGCCACCGCTGTGGTAGTAGTCATCGCCCTTGTGGCCGCTGCTGTCGCCAGTGCCCTTGCGGTCGCCGTCGCCGCCCTTGTGACCGCTGCTGTCGCCACTGCCCTTGTGCATCTCCAGCTTCAGCTTCTTCGTCTCGCGCTCTGCGTCGTCTGCGCGTCGGCGCTGGCGCTTCAGCTCCTTATGGGGGTATGTGCTACGAACCCTATCCATCCACCCCTTCTCAGCCTCTCCGTTCCCTTTTTTCATTCCAAGCTCCTCGTTCAGCTCGGCGAACGCCGCCGAAATCGCTGACCTCGCGATGGCATCGAGGATCCCCTCGTCGAAGGCGGTGCCATCGCCGCGGCTCGCGAGATGGTCCTCGAGGGACCTTGGGACCCATGGCATATGGATGTCCCCCGGTGGGCCCTGGGAGGGCCGCGGGGGGACGTGGCCCTGCATGGGGCCTCGGAATTGAGCACAAACGGCGGTGGGCCCCTCCGTCGTCGCCGTCGTCGTCGTCGTCGTCGTCGTCGTCGTCGGCGTCCGTCGTCGGCGCCCGTCGCCCGTCGCCCGTCGTCTGTCGTCGGCCACCCATAGTGTTTCACTTTTGTATTAGGGGGTGCATGCAGCTAGTATAGCAACACGCATGCGTTGCGGCGCACCGCATGGGGCTGCATGGCGCAGAAAAAGGACAGCGCACGCATGTTGCATACGGTTGCGTCGACCATCCTCAGCAGCCTCACCTCCATATCCTCATCCGTTGCCACTCTTCAGGCCCAAGCGTTTGGGCCTTCGCGTCAGTGCGGTGCTGCGCCACGCGCAGCCACACCATCGCAACCAGCAGCGCACCACGCGCGGCAGCACCCGCGCAACCAGCAGCGCACCACGCGCAGCAGCACTAGCGCCATGGACGAAGCTGCGGTGGCGCTCCTCCTGGACGCGGCGGAGGACCTCAACCGCCGCCGCCGCGGCGGCAGTGCTGCCGAGCCGCAGCCAGCGCTGCTGCCGCCAGCGCCGCCGCCGCCGTTGCGGCCGAAGCCGAAGTTCGGGCCGCGGCAGCCTGCGGTGCCGCCTGAGGCGAAGCGCTACGGGCCGCGGCCGCCGCCGTCCGCCCCGCCGCCGAAGCGCGCGAGGCAGTGCGCGGCGGACCAGCTGCTCGACCTGTTCGACATGGCGCCCGCGATGAGCCCGAGCATGAACCAGATGCACGGCCTGCAGCACTTCGTTCAAGACGACGACGATTACGGCGACATGGGCTACTACGACGGTGGCAAGGGCAGCGCGCACGACGGTGGCAAGGGCAGCGGCTACGACAGTGGCAAGGGCAGCGAGATGGGCTACTACAGCGGTGGCAAGGACAGCGCCTACGACGGCGGCAGGGGCAGCGGCGCGGGCTACTACGATGGTTGCAAGGGCAGCGCCTATGACGGTGGCAGGGGCACCAGTGGCAAGGGCAGCGATATGGGCTACTACAGCGGCGGCAAGGACAGCGCCTACGACGGTGGCAAGGGCCGCGACTACGACGGTGAGGAGCCACAGCCGAAGAAGCGCCCATGCAAGCGCCATGGCTACAACGAGCGCGAGGGCGACGACCATTGCTACCACAGCGGTGGCAAGGGCGATGGCTACTACCACAGCGGTGGCAAGCACGATGGCTACTACCACAGCGGTGGCAAGCACGGTGGCAAGCACGGCAGCAGCAGCTATTACGGCAAGCGCGGCCGCTACTACGACAGCAGCCAGAACGACGTCGGCTACCACGGCAGCGGCCGCGACGGCGACAAGGGCAGCGGCCGCAAGGGCTACTGCGACGGTGGCAAGGGCAGCGGCCACAAGGGCTACTACGACGGTGGCAAGGGCAGCGGCCACAAGGGCGGCGGCGACGACTACTACGCCCCGCGGCCGCGCGGCGGCAAGCACATCCGCCCCGCCAAGGCCTTGGCGGTGAAAGAGCTGGTCGAGGGCTTCGATGGCTACGACTATCAGCGGGTGAAGTACATCGGGTGGAACAAGAGGCTCCACGCGAATGCGTGGAGGGAGGCGCAGCGCGCGTGGCGCGATGCCAACCTGTCGTAGGACAGTGGCTACCGCGACGGTGGCAAGGGCCGCGTCGGTGGCTACTGCAGCTGCGGCAAGGACAGTTGCCACGGGCTGCCACGACGGCGGCAAGGGCTGCCACGACGGCGGCCAAGGGCTGCCACGACCAAGGGCTGCCACGACGGCGGCCAAGGGCTGCCGCGACAGGCGGCCAACGGCGGTCACGACAGGTGACGCATTGCTAACTCTAGGCCCACGCGCTGCCTCTCGATCTCTTCGCAATCGCGACTGCGAGAACAGGTTCCCCCCTTCCTCTCTCTCTCTGAAGCGATCAGAGGCTCAGTTGTCGCACATGAGAGACTCATATACGGCAGCGCTGTCGTATATGAGGGACCCATGTACGACAAACTCGATGTGATAGTGTCTACGACAGCGCTGTCGTATATGAGTTTTTCATATACGACAAAGTTGTCGTATATGAGTTTCTCATATACGACAGCGGGGTGGTCGGATCACAGTTTCCTGGGGGCGAGTCCTGGTGGCGACGATTTGAGCGGTCTTGGATCATCCCAGGCGTGAAATTTCGGTCGACGGGTTTGCCTTTGGGGTCGTTCGCGGTCAGTTGGTAGTATACACCTCCCGCTCTTGTAGTTGACGTCTTGTCTAGAATCCACAGATGTGCATCTGTTGTGGGCAAGTTACGTGGATGCGTTGATTGTTATCGGCCCCGCGGCGTGTGCGCAGATACACACCGCCACAGGGGCCACGGGCCGCAAAACAAACGGTGCAGCATCATCCTCGCAGCATCGCCCCCGCAGCCCGTCCTCCATGGCCCCTCCTTTGTTGTCCCCATCGCCCCTCCATCGTCGCCCTCCAGCGTTCGCTCATCATCCGTCCAACGTCCTTCCCTCGTTGCTTCTATCGCCCGCCGCTCGTTTCCCGTCGTCACCTCGCCGCCTCATCATCAGTATCGTCATCGCCACCACCGCAATCGGTCTTCGCCGTCGTCGGTCACCACCGTCACCACCGCCTTCGCCACCGTCGCCATCGTCACCAGCTCTCCTCCACCGCCTCGCCCCATTCCCAGTGTTCAGTCGACACTATCATATATCCAGGTCCTCGTTCGCTCGAGCTCATGTGCCCCCCCCCGCCCCGTGTCATCTCGTTTTCTCGTTGTGGTGTGTCGCATTGCCCTCGTGGTCGCCGCCGCCGTCGCCGCCGCCGTCGCCGTCGCCGTTGCCGTTGCCGTCGTCCTCGTCGCCGTCGTCATCGCCGCCGTCGTCGTCATCGTCGTCTTCGTCACCGCCGTTGTCGTCGTCGCCGTCGTCGTCGTCGGCGGCGCCGTCGCGCGCCGACCCCCTCCAGAGCGGCGCCGTCCTGCGCGCGCCCCCTCCGCGGCCAGGAGGGTCGGGGCGCGACGACGGCGACGATGGCGGCGACGGCGACGGCCACGAGCGGGGGCATGAGATAACGGCGGGGAGGGGAGCGCGGACGGACAGGATGTGTGGCACGGGAGGTGGTTCAACATTAGTGCAACGAATGAGAGGGCGGGTGGGGGGACGGCGATCAACGTTGATGTTGTGGAAGGATCTCCAGGATGGCATGCGACGAATGCTGCGGTGGGGAAGAGGGGCGGATTGCGATGATGAGTATGATGGTGATGACGACGAACGATGATGATGATGCTGATGATGATGATGGTGAGGATGCCGACGGTGACGACAGTGACGGTGATGATGATGATTTGAGGCGACGGCGAACCACGGCGTCGGCGCCGACGGCGGTGCGAATGTGAGAGGGGGGATGATGTGATATTGCATTGTGCGGCTGAGTCGCAATATGTATGCATTTCGGCCGTAGCCGTTGTGGTGCGCGAGGCGCGTCTCTCTCACGCGAGGCGTCTGCGCGCCCTAGTGCACATCATGCCTGCGATGTCCGCCCAACTCAAGGCACTGCGGGCCCAGCGCCGTCTCGAGGACAGGGCGGACTTCAACGCCGCGCTCGCGGCCACCGTCAGGCACGTGAAATACACTAAATCACAGGCGAAGAAGAACGACAAGAAGGTTGGGCTCCTTATGTAGTCTTTATGTTTAGTAGTATTAGCTACTATACTGACTTGCATTCCGTTGCATGTATATGTTTGTTGATACACGCGTGCACGAATCATATTGTATTGCGTTGCTGTGATTCGATTCGACACCCCAATCGCTTCGTGTGTTACAGGGTTTGAATGCTTTCAGGTGTGGGTTGGTAGGGTCGCGTTCGCGTCATATCGCCCCCCCTCCCCGAAAGGTAGATGCGGCGTTCAAGAAGCTGGAGCGAGCCGTGAAACAGGCGGAGGCCGCCGAGGAGGTGTTCCGCATGGTTTTGCGGGAGGTGTGGAGGAATGTGCACACTCGCGCACCTGATCGCCTCGTTGCAGTGGGTGGCCTCACGCGGGCACGGGGCCGCAAGGCCCTTGGCGTCGCGTAGTGCGCTCTAGCAGTTTTGCGGGGTTAGCTACAGGGCCGCGGGGCAGCTACTAGGGTAGCCCGCGCGTGCAAACGCATTCACCGTATCGCTTGTGGCGTTGCGCGCAACAATGCAACGTCATGCACATGTGGGGTTGCGCGCCAGTGGGGTCTACAGGGCGGCGCTACGGCGGTGATCGAGCCTTTCGTAAGCATATTGGCCCAAGGTGTGCGTGTGTGTGTGTGTGTGTGTGCGCGCAGGCTCTTGCACGTAAACCGTTCTGGCTGCAATGGTGAAGTCCACCAAGCAGCAGGCGATGGAGGCGCAGGTTCGTCATGAGCTTAGGGAGGAGCGTGAGGAGCGGGTTCGCCAGGCGAAAGAGAATGTCAAGGCTGCGAACAAGGATGTGGCGTCGACTCGCCCCCGTGGGAAAAACACTGACCAAGAAGACCTGCATGTGGTTAATAACGTATTGATAAGTTACCCGCTCCATAACAACGCCCATCTCCCACCCTGACCCCCAGCAGCCTCAACAGGCAGATGTCGGCTACGCCGCGTTCCTCAAGGCGAAGGACGAGTGGAGGAACTCAATTCTGGACCGTGAGGCTGCGATCGAGCCGCGCAGCGTCGCAGTCGCATGGCTTGAGCATGCGAAGTCCATGGACGTGGCCTGATCCCGAGTCGGCTCGCGCATTAGAAATCCAAGCTGTAAAGCCGTGCGCCGTGTGGCGAACTATCTTGCATCAGTTACATTGAACATCATGCACATGGTTGCAGACGATCCCGCCTGTGGTCTGCGGTCTGGCCGCAGAGTGGCAAGGACGACAGCGATGCAGGGGAGGGAATGTGCGGATGAGGGTGATTGGCGACGGCGCGGGGGGCTGCAACATTGTTGCCCCCCCCCCCCCCCCCCCCCCCCAATGCACCCCCCACCGCGGCCGGGCCGCCCTGCAATTGCATGTGATGTTGCAGTTGGCATCTTATCCGTATCCCATTTGGCTCGCGAGTCTGACGTTCGCGATAGCCACTTGCCACGTCGCGATCTGTCGCGCCACCTACTTGCGGTTGCTACGCAACGACGTCCGTGCCAAACCTTATGGCTGAGGTAAACCATTTGCATGGGTGCAAACTCAGATAATCCGTGGGTTGGATCCCGCCGCAGTGGCCAAGTGTCAATTTGACAAGTTGCTCCTCAAAGTTGATAAGCTGGGAAACTTGAGCACCGATGACGCGTCACTCCTCGCGAATGCCATTCGAGACAATGCGCTGGAACACTGGAGCTCGCGAGAGCTTGCCCAGCTTTGTTCGGCCGTTGGTAACAAGACTGGCTTGCTGGGATACACCAGCGGTTTTAAGAAGTGGCAGGAGGTAACCATCTTCTCTAACTGCCTCACAGCGACTGAGCTCGCTAAGTTGAAAGGGGGCGGACTTATCCGAGAAGGCGTGTGTAAACATTGTGGTCATCCGTGCCGCGCTACTTGACATGCATACATTATCTGAAAACAATGATGGCGCGAGTGGCGGCTGTGGTGGCGCATGCCGCTGGGAAATGTGACAATGCAGATGCGTGGATGAAACTATTGAAGGATGTGAAGAAGAAGTTGGGCGCAGCGGTCACTGCCAAAGCGCGGGCTAAACGCGGGTGCAGGACGATCTGGGACTACGACACCATCGACCAGATGCATAGCGAGGCATGGTGGGGAGAGGCGCATGACAACGCCGAAGGCGCATGCATGGAGGACATGGGTGCCGACGAGCCCGGGTTCGGTGCGAGGGTCTTCCAGCAAGATCAGGAGGACTACCACCGTTGAGCCCGTCGCGCCCCCCCACGCCAAGGCCGCGATGCCCGATGCGACGGTTGGTGGGCGGATGCAGATGTGCCAGAACATGTTCGGGGGGCAGTTGGCCGCGGCGCTCTTCGCCGATGTGGCACTCCATGGAGGACATGCAGCTGGGTTTGCAGACGCGTCTACAGGGGTGCGCACAGGTGCATCTTCAGGGGGCTGTCCTCTGGAGCCACCAAAGGCGAAGCTTCCGCCTCGTGAGGAGCCAACGCTCGGCAAGTCGGCGACGGCCGAGCCAACATTTGATGACGAAGAGCCCGATGCCAACCTGAGCGACGAGGAGGCCGCCCTGCGCAAGCTTCTCGCCACCATGGCGAAGGCGGCGGCCGCGGCGACGGCCGCGCGCAAGCGCCCCGCCGCGGCTGCCGACGCGGCCGCCGATGCCGCCGAAGCAGATGCATCAGAGGACGCAGAGCAGCCGAAGAGCACGGGCAATGGCAAGGGCAAGGACATCAAACACAAGCACAAAGGCCATAGCACATGCAAGTGCACGGCAAGGGCAGCAAGAGCACGGGCAATAGCACGGGCAAGGTCGTCGCGAAGAGGCCCTCAAGCCACGTCGCGAAGCCGGAGGTGCTGCCGCCGCCTGCGAAGGCGGGGAACCTCTACTACAGGGCTGGCTACGTCATGGCCCAGAACGACAAGCAGGTATATCGCTCCGTAGTGGGGCGGAGCGACAGGAGGATCTAGTGGGGCCCTGGCGTGCGCTCGCGCGCTGAGGCGTGGTCCGTTGCCTTGGCGTTCATCGGCGATCGGTCGTAGGCCAGCGCATCTCATCGTTTGTTGTTGCAGCGATGTATTCGCTTGTGCATCTGTGGTGTAAGGCAAATACGGTGCGATCGTCGCACCCTGTCTCACTCGTGTCGATTGCCTTGCGGTCATCGCATATCGCATCACTCCGTAAGCATTTTGGTTGGTATGGCGTCGGGTCCGCGGCCGAAGCGGTCCCGAACACACTCCGAGGCATTAGTTGAGGTCCACCGCGGCCCGTATGTTTCCCAGGCAGCATTGTCTCATGTGCTCACTTACGTTCGTGACAATGGGTTGCCACACGCTGTCTCGCGGGGGGTCCCAATATAGGGCATATGAGAAACATGTGGTCAATGACCGTAACACATGGCCTTATATTGAATGGCATGCAGATGCCTGTTGGCGGCGATAACGATGGGGGCAGATTTGAGAATTGGGTGTGTAACCCAGGGGCGTTCTTGTACGCCATATGCAAGAAAAGCGGGCCGTTCAGGCCATTGATGCGCCAACAATTGCAAAAGCACCCATGTTCTTTAGCTGTGCCTTGGAAGAGAACTCTTTATTTCGATGGTATATCTCCACGCGATCCTCTCGCGAAAGGCAAAGGCTACCGTTGCATGAATGCTGTGTACTGGTCTTTTGCCGAATTTGACGAACACTTGCAAAACGAAGATCTACGGTTCACCCTCAGCACCGCACGCGTTGCCAATGTGAAAGATGTGCCTGGGGGCATCGGGCAATCTATCCGCATGATGCTCAGCGAGCTCTTTGTTAACATTTCGGGTGACGTCAACTTTGAGACAACGGGGCATGCGCTGGATGTATCTGCGTTGGGTGACGCAACAACATACGCAACGATAGTTGCGAGATTGGCGCGTGCGATAGGAGACGAGGAGGCATTGAGGGAGCTTCATATGAACAAGGGGCGCGCTGGCTCTAAGCCCTGCGCAGTTTGCAGGAACGTCCTTAACGAGAGAATCGGCTACACGAAATTCGACAGTTCGGGGGCATACGTTGATGATACCTGCCTTGACAAAAGCAAACTCGCATACAACACCGACGTGACAGTCGTCGCGATCCTGGAGAGGTTGCGCCCTGATTGGGAGAGGTACCAGCGAGACGAGCTCACAGACGCGCAATGCACATCTTTCACGCAGGTGACAGGTTGGAATTTCCATCCAACGCATGTCGCACTGGACCCGTTTCTTAGATACTTGGTGATGACAATCTTCTGCTTCGATTGGATGCACGTGTATTTCGTTAGTGGCATTTTTGATCGGGAAGTCAGGGCCCTCCTTGAGCACCAAGATTTCAAGAGATTGTGCAGCGCCGACGACCTCCACGATTACTTCATGAAGTGGACATGGCCATCCAAACACCACTCTGCTGCAACAGTCTGGGAAACGGGAACTTCCAGGCGAGTGCCTCGCGAGAGCTATCTGCGATTCCCGTGCTGGATCTTATACATCAGGCAAGCCATTGTCAGTGCGCCATCACGCGATGCAGTCGCAGACCAGACAGCAAGCATGCTGGCGTTATGTGACGCCGTGGATGTTATTCTCTGCGCGTCGAGGCGATTGCCATGCACGCGCGACGAGGTTGAGTCAGCAGTGTTGAAAAACATGGAGCTTCACCAGCGCGCATATGGTGCCAAGTGTTGGGTGTATAAGCACCACATGGCTATCCACTTGGCTGATATGTTTGAGAGGCATGGTGCTTTATCATGTTTTGTCCGAGAGCGGAAACACAATCATGTCAAAAGATTTGCAAAGGACCACCCGTGCAAGACGAGGCCCGAGAAGGCTGTAATGATTCAGCTCACGTCTCAGCACATGCATGATATACAGAACATCCGCGGGTTGTCACTGGAGTGCGAGTTCGAGTGCGCCACAGCTGCAAGGAAACGTTTGTTGAGTGCTTTGCAGCAGCTGCGGCCGGGCACGCATGCAGCAGTCTCGACCGTTGAAGCGCGCGCCGAACACGGAGGAAAAAAAGAAACGTGGTGACATAGTTTTGACGGGTCGCGATCGTGGCCACGTTGCAGTCCAAGTGTGTATCCACGTGAAATGCGACGGCGATCCGCCGCAGAGCTTATCTCAGATTCTGATTGCAAAGCATGTGCATGCGAGCGAACACTTTTCTAGGCATGCAATCGATGATGCCCGCGATCCCGTTCTCATCCCCTTCATGAAATCTCCAATGGTTTACAGGAGAGTTGGCGATCACATCACGTGCAATTGGCCCGTTGAATACCGTAGAGTTGTTCTGTTAGCGCATACTTTACAAACAAATGAGAACAAAAACATCGATATGCAAAGAAGACAACATGCAATATCCCAAAAAACAAATGCACGTTCCCAAAAAACCTCAAGTATAAGCCAACAAAACGAACATGCCACTCCAAAAAACTCCAACACGGCAACTAGTTATAACGAGTTACTAACTAGTTATAACCCCAGCTAACTGTTACTAACCGACGCGTTCCTTCAGGTGCACGCCCGAGCCGGCGCCCGGGCCGGCACCGGGCCGGCGCCGGAAAATCGAGTTCCGAGGCGGCGCCGAAAAAAATACATTTGAAAATGCTGAATTTCTGCTTCCGGCGCCCGGGAGGCCTCCTCGGCCGATTCCGACGCCCGGGCCGGCGCCCGAGCCGGCGCCCAGGCCGGATGCCCGAGCCGGCGCCCTGGCTGGCGCCCAGGCCCGGTCCGGAGCCGGTTCCGGCCGGCGCCGGAAAATCGAGTTCCGAGGCGACGCCGAAAAAAGGTTATCTAATACACATTCTTCTTTTGAAAATGCTGAATTTCTGCTTCTGGCGCCCGGGAAGCTTCCCGGGCCGATTCCGGCGTGCTTCCGCTCGTTCCGAATCGTGTTCCCGCTGCAGCGCGGGCCTCATTTCCACGCTTCTGCTCGTTTCGACTCGTGCTCCCGCTGCAGCGCTGGCGTCATTTCCCATGCCATGCCACGGCATGCAATGCAATGTTAGGTTCATAGTACGCTTCGCGGTGCTCTTCTACGTCATGCCACGCCGTGCTTTACAATGCATCGCGTACCCTTTCGGGATCCTTGCCCTGCTCGACATCCGACTGTGCGAGTAGAGAGGGGATCTGCGCCATGGTAAGGGATGGGAGGGAGGGGTAGGATGCCAGATATGACGCGAGCGCACCTAGCTCGTCCCCCCCCTCCCCCTCCTCCGTCCTCCCCGTCCCGTCCCTCGCCGTCGCCCCCCTTCCCTCCGCCTTCCTCCCTCCCTTCGGCCCCCTCATCATCCTTCCTCCTCCCTCCCGCCCCCGTACTCTTAGCTCCGACCGGCCTTGCTATAGACGGGCTGAGCGCGGCTCCGCCCGCCGCTCCTTGCGGGGCGCACCGCGCTCGCTGCATAGCCTGAGTGCGGCCCTCTAACGAACATCCTCGGGAAACGCCCGCACACCGCCTCCGCGCCTGGACGGGGCAGCCCACCCAGCGGGCCAGGAGCAGCGCAAGATGAGCCTTTCCCACCATCGGGGGGACCTGCCCCCTGCGCGGCTGGAAGACATAAGCCCAAATGACACAACCTCGCCCGGCCACAACGGGGCTGACGCAGTCTTGCCTGGTAGCGGGCAACGAAATCTGTACAGATTCCTCTGCTCCCTGGCCAGGCCCTTCCTGGGCCCAGGAGCTGTGTATACGCCCTCCTGGCCAAGCCAAGAGGGCATGGCGTATGCACCGCTGCTGGGCTGAGGATGGGCCTGGCCAGGGAGCAGTGGATATGTACAGATTGCGTCGCCCCGCAGTGAGTGCCGCAACTTTTTTGTGGGGGTAGGACTTTTGGGGAAAGGCCCACGTTCGAACGCCAGTCTCGAATGCCGCCCAAGCCCCCCCCCCCAGTCCCGGCACCCCGCTTGCAAGGGATGCCGGATGCCGCCTCAGGGGGTTTGGGCTGTCATTTTGCATCGCCAGAAAAACCCGTACAGTTGCAGAACATGTCGGAATAGAAGTTTTCCAGCCGCCTGGAGACGGGCGTCCCCGGCGGCGGAAGGGTTTTTGCCGTGCCGTTCTTCGTCCGCCAAGCCCCGGGCCCCTGGATGGTGCATTTGCGAGCTTCCGGGCTCGGCCAGGAGTCGGTGCACAAGAAGAGTCGGCATGAACATAATTAGTTTGGAGGATTCGCGGGATCCGCGCTCGACGCCCCCCCAAGGGCAACGTTCGGAGGGGATAAGCTTACAGTGGGAACGCATCGACCCCCAATCGCCCATTGATGGGGACCCGATCGCCCACACGCCCAGGAACGTGCGGATTCGCTATCGGGGGCCTTTCGCCGATCTATCGGCGACGTATCGCCGATTCCAGGTCGATGTTTATCCCCCTGCGATGGCCCCCCTTAACGTTCCCCTTCATAACCGCGCCAGAGGTGCAGCCATGGGGAATTGGCGCGGATCGCATAAATCCGCGCAGACCTCCGAGAGTTTGCAGTTTGTTATTATTATGTTATTCGCATTCGTCTCCTTATTATCTAGATAGGCCAGCCCTATAGGAGTTCTAACTCAACCCTTACCAAAAGGTCCTTTGCCCCCCTACTTCCTATACCCCCTAATTCCTATGCCTGTGCCTATGCCTATGTCTCCCCTCTAACTCCTATGCCTACGCCTATGCCTACGCCTATGCCTATGCCTATGCACCACCTCTGAGCGCTCCTATGCCTATGCCTATACCTATGCTTATGCTTTTGCCTATGCTTGCTTGCGCGCTTGTTTGATTGCCCGCACGCTTGCCTGCTGGCCTGTTTGCTTGCTTGCTTGATTGCTTGCTTGCGCGCTTGCTTGCACGCTTGTTTGCTTGTTGAGTTGCGGGGACCAAGCATGCTTGATTCCTCTGATTCTGTAATTCGAGTCGTCTAATCTATTTGGAGTCAGCGCTGGTTGATATTATGTTCTATGTCGTCTTCTCCGTATCATCCTTCTTCTTGTTTTTATCATTATTAGTATTACTATGAATAGTACTGTTCATTATAACTGTTAATATTATTAGTAGTAGTACTTATTGGTGTTCCTAGTGTTTTTCTTCTTCTTCTTCTTCTTCTTCTTCTTCTCCTGAGGGTCGTGCACCCGAGCTCCAGGCCTCGGCCAGGAGGGCGTGCACACTACCCCAGGGCCCAGGGCAGTGCTGGCCAGGCACAGTGGCGGTGGCGGAGTGCGGGCGCCTCCTGTGCGACGAGTGCTCCCGGGGAGCAGGCTGCCCGCGGCCGCTGAGACCAGAAGTCGCGCAGCCCACGCGCCTCCAGTCTTCGCGCGGGAGGGCGAGTCGGCGACGGCGGCGGCTGGGCCTCGGAGCTTTTGTGGGGGTTGCCTCCAGGAGGTTCTCGCCGCCAGGGGCAAGGGCAGCTCGGAAAAGGAGCCGGGGCGAACTCACCAGGGCCGGCCGTGAGCGGGCATTTGGCAGGAGGAGTAGGCACGCGAGGACGGGCAGGAGGAGGCGCACGAGCAGGAGCAGGAGGAACAGCATGAGCAGGATCAGCAGGAGCGCGCCGCCCTTGCAGCGGATCGTCCACCGCGCTAGCGCGGACACCAACCTTCTTGCGCTCGGCTGCGGGCCGACCGCCGCCGAGGCCAGGGTGGCGTACGGCCGCGTGACGGCCACACTTGAGTCGCACATTGTCCCTACGTTGATTGAATTTGTTTCGTGTTCCGGCTGTGTCTCAGCAGGACAAGCAGATGCAGCAGCACGGCAGGACAAGATTGCGTATCATCATGGGGCGAGGTGGTCATCGCCGGGCAGCCCGCCGGAGCGGAAATTGCGAGCGCGCATCGGGCGTGTCCTTGCAGAGGCTGCGAGGGCAAACGACTTCGAGTTCCGACCCGCCTGCTCGTCGGCGGCTTCAGCCACGTCTGCGTTATCGTAGTCATCGTTTTTGGGCCCCTCTGCAAATACGTTTCCTCCCCACGGGCTATTCCAGCCATCGTTTGCGACTGGGGATGCACGGAGGGTCTCGCAGCAGATGGCCAAGTAGGTTTCGCCAGAAGGTGCGAGAGGTGCTCTGGGCCAGCTTGCGCCATAGTTTGCGCCATTGGGCGTCCAAGTACCACTTAGGAGTGCCTGCTATCATTTTCACTAAAGGATGCGCCATCGCCCGCCGAAACGTTGTTGGCCTGCTATTGTTTGCTCCACGAATTGTCCCCTTGGCCACCGGAGCTTTAACGGCTTGGTCGTGTGAGTTCTGTCACATGTTACATTTGCGAGACTTCGCGTTCTTCTTCACCCATGCGTTTATCGGATTTGCTTTAGTTTTGACCGTTGTGCATCTCGCCACATCTGTATTGCGGCGCGCGGCTCATCCTCATGGACCCGGACGTCGAGATCCGATCTGTTTGGGCCCTTTGGCGCAGTGGATTTGATGACAAGGCAGGGACAGGTCCATTGAGGAACACGTTGGGGCACAATAGGATGAGTCTCGCCTTGATGGCCTAGCGCCCCTTTTCTTTCGCCCCTTACCCCTTCCTCTTCGCCATTTCTTCACCTTTCTCCTCGCGCGCGACGCACGGTAGTCTGTCCAGCGGATCTTGCATTCCGAGTGTTCGGGCGCCGCTTCGCTGGGTTTCCGAAGTGGGCCAGACAGTTGGGAGAACCGTAAGCCACGGACACCTTTTGACCCCCGGCCCGAAATCGGCCACGATCGCTCCCGGTTGAGCGGCCAACCTGGCATAGAAACCAGCGCCGAAGTCGTCACGATACGCGCCTGCCGCACCCGCTGCCCCCCCTCGCAAACTGAGCGACGTCTGTAATCGGGGTCGATTGGGCCGACATATTCGCGCGTAAGCTGCCCGATGAAAAATGCGTGTGGGCGCCCTCGTTTCCGATGCAGTGTGCCGCGGTGGCGGTCCGCGTAAAAAAACACCGCGTAAAGTCGTGATGTCTTCTTGTGTGAGACACCTTGCAATTGTCCCTAGTCGCGTATTGTTGCCGGGGGTCGGGTAACCCGATGACGCCCGGTCCGGCAGCCGTTTCGCATGATATTCTTTCGCAATGTATTCAGGAAGCGTATTTTCGCCTCAATGCCAGATGCATGATTGGTCCAGACGGCCACGTTGTTGTGTAACACATGCATAATTAGGGGTGCACGCGGCCGTGCTCTCACCCTTGTCCCGGCTGCCTTTTTCTCTTGGGGCTTTCCGGGCCTGCTTTGGCTTGTCTTGCACCCCCCTCTTCACTTTGCCGCTGGCATTCGGGCCCGTTGCTGGGGCACTCGTGGCTCCACTCCCTCTGGCCCCCAGCCTCGCGCACCCACTTTAAACGGAGAAGGTTAAAGGCGAGGTATAAATCGAGCATGTACCGCTGCCGTGCCTGGCTCAAGCCGGGCCCGGCCAGATATGTGACTGTGCCTCACTGAGGCGCACTACTTGCATCCGAGATCGGAAAACATCCTTTTCCATTGACGATGCCCATCCTACTCTTTACTCCAGATCCCATGCTTCGTCTCGCTCTCTTGCTCATGCGCTATGAGCCTAAGCCTGGGATATGGAAGCGCCTAAGGCGGACTGTATACCTAAGCTTACCAGCTTGTTTTCGACTTGGTAGCGGAGCTGGCTACACTCTCGTGTGGCTGGCTCTCGCTCTGATTCCTGTAATCCACGGCACAACTTGGTGGACTACTACTACGGTGGAATACCATGTTGCGCCGGCTCTGCGAGGAGCGGAGCCAGTCCGCGATCGAGCTAGCGGGGCAACCCGCGAACTCGAGACGCTCTCTCCTACTTCACTGCGCTACTTCACTCCCGACTTCCACCAGATGCCAATCGGCAACTCGATCGAGAACGTGGTCACCCTGCGGGGCTACCCGCAGCGGGGCCACCTGCATCCCGTGCCGGTCAGGCGCCTCACGGCTACCACGCCAGAGCCTGACAAACCACAGCCCAAACCAATCACCGAAGCCGAAATGCACATGCATTGGATCAAAATAACTATCTTCGGCATTCTGTGGGTAATAATGGGATGTGCTGTGGGATACATGCGGCAGGGGATGGACGACACGCGTACTACTGGCCCTTCATGGGACCCTGCCGGTACTACGCCTTTTCGCGAATATGTTCGCGAAGTACATGCATGGTTAAACGTAACGAGCGGCAATATGACACCACCACAACAAGCTGCAGCACTACAACGAGGCCTTCAAGGTCTGGCTCGTCGTATCGCCATGCAGGTCCCCTCCCAGATCATCAATTATGGTGTAACTGTCAATGGACAGCCAACGGATGCAGTAACCTACATACTGTACTTACTGAGCACCAAATTTGAAAATCTGGAAGATGAGCGCCAGCTCAACTCTGGCACGGCCCTTATCGACTTCCGCGTCGAAAGGGGCGAGCGAATCGACTCAGTATTAGCTCGATTCGAGATGGCCCGTGACGAGGCTAACTCTGTTGGCTTTGTCATCCCCAACTTTCAGATCCTAACGCTGATTCTCTTCAGAGCGTTAGGCGTTGGCGCGTCACGAGCCCAACACCTGCTTGAGCCCTTCAATCATCAGATGCCCCGAACACAAGCAGACTATGACAGGCTGTTGACCAGGATGAGGAACTACGGACATGTTGCCGAGCGCTCTCCTGGTAACATAGCGGGTATCTTCACAGGGCACCACTCACATGCAGGTGTTTACGCCACGACTGCGGGGTCACCCGCTGGTCCTGGCGAGCCAAATCCCTGGGCTGACCCAGCCGATATGCCCAACGAGGCCACTGCCCTTCTAGGGCAGACCGGCCAGGTATCGGCAGAGGCAGCTGAGGCAAACGCCTGGTCGAACTACTCGCCAGGCGCCGCCTACACTGCAAGCCCGCCCTCGGGCACAACCCTCTGGGGCCAAGCGGAGTCATCCGCTCAATGGTCTCAGCCACCCTCACCGTTTGAATCTGGCACTGACACAGATACTTCATCTGACGATGAGCACAATGGAATAGTCTCTGCTGGTAATGACTATCCAGCGGACGACACTCACCTTTCTGAACAGCAAAGGGCGGAAGCCGCCTTTATGGCTTATCGCAAATCAAAACGCCGTTGGAGGCGCTTTATGAAGAAACCAGTCAGAAAGGTGAGACGTGCAGTACGCCGACATTTCAAACAATTTGGAAAGGGTCGTGGTAAAGGGGGTCGCAGACGCCGTATGCATGGTAGGGGTATTACTGCTTTCCTCACGTCCTTAACTGATATGGCTTTTGAAGAAGTTCTTATCGGAGGCAAAGGTCGGGGTCACAGGCGGACCTCCGGTAAGGGAAAGGGGCGGAGGGGCAACCCTAGGGACGCTTCTGGTAATACTATGAAGTGTCATACATGCGGTAGCACAGAGCATTTGCGCGATCAATGCCCGAAGGGGAAAGGAAAGGGATCCGTACACTTGGCTCAAAATTCTTTTATGGATGACATAGATTACATTGACTACGAGTTTTACGTCAATCCAGAAGCGGCTCCCGCTGCGGGCTCCTCCACGTATTACGTGATGGCCCGCTATGCTGAAGCAACCGTGGCCCTGGAAGACTACGCAGTGACCCTCTTCGACGAGTTCCACGGCTGGGACGAGGTCGATGAGATTGCGTACAATGCTTGGTTCGGTCTTCCAGCGGGGCCACCCGCCGGTGACGAGGTCTCCGAAGCCGAGACTGTCCCGGCAACAGAGGAAGAACTCACCGCCGCGCTGGCCCCACAAGTGATTGGCATGCCGTTGCTGCCAAATCCGTCGTGGGCTGGCTCGGAGATGGGAGACGCCGATGACGAAATGCGGGGCCATCCCGCGGATTCCGACTCCGAAGAATCCGAAGAAGATTATAACGACATGCTCCAGGAGCAGGTTTCAGAAGCAATCCGACTCTTGAGTGCGCCAGCACAGCAGCAGATGACGATGAACGAACTGCTGTCGCACCCAGGAGTTGCCCGTCTACGTCCATACTTGGATTCGAACATGTCAGCATCTCAGATGCTTAAGCACTCCAAGCTCTAGCGGGGTCACCCGCCGAAGAGATGCTAGACACAACAGCGGGGCCACCCGCTTGGTCTATGGATGTATTCATGCAAGGTTGCGATCAAATGAACATTAACGACCTCTCGATGGAGCAGTTAAATGACATCGGATACTTCAGAAGCCCGTATCAAAACGTGTTCATGGTCCAGGACAGCTCAGAGGACTCGGAGGACATGCGGTACGCCAAGAGGGACAGGCGACCGTCGCCTCCCCGAGACTCAGAGCATGACGATCAAAGGCCAGTGACACGTGGTAGTGCGTCAGCGGGGCCAGCCCGCGGAAGGGGCCGCTCAGCTCCTAGACGCCCTACGCATGATGAATCGGGCTATCCATACAGCACTGAGCACTCCGTTGGAGTATCTGCTCAGCAGGTGCCGGATTGGTACATCCAATGGTACCCCGGCTACTCTATGGATACTCTTCGGCACTGGTATTCTAAGGAATACTGTGCCAAAAGGGACGAGACTGGCGCGATAATCCGTACCAAGGGCGGCAAGACCAAGACGCCAGAGGCCTGGGACAAAAGGGCGAAGAAGCAGGAGATCATCACTGACCGCAAAACGTACAGAAAGCAAGTATGTCAGTGTGAGCCCTTTAAAGGCCACATGCGCAGGTGTCCGATGGACCGCCCCTCCAGGAGCCCTCACCATGGAGAGACCCCGTGGAATTGGTCTCATGGAGACGACGCGGGCAACGTCCATGATCCGAACAAAGAGGTTCCTGGAGGAGGAAAGCGCATCACAGAGGCCGATCGCGTCCCTATGACCGAAGAGGTGGCCAACACCGTCAAGGAAAATTGGGCAAAGCTTCCCAATGACCACCGCCTCAAGGAATGGAACCGCCGATTCCATAAGGAAGCGGGGTCACCCGCAGAATCCAGTAAGGAAGCGGGGTCACCCGCAGAATCCAGTAAGGAAGCGGGGTCACCCGCAGAATCCAGCAAGGAAGCGGGGTCACCCGCAGAAGCAGCACCAGCCGCTGGATCTGCGGACGAGTGGATAGACGTTGCCTCTGCTGCCGGGTCCGCCGCCGGCACTGACCGCACCGAGCTAAATGAAGAGTGGGCGGCGGAAGACGGTTCAGAGAATCCATTCCCTGACGGAAGCGCCTGCTGGTACTACAGTTCTTCGGCGCAGAAGTGGCTCATCACGAGGGTACTCTACCGCCATGAGAATGGCAAATACAAGCTGGCCATAAAGGGTGTTGCCGACATCGACCAGATGAGGCAGGTTACCCATGATCATGGCCAGCCAGAAGGCCCTCCGAGAGACCCTCCTGGTCCACGACCAGGCAAGAGCAGCAGACCACCTCCAAGACCTAGAGCCGACTCCTCGTCGTCACCGACTCCGGCGAAAAGACCCTCGTCCAAGAGCCCCGAGGACACGCAGGGACGGGCGAAGGTCAGAGCGATCGCCAAGATGGACGACCCTGAGCCGGCAGATCCTCCTGGTCTATCCGTGACAGAGAGGAAGAAGGTCTTTGCTGGACCATCGACTCCGATGCCTCCAGTGACCCAAGGCGATGTCAAGGACGAAGCTCGCGACAAGCCTAAGGCAGCGTTCCGAGGTGACTGGACTCCAACACTGCATCAGCCACGCCTTGCACCACGACCAGGTTCGGCACGAATGAAAGCGCAGCCGAAGCCCGAAGCTGGGATGAGGTCGGCGCGGGCAGAAGCGGCCGCCAAGGCTAAGGAGGACAAGGGCTCTGCGGGGCCACCCGCTAAAGCGGCGCCAGCCGTAACAGCGGGGACACCCGCAGAAGGCACTCTCTCCAGAGAAGAACGCTTCAGAGTCCTCAAAGAGTTTGGCGACCAACAGAAACTGACTGATGATGCAGCTGCTGACAAAGGTCGCCAGAACCCTGGCGCGGAGTCATCTGCAGGAGCTGCCTCGTCAGCCGCAGGTTCTGCAGGGCCACCCATTAAAGCGGCGCCAGCTGCATTAGCGGGGCCACCCGTCAAGGCGCCGCCGGCTGCATTAGCGGGGTCACCCGCAAGCGGGCAGCCAATAATGTCTGTTCTGAGGGTCATTCCTTTGGAATGCAAGTTGTATTGGCAAGGCATTGTAGACAAAGGCCCGAGGCAGCCCATCAACCCACGAGTCACTCCAGACGACACGGACCGATATGAAGTCATTAATTGTCCGGTTCGTCGTAATTTCAAGTGTCACAACGACTGGGAGCGCGAACAACAGAAGGTGGGAAACATGCTGCGAGACAGGCCGCCACTACGTGTTGCGCAGCATAGAGAATCGCTCCTGAAGGTCATGCAACAGAACGGCGCTGATCCGACCCTGCCGAGTAAGGAGCAGATGACCAAGATATCGATCTGGTTTTCGACGGCTCTACGCCACAGTCCATATTATAAGGACAAACACAACCGATACTTCGAGAAGGTCAGCACTTTCGATCCGTACGACGGCTGGGTTGTCATTGACGATCTGCTGGCAAACTGGCAGGAAAATGATCAGTATAAACACTATCGTGACATGCACGAAGTGCTGATCAAGGGCAGGCCCCACTCGTCATTCGTGTACTGGGTGCTGCTAAACTGCTGTGAGATAATTGACCATCACGGCATGCAGAAGGGCAGGCTCCAGATGAAGTGCGTTGATGATAGCCTGCTGCTGCCGAAAAGGTTTCAACCAACGAACCGCAGGCCACAGTACTTCATCAGAGCGACGAATGGCCACAGCAGTCCAGGCGTCCACTGTCCCGAGTCGTTGTTCAAGCCGATCACAACATGGATGAAAGAACCAGACGACCCAGTATATTTCATCCACGGGACGCAGTGGGAGTATGTAAAGGACATTCTTGCTAATGGCCTGTCATGCCTCGCACAGGACAACCCGAAGAGGAAAGGGGGGCGCCAATTTGTGCATGGCTGCCCCTACCTCCCGGGCGACCCGAGGATTCAATCGGGCATCCGTCCTGACTCGGAGGTGCTCATATTCTGCAGCATCAACAAGATGCTGTCCAGTGGCTTCTCTCTATGGAGATCAGCAAATGACATAGTCATGACACGGGGCCACGACGGGCGTATACCGCCCGATCATATCCTCCAGATAGTGAGCATTGCGAAATATCGGGTCGGCGAAGCCTGGACCAATCCGCTGTTTTATGACAAGACGCGGAGGCGGGGCCAACCCGCGGACAGGATTCGCACTGATGACTACCTGCCACTTAAAATGTGTGACAGAACTGTGGCGGTAATGGAAGATCATGCCATGTACCTCAAGGGCTGGGCTAAGACGGACGGTCGTCCATTCAATTTGGTCATGACCGAGCAAGATGTTGCTCCACGACCGTTCGAGACACAGACAGTCCTCATGATGAATGCCCAGGAGGACGAGGTCATGCCTGAGGCGGGGCCACCCGCAGGAGCGGGGACACCCGCCGTAGACACCTCGGACGGTTCATGGCAGCAAGTAGTCACACCGGTGGCGACGGTAGCATCTCCGTGGCGGCCGGACCAGCAGTCTTGGGTCCAGGCTCTCAACAGCCATTTGACATCAGCTGACGTCTCTGGACTGACCGATCAGCTATACCGAGCTGACCCGTGGGCGGTGCACGCAGGTATCCAAGATGCACAGCAGAGGAACCTGCGCCCTCCTGCGGGGCCACCCGGCATCCTAGGGACACAACCACAACGCCCTCCGCAGCAAGCTGGAGGCGCGAGGTTTGTCCCCATGAGCGGATCAGATGGTGGCTCGCCGTATCGGACTCCGCCGTCCGAAACGAGCGAAAACAGCTTGTGGCAACGACTCCAGGCGATTCGCGGGAATCCGACGCTCGCAGCGGCACTCCAGGCGACCACTCCCTTCGGCACTCCGAGGGGTAGTGAAGGAGGAGTGGCTGCGGGGTCACCCGCCGAGCGAACGCCTGCGGAGTCGTCCGCACGTGCGGGGCCACCCGCTGATGGTCAGCAGGGCTCAGACTACGAACGTCGGGCGGCCACCTTGAGAGCACAGGCTACCTTTTTACAGCAACAAGCTGATAGAGTGCCCAGCCTGTTGCGGAACCGCAACATAGATGTTACGAATCATGGCAACTTTCGGCCTCTCTGGAGCTGGACCTCCGATGATGCTCCGAATGCAGATCCCACGAATCCACATCGACAGGTGTTTATTCCAGGGATAGCATCACACCCAATATATGGATGGGACAATCATGGACCAGCAGAGGCACCGGCCATGGATGCGCCGATGTACCCGGAGTACTACGCGCAGATGAATAACACTCCTATGATTGCGGGGCCACCTGCGAACGAGTACACTCGGAATCTGGCCAATGAGATGTACCGTTTGCAGTTTACACGAGCAGTTGACACGCAGTCTATGCCGCACTACGCCTACATGCCCACGCCGACGGACCCCGAGACCGTAGTTCAGCCAGCTGGTCTCGCGGTGCCAGCCGCTCTGGGCAGCATGCCAGACTACATTCGCGACGTGCACAACACGCAGCAAGCGATACTGGCATCTAGGCAGCAGGTTCGGGACAACGCTAGGCTGCGCCAACAGCGCGCGATCCAGAGAAGGATCGAGCGTGAGAACCAAGCGGGGACACCCGCAGGTGCGGGGCCACCCGCTGAACAGATAGACAGACTGCCACCACCGACGCCATATCGGGAGGGCGAAACTACTTTCGAGCGTCAGGCTCGGACTCGCCCCGACGTGCCCACGCCAGTCATTTCAGATTACAATTTCACACAGTGCCCGATCTGTATGGACCCCTACGAGATGGGCACCACGGTGTGGAGACTGGCATGTGGACATTTCTTCCACGATATATGCTGGGATCGTGTTGCACAGCAGCACGTCCGCAATCAGCGGCCAGGTACGCCAAACGAGGCACCTTGCGCTGTATGTCGTGGGCCGGGCATAATCACAGCACACTTTCCGTATGCTGGACAGCGCGACGCTGAGTCAGAACAGGCGCGCCAGCAGGAAAGGTATGTGGTGGATGCTCGGGAACTGCGCCGGCTGCGGGAAGCAGTGGAGGCACTAGAGGCTCGAGCCGCCTCGGCGGAGCCATCCGCACGTGCCCCAGCTGCACAGACACACCCATGGCCAGCGCCAGAGCAAGGCATCCAGATGCCAATCCTGCCTACGCTTCGAGCACAGGGGCCCCCAGCAGCGGGGCCACCCGCCGAAGCGGCTCCCGCCGCCAAAGCGGGGTCACCCGCAACGGGGCCTCCGAATCCAGGATTTCTGAGAGCAATGGAGGCCAATATCAGGCGGAGCGGCAGGAGCGGAGGTGTATCCAGAACCTCACGTGCAGAGAGCCCGGTGAGTGCTAGGAGCCGGGCCAGTGCGGAAAGCGCTGAAGCAGCCCAATTCCACAATACCTTCATGATCAACACGGAAGGGCTGACTTACACACGTGACATCACGGATACGCTTCCGCCAGGAGGTGAGTGGACCTCCACACTCTCCGCGAATTACTGGGTCCTTGAACAGGAACCAATCACCGTGGAGGAGCGCCGCCAATATGAGCAAATATGGTGCACCGAGCTAACAATGAGCCAGTGGGTGCTGGAACAACGCCTACTGAAAGGCACGCTCGGTTCACAGATTACGTACCATAGTGATGACCACGGTACGATGGCTCTGGCGGCGCGGACAGGGACATTCTTCCCCGACGAAGACGGAATGCCCTGCATATCGTTCATGCTAGACATTGGCTCCAACGTGAACATCATCGGAGCTAATACAGCACGAACCTTTCAGGAGGTTATGGCCAGGTACAATCACAGACCGGCCATATGCACACTGAGCAAAACCCTCTACATCAATGGTGTAGGTGAGGGTGCTGCGATCTGTCGGAAAATGGGCAACTTCAAGATCGGGGTGCAATACGCCAATGAGGCAAGCCCCCGCATCGAGGAGTATGCTTCCAACATCGCAGAGGGCTCAGGTGCAAACCTCCCAGCCATCTGGGGCCTGAGTGCCATGGAAGCACGTGACACAATTATCGTGCTAAAGCCAGGCTTCCAGAAGGTTATCTTCCCCAGCGGAGAGTATACTCTTAAGCTGGGGAAGGGCGCCAAGGTCCTGAGGGCAAAGAAGACCCCCTCAGGACACCTAGCCATTCCCTGCGGATTGTATGACGGGGCTAAAAGCCAGACGGTCACCAACACCTTCACAATCCGCAGTAGTCATGACGGCTACACCGAGACGGAGAACGACGAGGACTCCGTCAATGCGGGGCCACCCGCCGGTGTAGGTGCGGGGTCACCCGCTGGGGTAACAGCGGGGCAACCCGCGATGGGACAGTCCATGACCGTTACGACTGATACGTTCATTGTCGAGCCGTATCTCGACAAGCAGCTCCTGAAGGACACGACCCGTGCGATCGTAGACAGGACGCTCGACAGCTGGTGGAAAGGCCAACAGTGTCCTGAAGGGACCTGGCCACACATGAAGGATGCCCTGAAGTCTAAGATTTTCTGGGCAGTCCAGGAGGCGGTGAATAATTGGTCGCCTGAGAACCAAGCGGGGCCACCCGCGACACCGCCACCACCACCAAGCTGCACGGGCGGAGGTTCGACGGACCTTGCGGGGCCAACCCGCGTGGAGATCGTGAGCGCAGCCGCACCAGTGACGCCTGCGGAGTCATCCGCTAACAGCATGCCCCTCTGACGGGGGCAGGCGGGCGCGCCGGCGGCGCTCGCTTGCGAAGAGAAGCCGAATACCGGCCTCCTCGCGACATACGTTGGCCGCGCTGAGGCCCGAGAAGAAAAATACCATTCAAAATGCCTCGTCATCGAAGATATTCGTACAGCTTGCGCTGAACTCCGATCCCGTGGATATATATGCGACCGGATTACCCATAATGAGGTAATGACTTCAACTGGAACACAGTATTTGGGAAATTTGTTGGCAGGAGACTACAATATGTTGTGGGTGGCCACACCCTCTGATTGGTACGTGCGTACTCCAGGAAAGAGGGCGGGACCACACTATCAACGTATACAAAATCTCCTGATCAAAGCGCGTGCTCTGAGGATGCAGATAGTTATCCTGGGGCCACCCGGGTATTTCTGGAAACAGGGTCCGATCAAAGATGTTATTGAAGATTTGAAGCTAAGCGTTATACGAATCAGACTCTGTCATTTCGGCATTAAGTTTGACCGATCCAGTAAATATCCCAGTGGCTCTTATATACAAGTTGCTACATCTTGTCCTCATATACCGGTTAACTTATGGAGATGTACTTGTGGATCACACAAGGACCATGATTTGGATTGGTATGGCCAAGATCAACAACATGCCGAGTTTCGGTATAAAACTTTGGCTATTATTATTGCACGCTTCCTTGATCAACTCGATAAAGCCAACATGATCAGGAATGAGCGGAGTGCGGTACACCTCAGTGTGTGTACACGCGTTGACAAAAAGGTCAGACACTACGTTCAATGTCCACAGAAGGGCCCTCAATGGGACCATGTGGTTCGTAGGGTCACGACCGACCTGGACACGAACAAGATTGTTCAAGACATTAGGATCCAGGATCAGCCAACTGGGTACAATTATGTAGCTCCATTACCTGATGGGGTTACAAACATCAGTACTCGGCTGTACTGGGAGCCTCCGGCTCCAGTTCTTCATGGCAATGGTGAGTCGCGAAGGCCACGCCCAAAGCGTGTGACGATCGTCGATGACGATCGATCTCCTCCCCCTTCGATTGAGCGTTGCCAAACGCGACCCACCAACGACCTTCCTGAAATTCCGCCATTTCCTGACTTTACAGCGGATTCCTCCGCAGCGGATCTCTCCGCGGAAACCGCGTTGCCCACTGATGCCAGGATAAAACAGAAAGAAAAGCAGAAAGCTGACAAAGAAGCCGGCATCAAACCGAAGAAAGTTCCCGAAGAAAGTGGAAGACGGTAACGACGACTGTGGAGAGGACCTCAAAGGGCTTGACTGCTCCACATATTTCAACGACGTTCCTCTTGACGACTCGGACTCGGACAGCGAATCAGAGGACATCTTCATGATGTTACCGGCGGGGCAACCCGCTGACTCACATGCTGATGTCTTCTCGATAGTCCAGTCGTTATGCTACGGCAGAAATAATCAAGTGGACATGCTTGAATTATGTGGGGGCAAGGGTGGTATATCCATATTAGCCTTCAAGAGGGGACTCTCGTCAGGCGGGAACCTTGACAAGATATCTATGGTTGACCTTGGAAACTCGGAAGTACAAAGAGCAGTCCTCCACTACCTCAAGACTTGCTTTGTCAAGATCACGATTCTGCAGCCAAGCTGCAGAACTACTGGACTCCCTTCCTACTTCAACGCACAGGTCAATCATGATA
This sequence comes from Prorocentrum cordatum, assembly GCA_963575745.1. Taxonomy (NCBI): domain Eukaryota; class Dinophyceae; order Prorocentrales; family Prorocentraceae; genus Prorocentrum; species Prorocentrum cordatum. The sequence goes on along the minus strand of CAUYUJ010018815.1, from coordinate 563,517 downwards.
CGTGGCTTAAACACCACAAAGAGGACCTGCCTCATATCACGTTCTGTGGAACAGTCGCTCTACTACAAGACGACTTAAGACGTTTCTTTCTCAGGGAACAACCAATGGGCACGTGGGTGGATGAGATCCAGCCATGGAAAGAACTGGCACAACGCAAGGTCACTTGCCAAACAATCATTGATCAGTGCACGACTGGTCTCAAAGATTCATTTGGACAATATATCCGCAAGCCAACACAGATAATGGCAAATAAAGAAGAGTTGTTGGCACCTTTCAAAGGCAAGCGTTGTCCAGGAAATCATGTGCACGCCAATGCTTGTAACAAAGAGTTAGCAAGGGCGGCACAGTATACCTACAGAATGCAGTCATTGATCGTTGATGCGGTGCAAATCGCCAAAGACCTGTTTGCTTATGGTCGCGATCCCTTCGCGAATCGTGAACGCAGCTATGCGTTCGTAACAAACAGTGCTGGTTACGACTTGGACGACCCAACAATTCGGAGACACCCAAACGGAGAAATCTGTCGACCACCACCTGGCGGTCTTGGGTGCCCTGGCTGTGTGGACAACAACTACAAGCAATCACCAAAGCACAGTAGGGATCCGAAGATGTGTCGGTGGTATGATGTTGAACCGTATTACTGGGACTGTCCAAGCTGTAAGAAGGAATATCAGAAGAGCAATCCTCACCACACCAAGATATCTGGCCAATGCAGATTTGCCGAAAAATGGAAACTGCCAGATAACTTTGGCCAGCCGCGTCCGGCGGGACAAGCCGCTCCTGCGGCGCCAGCCGCGGAAGCGGCTCCAGCCGCAGAAGCGGCGCCAGCCGCAAAAGCGGCGCCGGCCGCGAGAGCGCGCATACGTGCGCCTAGGCCGCCACGGCCTGGTGAGGGCGATCCAACCGCAGGCGCCAGCAGCCATGACATCACCAGAGCCGACGGGGCTAATGGTGGCAACAGTGGCGCTGGCAGCTCTGACGATCACCGTAGACTGCCACAAGTTGCAGCAAGGCGCGGACGCATGGAGGGAGGAGATCCTCCACCACCGCCGCAGCCTCAAGCAGAGCCGAGGCCAAGGCCAAGGCTCCCTGATTGGACTCGCTTCGACGTTCAGCTCAGCCTCCAAAACCTGCGCAGCTTCGACCCAGCTGTAGTGCAGCGAGAACTCCGCAAACTCCACCTGAGATGGTTTCATGCCAAGGAGCCAAAAATGCGGATGATTCTAACCAAGGTTGGTCTGGGTGAAACCCGTTTGAGTCTGATCAAAGGCATTTGTGACTCGTGTAGAGAATGTCGAGCCTGGGATAAACCAGGCAACACGGTGATGCCTTCCGTGTCACTGCCAGGACGTTTCAACGAAGAAGTCGAATGTGATCTCTTCTTTTATAAACAGGAACATATTGTTTTTCACATCATCGACCGTTGTATTCGCTGGGCAGCTGGCACAGAGATTCCTGATAAAGCTATGCATACTGTTCTCGATGCCTATCATACGACTTGGATGCAGCATGGCCCTGCTAAAATTCTATACTCCGATGGGGAAGGAGCACTGAATAATGATACAGCAAAGGCCATCCTTAAGGCTAAGGGAACAGAGCTTCGTATTCGAGCGCGTGGCCAACACGCTACAACTATCGAAGCTAGGAACGGCATCCTTCGACACCTCCTACACGTGATGGGAGAAGAATTGAATAGATTACATATCCCTCTCAATTTCACTCGTCTCTTACATGAAGCCTTGTTTGCTAGCAACGCATTTACCTTCTACAATGAAGTGTCTCCGTACAATGCGCTGTATGGCAGACAACCAGCTATGCTTCCTGATTTCCCTGTCTTGGATCATGATCAGCCCACTGAATCATCAGATCACTCAAGGGAGGAAACAATCAGGAGGGTTAGTCTGGAGGCAATCACGCAGGCCACTGCGGTTGCCAAGACGAACAGGGCTCTCCGACAAAGACTACTGCTACGGGTGAATTTCACTATAAAGAAGGAGATCTCGTGGACTATCACCGTCCGACCACCACGAAAGACGACTGGGGTGGATGGAGTGGTCCATACCCGGTCATCCGCAACGAACCTGACCGAGGCCAGGTCATCGTGAAGGTCGGCAATCGCGAAGTACGAGTACAGTATCCTGACACACGACACACACTGTACATCGAAGCACTTATGGTCCGCGAGATAGGATCGGACAATACGGCCCTTCGAACAGTATTGGCCTTTATTGCCGGTCTGCCAGCGGGGAAACCCGCCATGACTTTCGGATATCTACCAACGAAACAGGGTCGGCTGCAGATGACTGCTGCGAGCCGACTTTCACCTAAGGTGCACTTGGCTCTTCAGTACCTCATACGCAACTACTTTCGTATTGAAAACGTTGTTGCTGTACGACTCGCCAAGAGCCTGACGAAGCTGCCTGCTGCACCCTATGCAGACAGCTGTACACTAGTGCACTATGATAACGATGTGACCCCTGGGTTTCATTACTACGAAGCTGATGGCACTGCCTTGAACATCTATGACATCACAGGATCTACACACTCACGCATCATCCAGTGTCTTAAATCCAGGAAGCCGTCTGCTGGGTTTGACCAAGATCTCACTAAGTTTGAGGAACTCGCTGATGGTCCACCACCAAGCGAATCACCTCCAGCAGCTGCTCCTGAGGAGCCTCCTACGGACAACGATGGTCGGCTTCCGACCATCATAGAGGAGACAGAAGAAGATCTGGATGCTTTTGTCTTGAAGTCGTGGTATGCTGAACTGATGGATGACAGAACACTCCTTGAAGCTGACACAGAGGAAGTCATGCATACAGTTCCTACATACATGACAGACACACAGTGTGTATTAGTCTCTACGACCTGTGAAGATGTGCAAGGCCACTTGCCGGAGCGGGGTCACCCGCCAGGATACGACATGGACACTTCTTACTACGTTCCTTTATGCTCCACGGAACCGGATAGCAAATATGATCTGGACTCCGATGAGCACGGGAAGTATATCGAGCTCTGCTTCACTGCAGACATGTCCAAAGTCGTCCTGTCCGAGCAGCAACACCGACTGTTGGATGACAGCAGCGTCACAACTATGCGAGTATACGTTAGCGCTGCCTCCAAACGTGCCGTGGTCGTCAAGGAAGACGATCTACTCACGAAGGCCGACATCCAAGCAAATCCGGTCAAAGTCTCCAAAGCCCTCTACACAGAGCTGAAGACTTGGCTTGACAACAAATGCTTCCAGATGACTGACTTAAGCAAGGCGTCTAACATCATGACGTCACGCTACGTATACAAATGGAAGTTTGTCAAGAACGAAAAGGGCGAAATGGAAAGGACGATCCGGTTACGCTTGGTACTCCGTGGCTTCATGGACCTCGAAGCCTTTGATGTCGAAACCTTCTCTGGCACGGCAAGGAGGTCAAGCCAGAGACTGCTCGCAAGTTCTGCTGCATGCAACAAAGCTTGGATCATCGCTTCCCTGGACATCAACATGGCTTTCTTGAAGGGACTGACCTATGGCGAGCTCGCCGCGGCAACGGGCGAGAAAGAACGTGTGGTGTGTTTCACACTACCACCTGGGTCAGCAGCTGTCCTTCGCACACTGCCAGGCTTTGAGTCATATGACGAATCAAAGCATTGTCTCCGGTGTCTGAAACCGGGGACAGGCACGAAGGATGCTCCCAGGGCGTTCTCGCTGAAGCTCAGGTCCATCACTAGGAGCTTTGGGCTACAGCCTACTTCATACGACGAAGAATTCGAGATGAGCCCAAACCTCTTGACAGCCAAGCATGTTGATGACATCAATATGACTGGGAAGGAAGAGGCTATCGACAAGTATGTCAAGTGTGTTGAAGATACGTTTGGGAAGTGCAAACTGAACAAGCACACATACACGAACTGTGCTGTTCGGTACAACAAGACCGATGATGGGAGCGTCACTCTCGATCAGGACGAATACATCAAACAGCTTCGTCCTATCACACATCCAGAACTCACAGGAGCTGATCCTGAAAGCAAGGCGACGAAGACAATTTCTGATATGTTCGTTAGTCTTCGTGGCGCTCTAGCCTATGCGTTGATCACGCAGGTATGGCTAATGGTCTATGTTGTTTCACTACAACGTATCCAAGAACCGACAAACATCCAGGTACGACGACTAAACGCGGTTACCAGAAAATTGCAGGCAGGTCCGAAGAAGATCGTGTATCATGCTATGACTCCAACAGGAGAAGTCGACCTGCATAGCGATTCTGGCTATCGTCGTCTCAACGGAGATGAAGACGACGAAGTCAAAGGCTATGGTATCCGCGGGGCTAACCTGCTGAGGCGTGGCCACACGCAAGCGGGGAAACCCGTCGTGCACCTGGTGGACGCATACTGCAAGTCTCATCGACTGCAAGTGCGTTCGAGCTACTCTGCGGAAACACTGGCAGCAGCCCACAACTTGGAAGACTGCTACCCGACCATTGTAACGCTCCACGAGCTACACTCGGGACCATTGACCCCCACACAGTTGAAGAACATATTGGAAATGGGCGGTCTATGTATCAAAGTCACTCTGACTATTGATGCCGAGTCTGTCTTCAAATCTTTGTCTAGCAAGGATCTGAAGAAGCCCACAGAGTGCACTCTGCTTGGGCACATCAGCTGGATTCGCCAGATGATGGAACGTGGAATCGTGGAAAGCGTCCAATGGTGTGACACGCGTGATATGACTGCCGATGGTCATACCAAAGGTAGCATTGACCGCGCGTTACTCCTACAAGTAATGGCCGGCCAGCAATCCTTCAAGCACGAGCTGAAGAAACATACACCGTATAGGGCGAGCAGGTCGTCTCAGGACGGCCCTGCCTCCCGAGCCAGCGGGGAAACCCGCGGGCAGGTGCGTTTTAGCAGCGAGGAAACTCGCCGGTAGCGAGGCTACTCGCGCGCCCCCTTCCTTGTAGGCAGCCGCTGCTGCTTAGCACTGTTTTTCCGCATAATAGAAGTGCGGTACCTGCTCGTCTCCTCCCCCTCCGACTTTAAACGGAGAAGGTTAAAGGCGAGGTATAAATCGAGCATGTACCGCTGCCGTGCCTGGCTCAAGCCGGGCCCGGCCAGATATGTGACTGTGCCTCACTGAGGCGCACTACTTGCATCCGAGATCGGAAAACATCCTTTTCCATTGACGATGCCCATCCTACTCTTTACTCCAGATCCCATGCTTCGTCTCGCTCTCTTGCTCATGCGCTATGAGCCTAAGCCTGGGATATGGAAGCGCCTAAGGCGGACTGTATACCTAAGCTTACCAGCTTGTTTTCGACTCACCCTCCCGAGGGCGATGCTGCGGTGCGGGGCAGTCGGGCGGCCAGAGCACCTGCGGCGGGTGCTCGTGGCCGCGCGGCTTCGGGCGCTGCACCTCGCGCTCTTCGCCTGGCGCGCCCGGGCCCGCCGCGGGTGCCGCCTGTGGGCGCTGCAGCGGTGGCGAGGCAGCCCCGCCGTTGACCGCCACGCTGCGCGCACGACGCTGCAGGCCTGGCGGGCCTGCGCCGCGCAGCGCGGCCGCGGCGCGCCCGCCGTGGCGGCCGCCGCGCTGCTCGCGGGGGAGCTGGGGAGGAAGCGTTGGACTATACCAGTCTGGAGCATGTCTATCCCTGTGTCTGGCATCACCTCACCTCGATGCCGATCTTGAGGATTCCCTCAGTTTCTGAGGGCACATCCCTAAGATTGTCCTCGCTTTTTGCTCCACCATCTTAAGGGTAGGGGCAAGTTCGAGGCTGGTTGTTGGAGAGGAAGGGACGAGCCACGGCATGAACACAATTTGTCGACGCTCGCCCGCTTAAACCTGGCGCACAGACGGCGCATTGGCAAAATAAAAGTTATGCGTGTGACTGGAAACACCAGCAATAGCCCCAGGCTCGGACCTGGCAGAGAAATGTTGGCAGTGAGAGCGATACGAATTCACCTGCAAACGTATCGGCGCCACGCGGGGGGAGGAGGGGGAGGAGGGGAGGGGGCGAGGAGGAGGGAAAAGGGGCGGAGAGGAGAGGGGTAACACAAACGCTGCTTTTAAAGCGAATGTGTAGGCAGAAGACTACACACGCAAGGGGCCCACTGCTGTTTAGGCCTTCCCCTGCAGTTATCCAACAAAACCCATTCAAGTTTTGTGTTTCACCAGTCTGTTTCACTCGAGGGTCCCTGTAGACCCCCGGAGCCCGGACCACGAGGCAGAGGAGTTTGCGCTGAAGTTCCTGGAGATGTCCCTACCTGTCTACTGACCCCTCACCAACCTCTCCCCCCCACCCTGCACGATCCACCGACCCTCCGAGACGAACCAGAAATGTTCACGATAATGCACAAGAACGTGAGAGGCCTCACGAACGACGATCGATTTATGGAACTCTTGCGGGGACCTACAGTGCGATGTTCTTACAATCAACGAGACCACGCGGCCAATTCAAGTAAGAGATGTGGGAAACGAGTGATGGGCACGTTTTCATGGGAGCTGGGGGGAGACACACAGACAAGCATGGCGTTGGGATACTGTTGCGCCAGAAATGGGCAGCGCACTTGTCACAGCTTGTACCCGTGAGCGAACGTGTTACTTTTGTGGACATCAAGTGCGCTCAGCTACGGGCACGTTTCATCACTGCGTAATTCCCGCAGCGGAAGTATGATGGCCAGCACGTCCAGGACGTCTACGACATATCTTCTGAAACCGTGAGGGGTGCTATATTGCGAAATCTCCACGTGGTGGTCGGATCCGACTGCAACGCGCAAGCAGGGCCGAGGGAGGAGTACGTCAATACCAAAGTTTGTGGGGCGCACGGCCACGGACCAGGCAATACTAGAGGTCAATGGTTGAATTATTGGGCGAACGCTGAGAACCTTGTGCAGACAAACGCGATGTCCACGAAGCAGCCGTATTTACCACCGACGTACCATGAAGCACACCACGACCCCAAACAGATCGACTTCATTTTGGTGTCCAGAGGTTTTTGGAAAACGGTCTTGGATTCAGTCGCGTGCTCGTGCGTCGACCTGGGATTTGATCACACAGCGGTGCGGCTACGAAGCAGCATTCTGCAAGCATCGCAGAACGCCAAAAATAATTCCAATCGGAAGCCGAACTCCAACGGACGTCGTGTACATAAACGGTTTCCTCTACATCAAGATCGGTACATGTCTCCACTGGAACAAGCCGAGTTCAACCACCATTTGGGTTGTTTTGTGCAGGAGAAGTACGACGCGATCGAGAATGCCATTCGCCAGTCTATGACAGAAGCTTGCCGCGATGAGGAATCACCAGTGGGAGCACGAACAAAACGATCACTATTACAATGATTTGTTTTGAGCGGGAGGACCTGGCTGCAGGAAGCAGCCACCAGATACGGTTGTTTAGCATGCAAATTAAGAGGGACATGAGAAAACAGCAACGACTACAACGCAAGGAGCGGATCGAACATATACTTGTGGAGTTCAAAGGACTCGACCAAATCAAGAAGATCAAGTGTGGAAAAAGCAAGAGCGTTATCACGAGCATGCGCCAGGACGGTGGACACGTCACATACGACCGGCAACACATTGCGGATGTCTTCGCAGATGTTTACCCGACGCTCTATGCGTGTATTCCCACGGCAGGCGGCCAAGGACGTGAAGACAGGTTCTGATTCGCATGAAATGTTCATCCAACATTTCACGATGGGCGAATTACATACAGGATTACAACAGCTAAACAACGGGAGAGCAGTGGACACAAAAGAGATTGCAGCAGAGATGCTCGAGCATGGTGGGCGGAAGTTGAATGAAGCTTTGCTGGGCTTGCACAGTGGCGTGCTGCAGCCTGGAGCGGACCCCCTGGAGAAGTGGAGACATACCCAGATTAGCGTTATCCACACAGTTGGACCTGAGGACCTGCCAGAAAACTACAGACCAGTCAGCCTCACCCCATTGCTAAACAAGTTGTTCTCTCAGCTGCTTTATAACAGTTTGGAACCCACATTCGATGCCCAGCAGCCGCCCGAACAAATTGGAATTCGCAGACATTTCAGCACTGTCGATCACCTGGTCACTTTGATTCTGATCAATGAGATCTCCCGGGAGTGGCACATCCCAGTCTGGGCAGCCACGCTCGATTTCAAGAAGGCCTTCGATACTGTATGTTACGATTCCTCATGGGAAGCAATGGCAGCGCAAGGCGTTCCCAAGCCTTAAAAATCATGAACTGCCTACCTGCATTCCGACCCGACGGCAACTGTGAAGACAGACGACTCCATACCAAGCGAGGCGCGACACATGGCGATCCGCTGAGTTCGTTGTTTAGTAAGTGGTTTTTGTCGGAGAATGTGTTCCGGCGGACCAAGCCCACGTGGGAATCCAGGAAGTACGGCTTGCCGGTGCGACTTGGAAGCAGTGCGGCCTTGACAAATTTACGTTTTGCCGATGATGCCATCTTGGTTGGGAAATCTTTCACTCAAGCCAAGCGTATGTTGTCCGGCTCTGCGACTGCTGCAAGTGCAGTGGGTCTATTTCTTCATCCAGACAAGACGAAGATATGGCACAACGTTCAAGTTCGCGCCCCAAGAACTAACCCCGAGCACACACACGTCGGTGGGCTACGCATAGAGATTTTACCGTTCAACGAAACGCATAAGTGTTTGAGCCGAACATTTACATTTCTTGTATCAACGGGTATCGAGGTGGACGCGCGCATCAAGGCAGCCTGGAAGAAGTTTGGGATGTCCAAAAAAAGAGCTAACGTCGAGACATACTCTCTCCGTGACCGGTTGCGGCTGTTCAACGGAACGGCGTCTCCGACATTGTTATATGGCTCGGCATCGTGGACTATGACAAAAAGCTTAGAACAGCGAGTTCGCAGCACTCAGAGACGAATGCTTCGCATAGTTAGTTGTCCGAGCACCGCGACGCCGGGCGCGCAGCGAGGGCAGTTTGGATGATCAGGAATCTGAGAATGATGATTGTAGTATGTCTGGTAAAAGACATGACCGCACGGAATGGCAAAAACCCAGCGCAGATAGTTCCGATGCGGAATCAATTTTTGGGTCCAGCTCCAGCCGCAGGTCCAGTGATCTCGAGCCTCAGCACCACTGGGTGCAAATGTGGACGCATGGCGCTATTCAGCTGATGGTAGCCACGGGGCATGGAGAGTTGGTGGCTACGCAGCGACGGCAAATGTCGGAATGGGCAACAACTCGTTATCAAAGACGACCACACATGGAGCAATGCCGCACTCAAGTGGGATCCGGACAAGCAACCATGGCCGGCGCAGAGATCAACAGGAAGACCCAAACGGAGGTGGATAGACGATCGCGCAGCGGCGGCGCGAAAGCACCACGGCGGTTTGGATGACTCGCAGAAAGTTCGCCCGAATGGGAAAGGATTTGACAAGTATATATGTCAGGCGACTGAATGAGCGGCGACCCGGCGCCTCCTCCCGGCCCCGCGCGGGGCCGCCTTCCTGGGGCGAATGGGGAGTTGTCTCTCTTGCCTCTCTCTTGCCTGAGTCGCCGGCGCGCCCGTCTTCTGGGCAGGTCGTTGCCGCGCCAGCAAATTCAAAGTTTGAGAGGTCCGCGTTCAACGCAATTTCCAGCACTCAACGGCCTCCATCTCCAACGCAAAGACAAACGCTCAACAGCCTCCGCCGCCAACGCAGTATCCAGTATTCAATTGCATCCCGCTGCAAGAGAGAACCGCTCAAGAGTTCTATTCAAATCCCGATCCGCCCGGCAGCCGCAAGCTGCCCGCCCGCCGCCTGCCTGCCGCCTGCCCCCCGCCGCCCTTTCGCCGTGCTTCCGCATTCAACGCAACGCCCAGTATTCAACCGCGTCTGTTTCCAACACGTCGCCCAAACTCGACAGCCTCCGCCTTCGACGCAACATGAACTCACTACTCAAAGGCGTTTGCTGCAAGACAGAGTCCTGAGGAGGTCTTTGAACATCCCGATCCGCCCGCTCGCCGCCTGTCTGCCGTCCGCCGCCCGCCGCCCGCCCGCCGTGCCCCAGTGGCGAACGCAACGCCCAGCACTCAACAGCATCCGTCTACAACGCATCACCTGGCACTCAACAGCCTTCGTCTCCAACGCGACACCCAGCATTCAACAGCATCCCGCTGCGAGAGAGAGCCCTTAGGAGTTTCGTTAAAATCCCAGTCAGCCCGCCGCCCGCCCGCCCGCCGCCATTTCGCAGCCCGCCCCCGGCCGCCCGCCTGGCGCGCTTCCGCGTTCAACGCAACAACCGGCGTTCAACAGCATCCGTCTCCATCAGAACATTCAATATCCAACGGCCTCCGTCTCCAACGCAACACCCAGTACTCAACAGCATCACGCCCGCCGGGCCGTCGGTCCGCCGCCCGCCGCCCGCCCGTCGTGCTTCCGCGTCCAACGCCTCGCGCAGCACTCAACGGCATCCGTTTCCAACACATTACTTGGCATTCAACGGCCTTCGTCTCCAACGCAACACCCAGTATTCTACAGCATGCCGCTGCAAGAGAGAATCCTGAGGAGGTCGATTACAATCCCAATCCGCCCGCTCGCCGTCCGCCGCCCGCCCGCCCGCCGCCAGCCCCCCGCCCCCCCGCCCGGCGTGCTTCCGCGCTCAGCACCGTTTTTTTGCAATCAACAGCGCCTGTCGCCAACCCAACAGCGGGTGCGCTCCCAGCATTCAACATAATCCCGTTGCAAGAGAGAATACTTACGATAATCTTTACGAGGTTGCCAGCGCAACACCCGGTGCTCAACGGCATCCCGCTGCAAGGGAGAATCATCAGGGGTTCTATTAATATCCAGATCCAGCCGCTCGCCGCTGGCCCCCCGACGCCCGCTCGTCGTGCCTCCGCGTTCAACGCAAGACCAAGTACTTGACAGCATCCGTCTCCAACACAGCACCGAACAGCCTCCGTGCCCAACACAACTCCCAGTTATAAATTGCCTCCGTCTGCAACCAAAACCCATGACTCAACGGCCTCCATCTCCATTGCAACACCCAGTACTCAACAGCCTTCGTCTACAACGCAGCACCCAGCATTCAACAGCTCCCAACTGCAAGAGAGAACCCTTCGGAGTTCATTGCGACTCCGACCCGCCCGCCCGCCGCCCGCGGGCCCGCCCGCCCGCCGTCCGCCCCCCGCCGACCGCCTGGCATCGCCCAGTATTCAACGGCGTCCGTGTCCAACACAACGCCCAATACTTCACAGTTTCTGTCTCCACTACACTCTTTCACTATTCATTGGCTTCTGCTGCAATCTGGATTCTTTAGGAGGTCTTCTAAAGTCCGGTTCCGCCCGTTGGCCGCTGGCCCGCTGTCAGCCGCCCGCCGACCGCCCGCCGCAGTCTTGTTTTCAGTGCAACACCCAGCACTCAACAGCATCCGTCTCCAACGCAGATCCGGTGCTCAGCGGCCTTCGTCTCCAACGCAAATCCCAATAGAGATAACGTAATCGGGATTTTCATTACAATCCAATTCCAGCCGCCTGCCGCCCACCCGCCCACCCACCGCCCGCCCCCCGCCGCGCGCGCGCCGGGCGTCCGCATTCAACATCGCCCGGCATTGAACAGCATCCGTTTCCAACGCAAATCACGGCACTGATCAGCCGCCGTTTCCAACGCGACACCCAGTATTCAACTGCGTCCCGCTGCAAGAGAGAATCTTTAGGAGTTATATGAACATTGCGATCCGCCCGCCCGCCGCCCTCCGAAAAACTTTGAACAGAAGCCCGAGTTGCGTTTTCGCTCCCCGAGCCTGGGCTGGCCAGAGACCCCCCGAAAAACCATAGAACAACTCTCGGTTCAGTTTTTTTTTCGCGCGGTGTTCCGGTGGGTTTTCCGGGGGGGCTTAGAAATAGTATTGTACATATGACAAACCCTCGAATTGGGTTTTGTTGTTGTTATTGTTGTTTTAATTGTTGTTGTTTTTGTTGTTGTTTTTGTTGTTGTTCTTGTTGTTGTAGTTATCTCGTTTGAGGTTTGGGGGGGGGTCCGTCTTTTTCGGGAGGGGGTGTTCGGTGGCTCCTTGGAGCTCCCGGAAAGAAAACAGAACTACCATGAGTTTTTTCTTGGTGTTTCCCCCTCCGGAGCTTGGGGTGGCCGGAGAACTTTGCAACGCACGCCGAAAGACCCCCGAGTTGGGTTTTTGGGGGATGGATTTGTTTTGGGGGGTCAGACATAATCTTGTGGTTGGGCCCTGGTGGGCCCCCCCGGAAAGCCTTCGAGTTGAGGGTCTTTTCTGAGGTTTCCCCCCCGGGAGCTTGGGGTGTCCGGAGAACCCCCGAAAAACACCCCAAAAGCCATGAGTTGAAGTTTTTTTTTCTTGGGAAGTTTTGCAAGGTGCTCAGAAATAGTATTGTTTCAAATTATGGGTCCCCGAAGCCCTTGAAAAACATACTCACAAAACCCGAGTTGCTTTTGTTTCGTGTGGGTTCTCCCCCTGGAGCCTGGGGTGGCCAAACAAACGCAGAAGAACCCCAGAAACAAACCCGTGTTGGGTTGTTTCGTTTCCGAAGTTTTTTTGGTTTCGTTTCGAGGGGTTTTCAGAACCAGTTCTGTTTGAAGCGTGGGTCCCCAGGACCCCTCGACAATTTCCATAAAAAAACAAGGTGGGTTTTTGTTCCTGAGGTTTTCCTCCTGGAGCTTGGGGTGGGCAGAGAATTTTAGAAAAACCGCAGAACAACCCCCGATTCGTTGTTTTTTCAGGGTTCTCGGGGGGGGCAAAAACAGTATTGTTTTTAATTGTGGGCTCCAGATCACTGAAAAGCACGAACACCGTGGAGTTTGGTTTTCGGTTTTAGGTTTTTCTCGGAGAAAAAATTCAACAACCACCGGACCCCCTCAAAAGAACCACATACAACAATCGCAAAACAAACCCCATAGGGGGGTCCCAGGATGGTTATCACGAGTTGCGATTGGAGGGTTTTGCCAGGTCGTTCGCTCGAATTCCCCGAATACCAACAGAAAAACACCCAAGAGGGGGGCTTGTATGTGTTTTTTTGGAAGGTATTTTGTGGATTTTTTGTTGGGGGGATTTTTTATTTCATCGCTTCGCTCACTCCGCCGGCCCATAATGTCGCACCGTGGTCGCCTGTCCGAGTGGTCGTTTGCAGTGTGGAGCTGCGGCGTCGGGAGCTGTGTAGTTGCCGATAAATGTGTTAATGTTTTTCATGGGGCTTCTAGGTGTTTGCAGTTTTTTGACGGCTTTGGTGCCATCGTGGGGGCGTGTTACCCGTGGTATCCCGCTGTGGGGCCGTTCGAGCCGGGGGAAGACTCGTGTCGGAGGGTGGCGGGCTTTGCATGCTAACATTGGCTCTGTTATCGTCCTGATGTCCTCTGGCGTTGCGGACACGGGCGTGGAGGAACACTTTCTTGTGGCGTTTCTCTTACCATCTTTTTTCTAATTGGACCGGAAGAGGAGGAGGACGACGACGAGGAGGAGGAGGAGGAAGAGGAGGAGGAGGAGGAGGAGGAGGAGGAGGAGGAAGGAGAAGGGGGATGAGGAGCGATGAGAAGCGCCTTTGTCGTCGTCGTCGTTGCCGCCGCCGCCGCCGCCCGCCGCCGCCGCCCGCCGGCGTCGTCGTCGTCGTCGTGGAGGGTCGGGGCTCGAGGCTGGAGGCCGAACGCGGGGGAGGAGGACCACCCCGACCCGCGTTTCCCAAGTCGCGTCTGGCTGGAGTCTTGGAGGCGTCCCGGGGGCCTCCTGAGGGTTTTTTGGAAGCCTCCAGATGGCCTTTTGGAGGCCTCTTGGGGCCTCTTGAGGGCTTCTTGGGGGCCTCTTGGGCCTTTGGGGGCGTCTTGGGGCCTCCCGGGGGCTTCTAAGGGCCGAGAGCTCGAAATTCTGTTTCGTGAACCCCCTTTTGGGGCGTTCTTGAAGCGTTCTCGGGGCCCTCTTGGGCCGTCTTGGAGGCCTCTTGGGCCGTCTTGGAACCGTCTTGGGCCATCTTGGAGCCCTCTTGGGGGCCTCTGGGGCCCTCTTGGGGCGATCTTGGAGGCCTCTTGAGCCGTTTAGGGGCGTCGGGGAACCGAAAAGGTTAAACGCCCAAATCTGTCCAAAACCTATGGAAAATCATTGTTTGTTTGCCTCTTGGGGCCCTCTTGGGAATGCACTTGGAGACCTCCTGGGGATCTTGGAGGCTCCTTGGGTCATCTTGGACTCTTGGACCGTGTTGGGGGCGTTCTTGGGGCCCTCTTGGGCCGTCCTGGAGGCCTCTGGGCCCGTCTTGGAACCGTCTTGGGCCGTCTTGGGGCCCTCTTGGGGGCCTCTTGGGCCCTCTCGGGGCGAGGCCTCTTGAGCCGTTTAGGGGCGTCGGGGAACCGAAAAGGTTGAAACGCCTAAATCTGTCCAAAACCTAAGAAAAAACATTGATTTTTGCCTCTTGGGGCCCTCTTGGGAGTGCTCCTGGAGGCCTCTTGGGGCATCTTGGAGGCTTCTTGGGCCATCTTGGAGACGTCTTGGGCCGTCTGGAGGCCATCTTGGGCGCCGTGGAGCGATCTTCGGGCGTCTCGGACCTCTATTGGACCGTGTTGGGGGCGTTCTTGGGGCCCTCTTGGGCCGTCTTGGAGGCCTCTTGGGCCGTCTTGGAGCCGTCTTGGGCCGTCTTGGGGCCCTTTTGAGGGCCTCTTGGGCCCTCTTGGGGCGATCTTGGAGGCCTCTTGAGCAGTTTAGGGGCGTCGGGGAACCGAAAAGGTTGGAACGCCCAAATCTGCCCAAAACCTAAGAAAAAACATTGATGTTTGCCTCTTGGGGCCCTCTTGGGAGTGCTCCTGGAGGCCTCTTGGGGCATCTTGGAGGCTTGTTGGGTCATCTTGGAGACCTCTTGGGCCGTCTGGAGGCCATCTTGGGCGCCGTGGAGCGATCTTCGGGCGTATCGGACCTCTATTGGATTGTGTTGGGGGCCTCTTGGGGCCCTCTTGGGGCGATCCTAGAGGATCTGGGGGAGTGTCCCGGGCTCCGCCCGGGCTCCGCCGGGGGTTCTTTTGATCCAGGGACCCCCAGGGGCCGCCCCGCGCGCGCGAACCAGAAATACTGTTTACCAGTTGCCGGAGATAGCACGCCTCTGGCCCGTTGGGCCGGCGAATCTTTTTAAGTATGGGCTCCCGGAATCCATCCCAAAACCCCTCAAGCCCCCCCCCCCGGATTGGGTTGTTCGAAAGATTCCCAAACCGGATTCACGCGGGCATCGGCAGCGGGGGCGCAGTTTGCAGACGGACGGGCCAGTTTTGGTCATTCTGGAATTCGGCCTTCGGGTTGCCCCAGACTCCCAGGCTTCATATTTCCAGCCAGACGCAGGCGATTGGCTGGCGCCTCGCCCGATGTCTTCGGAGTGACGAATTCGGTTCCTGAGGCCCATTTGGCCCGCGGGCAATTCGCGGGGCTGCCGACGCTTCCGCGCGGGCCTTTTCTATAGCGATCGCAGCGCACCCCCGCCCCGACGTGCCCCACCCCGCCCAAGCGTTGCCTGCCCTCCCCTCCCCCTCCCCGGCAACCACTGTCGCCGCAGATAATGACAACAGAACCATCCCACGGCATCGGTACCGCTTCCGCCCTCGAGGAGCGGGCGGGGGCGCTCCGCGGCGCCGCCTGGCGGGCGTGGCGCGCGGAGGCCCGCGGGGCCCGCCGGGCGCGCGCCGCGGCGCGGGCCGCGTGCGCGGCGCGCGCCCGCGCTCTGTCGGCCGCGCGCGCCGCGGGGTCGGCGTTGCGCTGCTTCGCGGCGCTGGCGCTGCAGGCCTGGCACGACGCCGTGTGTCGCGCTGGCGCCGCGCTGGCCCTGGCAGCGCTGGAGGATCGAGTCGGCGCCGCCGTCAAAGGAGGGAAGACCACCCCGATTCCCATAATTGGCGTTTGCTGACTGGCCCTGGGCGCCAATGGCACTGTCCTGCTCGTTTCTTTCTCTTTGGGGTTCGTTTGCTGGACGGCTTCGCTTGTCGGGGCGATTATCATGAGGAGTTGTGGTTCTCTTCTGCTCTCTATTCTAAGTTGGAGTAGTGTGCCTGGCGCAGATGGGACGGCGGTGATATGTGCAATCGTATATTGGCTGCGTATCTTCGTGTATATAGATGTATATCTACATCGAGAGAGAGAGAGAAAGAAAACAAGCAATACAGAAATAATGAGAGAGCACGCGACAGTTGTGGGAATGGGCCGCAGCTATTGCACGGGCAGCAGTCACGCATGTGAAAACAAGACGCGCAACTGCATCCGCGCGCAATTGCTGCATCCAGCGCGCACACGATTGGATCTGGGCACCAACTATTGCAAGTACCATTGCACCTCTCCCCGCGGACCCATCTGCGCCAGACCCACGATTCTGGCTCGCAGTCGCTGAGGTCGCGGCGTCGCATTTTTGTCTGCCCGGGTGCGAAGTTCAGAGGAGGGCGTGTTGAGACAGCGGCAGTTGGCCTTCGGGGGGGCCCTTCGTCGCCACAGCTGGGCGCTTTCTGGGGCAGCGCCTGGGTAGGTTGCGCAGCAGGCGCCGCGGAAAGCTTGAGCTTCTCCTTGAGGTCGTTTTACGTCAGAAGCAACCGATCGAGGGTTGTGAACCCGGAGAGGTAGAATGGTAGAGGGTTTTCAGACAACCACACCAGTGCATTGAAATGTCACAAGGATCAGAAGGCTATCAGTGATCCCGAGGCTGTTGAAGACGCTGAAAGTAACAAGGCAGGAAAGTAAGCATAAGCATCACACCACTTTTGCAGACATAGCCGGAGTCAAGGGCGTCGCTTACGACGATGATTGCTGTCGGGGGTGCGGCAAGATTCATCGTGCAATCCCATGCGGATTGTCAGGACCATCAGCTAACTCCTTCTTTAAGCAACTCGAGGAGAACCATACGTTATTAATCTCGACGCCACCGTCTCCCTCGGCTGTTGGGACCAGGTCAGTGTGAGGGGGCCGAATGGTAATTCACTGTCCTCGGGTTCTGCTGTGCGGATTGTTGTTGGTGGTGTTGTTGATGTTGTTGAACTCTCACTCCTGAAGAATAATTGTTGTTGATCCCCCCCGTCCAGTGCACATTGTTTTTTTGATTGAAGTGCCCTTCCCCGGGCTCGCACCCTGTTTTTTGTTTGTTTTTTTTATCAGGGAAAGTCTTGAGGGTCAAATTGTGTCGTTGGCCCCCAGTTTACTTTAACAACGGCTCCCGCCTGAGACTTCCTCACAATTTAGCCAGGACCCCCGCTCCCGCCCGAGACTTCCTCGCGTTGTATTCAGGAATCGCGCTCTCGCTTGGAACCTCCTTAGAACTTATTCTCCCGGCGCTCTGAAGTCGCGCTCTCGCTGGAGATTTGCTTGCAATTTACTGAAGAATAGCGCCCTTGCGTTGGAATTTCTTGCAATTTACTCAAGCGCCGCGCTCCCGACACCCAGGCACTCAGGAGTCGCGCTCACGCTTAGGACTCCCTGACAGATTACATAGGAATCGGGATCTCGCTGCCCTTCGTGGCCCCGTTGCAGCCCTTCGTGGCCCCCTCGCTGCCCTTCGTGGCCCCGTTGCAGCCCCTCGTGGCCTCCTCGCTGCCCTTCGTGGCCCCGTTGCAGCCCCTCGTGGCCTCCTCGCTGCCCTTCGTGGCCCCGTTGCAGCCCTTCGTGGCCCCCTCGCTGCCCTTCGTGGCCCCGTTGCAGCCCTTCGTGGCCCCCTCGCTTTGTTTCGTGGCCCCGTTGCATCCCTTCGTGGCCCCCTCGCTGCCCTTCGTGACCCCATATATGTATGCCCTTCGTGGCCCCCGCTCGTTCGCGCCAGCGGTGGCCCCATATTCATCTGTCCTACGTGGCCCAGTTGCTACCCTCAGTGGCCCCATCGTTGCCTTCTGTGGCCCCGCATTATCTGCCCTTCGTGGCCCCCGCTCCTTCGCGCTCTTCGTGGCCCCATACGCATTCCCTTCGTGTCCCCGCTGTTGCTCTTCGTGGCCTACTTCGTGTCCTTGTGGCCCTGCTGTCGTTCTCTTTCGCTCTCGCTGTCGCTCGTCGTCGCCGTCGTCGTCGTCGTCGTCGTCGTCGTCGTCGTCGTCGTGGTGGGTCCCCTCTCCGTCCCTCTTGGGGTCGGGTCGACCGTCCGCGGCCGCCCCGCCGATCAGCGCTGCCGCTGGCCAGGCCGACGGTCCGCGGCCGCCCCGCCGCTTGCCGGGGCCCAGCCTGCAGGGAAGAAAGGTATACCCCCCAAGGGCGGGTATCGAGGGTTTGGGAAATAGGCGGTATTGGACACTCGAGCAGATAAGGGCGAACAGTCTTAAAATGATTGTTGTTGCTGTTGTCATTGTTGTGTTTGCCGTTCTTGCTGTTACGGTTTCTGCTTTTGGTGTTGTTGGTGTTGTTGGTGTTGAACTCTTGTGTCTAACATAATTGTTGTTGATCCCCCGTCCGGTAACCATTGCGCTTTTCAATTAAAGGGCTCCGCCTGGGATCCGCACCTTCCTTTACAAGGGAATGTGAGGTGTTGCCAAATGGGGCCCTTCCCCCAGAGGTGCAGCAACAACGGCTCCCGCCTGATACGGACCATGCGTGTATACACATTTAGACATAGTTATGTTGATGGGGTAATAGATGTACTCATAGATATTGATTGATCGTCTGTTTATATATACATGTATATATATACATACACGAACACGTCCTGTGCATGATGTGGTGCCAGTCCGTCTCGAAACTTGGTCCAAGCCGGGTCTGGCATCGCCTCCGCATTCGTATCCCGCATCATTCATACCAGGAACGTCCCGTCGATGACGTGAGGCCTTGCTCCAAGCCCGCACCCTACGCACCGCGCGAAGTACATGTTGAGTTCACGCGCAGTCCACCCGTCATATCCATCATTATTTTTGCGACGAAAAATGGCGCTCATGAAGTATTGATTGTCGTGGCCTAGCAACGTAAAACCAAACATGAACTTCGCATCGGTATTCATCAATCTTGGCAGCACCTGACTCTGAGGAAAAGGTTTCTGCATCTGTTGGGCGTGCTGCATCAGGCGGTACCGCAGGCGGCCCCGTCGAAGTCCATCGGGGACCAAACCTTGCTCCACTCGGCCGACATGTCGTTGCTGATGAATGCTGGGCAGTCGGCAGACTTACTGGCCGCCTTCCAAATTTCGGAGTTGAAGGGCCCCTTGCTGAACATCTTCTTCCAACTTGTCAATTCCTTCCGGCGTAAGTTGGCCTCCAATCGAGATGTCGTTTCCGAGGTTCTATCATGAGCACGGTCAAGATTGGGCAGCCCAGCGTAGCCGTTGCCGATCACGTGGCGCCAGCTGAATGAGATGAAGGTGTCAAGCGGTTGGCCTCGCAGCGACTCGCAGGATCGGTTTTCTTCAGCTTCTCCGCGATCTGCCTCGCAAGCTTCTTCACTTTGGACAAGAAGATTGGCTCGTTCGGGCTTTTCTTGGGAGTCGACGCCACGGGCCTCGAGGAAGGAGTGGAGTCCTTTCGCCTTTCGGCGCTGCCACTATGCAGCAGGATCCAAGCCTGAACGTCCAGCACCATCAATCGACTGGCTCTCACATGACATCTCTCCCAACGAGTGGTGATCGCCTCGGTGGCGGGTAGCATCGGCCACTGACGTTCGACCTCCACGTGCACGGCATCAGCGTCAACATCCCTCCTCCTCCTCCTCCCCCTCCTCCTCCTCCTCCTCCTCCTCCTCCTACTCCTCCTCCTCCCTCCTCAGGCCATTTGGGCACGAGCGCAAGGCAAGTCCTTCGCCCCGACGAAGGCCCGCGTTCTTGTCCAACCCCAGTGCCTTCGCGAGGCGCTTGAGGGATATCTCAGATCTGTCTTCCCCCCACATTCAGTCTGAGATAACCAGAGCTGGGATACATTCGTTGCAGCCATGGGGAAGGCACAGCAGACCAGCCGACCCCATCGTGCGTGGTCCAGGTGCAGTCATTGTCAGACTTGCGAGTACAACGATCGCCTCCTGCTGAACAACAATCGTTGTGCATCCTGCACGCACAAAGTTCGCATTTTCGTCCCAAGGTCAGGGCGTTCACGGTCCCCCAGTCAGGACCGACGTGTGCACTTCGATGACGAGGAGGCCCCCAGTACACCCCGCGGGTCTCGACGCGGAGGTAAGGGCGGGAGCAAGAGTAAGCAGCAGCAGGAGGTCGATGCCATGCTGGACCAGGCGATGGCCATGAGCGCCGACGCCGAGCTCACCGCAGTGCTGAAGGCGCAGAAGCAGCGCATCAGCAGCATGGCGCCCCAGGCGGCCTCGGACGTTGACCAGGTCAAGCGGGCCGACGGGGCGCCCAAGGGGCGACCGGCAGGCACGGCCAGCTGGTCGAGCAGGTGATCCGCCTGCGGCGACAGCTGGCAACAGCGGAGAAGAAGGAGCAGGAGGCGGCGCTGGAAGTGGCCAAGTGCGAGAGCACCAAGCGCGCAGCCACTGCTGCCCTCGCCAAGGCTGAGGGGTTTCGCCCCACGGCCAAGGGCGACGGCACGGAGCCCACATGCTTCGGGCTCAACATGAACGAAGAGCTGTTCGCGTCCTTCGAGGAGTGGGACTGCGACGAAGGCGAGAAGGCCAAGTTGAGGACTCTCAAGGAGGAGCTTGAGGGTTATCGCAACACCATCAAGGAGAAGAATGCGCAGTGGAGCGAGTTCGTGGATCGCGTCAAGAGCGAGCAGAAGGCCGTGCAGGAGCGGATGACCAAGAAGCGGCGCAGCGGCGAGGGCGGCGACGCCGCCCCGCCGAGGGCCAGCCGGCACCAGGCGCCACGGCCAGCAGCGCTAAGGCCGCAGCCCCGTCCGCTGACGAGGAAGCGGCCCTCAAGCGCGAGGCCGAGCGGCTGTCCCAGGCGCGCTTCGCGGCAAAGGGGGCCGCTGCTCGCGACAAGGATGCGGTCCAGCAGGCGCGCGATGATGACCCAGTCGCTGGAGCTCCGAGGGCGGGTTCGTGACTAGGGACTGCAAGGTCAACAACAACGGCGACTTCGGCGTCGCCATCGGGGGGCACCAGTACATCGAGTACTGGAACCACATCGGGTTCTGGCTGCAGTGCGCCCACGGCGACGCCCACTGCAGCCACTTCGGGCCCTGGCAGCAGCGAGTCCTCAGCGACTCCCCCTGAGGCCACACGTACCTCAACCTCTTCATGCATTTTCTTCGCGAGCGTGAGTTGCATGGGCGATCAGGCATCTGGGCGCATTCGTCACTTGCAGCGCAGCTCGTTCGATTACGCGTCCATCTGCGAAACGCATGCAATTCCTGGAGCTGTAGCAGGATGGCGCAAGAAGGCACGTGAGTGTTCTCTTAAGTTGCTTTGTAATCCTGCTAGGCCCAAAGCCAGAGATTCCGCCCAGAGCTGCGAAGGCGGAGAGTTTTTTCTACGCCAAGAATCACTTGCCAGTCCATGTGCTGGACGCAGCGAAGGCTGCGCGCGGGCTGCGAGCAGATCGCGGCTCGGCATTTGACGGGCTTCTGTCAGTGAGTTTGCACTTGAAAGGTTTCTCTGTCGTATATATCATCTTCTATGGGCACTCATCCATAGGGTTCCGTGATCAGAACGTTCCACGATTTCGCAAACTCGCTAGGCTTTTAGCCTCTCTCCAGCTTCCCTGGATCGTTGCTGGCGATTGGAATTTCACCCCCAGCGCCCTTGCAAAAACTGATTTTTGGGAGCGCACGGGAGGGCAGATGCTGCGCATTAGTGCTGAGTTCACGTGCACGCCAGGAGGTGACAAGGAACCGCCCCACCTCGATTACCTTGCGGTGTGTCCTGCGGCCAGGGCATGCATCAGATCCGTCGCGGCAGTCTGCGCCGCCCCGTGGAGGCCACGCACAGGTCTGCGCATCGAGCTAGTGTCTTCAGGTAGTCAACTTTTCACGAGGTTTTTTGAGCTCCCTCCGAGGCCCCCTCGAACCAGTCGGCCCTAGTGTTAATAACATCAAGAAGGAGCTTGCTTGGCAGAGTGCACGTGAGAAGCGCAATCAGAAAATTCGAGAGTGGTTTGGAGACAGTTTAGAGTCCCGTCGGCAGGCAGGTGATGAGCGCCAGGAGGGTACCAACGACGAGACCGACAAGGCCCTGGAGGTTTCCTGTGGCCACCACCTCACCGACTGGGACAGCATCTCCGAATTCGACTCGTGGGCTGACGAGAGCAACTTCATCAGTTGCGCCGCCCGCGGCCCCGTGTGTTGCTACCTCTCTTCCTGCTGTTTCAGTCAGTCGAACCAGTCCAGTTGAACGTACCGCACACACCCAGCCCAAGGAGACCGATGGCCCCTCGAGTTTAACACCCAGCCCAGTTGAAGGTGAGGTCCACAGGTCTCACAATTCGGAGGTGTTGTCTCAGTCGGTGAGCTCAGGGTCCCCTGTAGAAGTAGAGGCTGAGTTTCAAGTTAATAGCGAAACGTGGGTGCAGGCCAGGAAAATCGTTCGGGTTCACACCGAGTGCTGCTTGCTTGCCTGCTGATGCTGTTGCCAAGTCCGTAGCATTTTGGCTTGGGTCCCAGGATCCAGCAGCACCACACATCAGTTCACTTTATTGTAGATGGGTCCGCACGGTGGAGGAGGCTATCTACGCCCACCACCAACAGTCCGTTCCCATCTTGTCGCGTGGGCAGGCGGCGAATTTCCGCATCGGCACCGTGCAGCAGTCTACTTCACAGGGGTTAGAGCCCCTCCGTGACAAGGTCAGTGGGTGGTGGACGAGATTGGCCACCGCATTGGCATCACTCCTCCAGCATCGTCGGCGTGACAGCGGAGGCAAGCAGCAGCAGATGCTCGTGCGGGCCATCGACGCGCTTCGAGACAGTATACCAAAAGAGGCGCATCGAGTCCTTCGGAGGCGTGATCCTTGCACTTGGTCGCAGTGGAAGTTGTTCCTGCACGGGGTCGTACCAGGGCCCCCTCCGGAGGAAGAATTGGCAGCTGGTTGTGATCTCGCAGGAAAGTTAGCCAGACGCAGCCAGCAGAGAGCGATTCACCAATCGATTTCATCATTCCGAAGCTGGGCAGAGACCGCACCCGCGGTTGGCGCCCTACACAAGGCTATTCGGTCCACGCCCTTGGCCCCCGACACTGTCGAAGTGGGTACTCGTACGCTGATCCATCCACGTGATGTGCTCGATTTTAAAGCCCAGCAATGGCAGGCGTTGTGGGCACCACAGGGGCAGGACCATGAGCAGTTGCTAGACCTCTTCGGCGACATCAGGCGCCGCGTCCAAGACGAGGCACTGCCGCCCATCGAGGTTGCCGACCTCAGATCTGCGCTCCGAAGAATGAAACCCTCTTCGGCGATGGGTGTTGATCGGCTGTGTTCTCCAGATGTGGACCGTCTGCCAGACATTGCTCTGGCCGAGCTGGCAGCACTGCTATCTCTGTGTGAATATCATCAGGTGTGGCCACATCAAGTGCTGATCACCATTGGCACCTTATTGCCCAAAACAATCAGCGGGGACCGAGTTATCTGTCTTTTATCGCACTTCGGCAGAATGTGGTCGCAGGCCCGAGAGGGCTATGTCAAAACTTGGACAGACGAGTTGTGAGGCACGCTGGGACGCCGCTGTGCGCGGCAACTCCGCTGTGCGAGAAGTATTCCTTCGTGCTGTCGACGAGGAACTTGCAGGACGCCTCGGAGTTGCGCATGGGCACGGTTTGTGTGATATTGCGCAGTTGTATGACAGTGTCTGTTGTTACCGCATCGAAATCGCAGCTCTACGGCTCGAGTTTCCTGCTGGGATTCTAGGCCTCGAGCTCCAGCAATGCATGGCAGTGCGATGTGTTCGACAACCAGGGGCGCATGGTCCCCCCTTCTGCCCCACCCGATCCCTTGTGCAGGGGCCTGGGGGGGGGGGGGGGGCACGAGGTTCGGGAAATGCGCCGCGCATTTCATCATGTCCAAGATCACCACGGCACATGTGAATATGTCTCATCGCCTGTGGGTGGACGACTTATCACAAGTGGCCCGTGGCTCAAGAATCAGCATGCGGAAGCAGATGATCCGATGTCTTATTGACACATGCCAGAGCATGGAAGCTGCAGGTTTGAAGATCTCTCCCAATAGCGCCGTGATCTGCAGCCACATCGAGGACGCTCGCATCATCACACGCCGAGTTGCTGCGCAGGGGTATGAGTTGAAGTATGCCAGTACGGCCCCCTACCTCGGCGCCGACCTGGGCGGTGGACGCAGGCAAGCACGGGCTACGAGGCGATCGAGGGCGACCAAGCATCACGCGATGTCGGCCAAGATCACACCAGATTCGCTCGGACACTACGACGGCATCGAGTCACCAGCCGACTCGAGCAGCAGGGTGCGGCCCCAGCGGGGCTGCACGCGCACCAATTCCATGGCGTGTTCGGAGGCCAGATGGCATCCGTCCGACGCCAGCTTGCCAACGCCTCCGCGCCGAGGCTCACTGGCAGGTGCGTCACCGCGCTATTTGACCTCAAGGCGCCGCAGCGGGACCCCGCATACCGCCTGCCCCTGGACACGCAGGATGTGGCTTGCTACATGGGCGTCTGAGCCACATCTGCGTATCGCAGTGGGTCGTGCGTGGGTTGGTTTGGCGCAGGAGCTCACTGCCCTCCCCGCGGCCCAGAGGTGCCGAAGAATACGACGACCTCAAGCTGCGGTCATCACGTACTTGCTGAATGCAGGGTGGCACCCAGCAGCAGCGAATTCTTGGGACATCCCCGACGGCACGAGCAGCTGTAATTTCAATGATCAGGCCTTGGCTGGTTGCAGCGCCATCGACGTGCCCGAGAATTTCTTTCTTGAGTTCCAATCCACCATCTAGGCCAAGTTATGGGAGGACGCCTCCACACACTTTGGCGGCAGCGGCATGGAAAGAGGTATATGCAATCATTCCTACAGACAGTTACTACGGCAACTCGAAGAGGGCCCAGGCGGACCTCGTCTGGCAGGTTTGATGCTCGCAGCGGCGACGGGAGCGTCTTGGCCCAGGACCAGGAGGCAGACACGCTGCAAGCAGAAGCTAGACGAGAAATGCCCCAGATGCCCCCTCGTCCCCGAGACCAGCTTCCACAGGATATGGGGATGCGAATCCCGGTCAACCAGTTCAGTGTACCAGATGAGCGAGCAGTATGTCGCCAAGGCATACACCCAGTGAGAGTCCGAGGAGTGTTTCTGGACAAGAGGGCTATTGCCATCGTCGCGGGTCGCCGTCGAGGGTCCACCAGACGTTGAGCAGCGGCACGTTTCAGGAGGTTCTGGTTTCACAGGTTTCGGACGAGGCTACGCCGAGCAGCCGTTGTACCTGTTCGGCGACGCCAGCGGAGGCAAGGAAACGCACCACCGTCGCCTCCGCCGCGTCGGCCTCGGAGTCGCCCTCTTTCGCTCGCTCGACGATGACATGCACATTTCACTCGGCATTTGGTCAGCTCTCCCAGGCGTTCGGCAGACGGTCGCGCGCGGTGAGTTGTATTGTTTGTGGGTGTGTACACGTGAGAGCGAGGGGCGCATTATATACACCACGGATAATTCCACAGTGTGCTGGTTGGTACGATTCTCGGTGGCTATCGCCGTCGGGGGCCGACGCCGACCTCTGGTGGAAAATCGGGCAGGAACTTGCACGCAAACCTGATTTGCATTGCACTGTCTTGTTCATGAATTCCCACCTAGGCGCTGAGCACATGGTATGAGAGCACGCTCCCAGACTTATCATCATAGGCAACACTGTCGCCGATGAGTTTGCTGCCGCAGGAGCTCAGATCGCACGTTTAACTGAGAGCACGCGCACACGAGTACATAGGGCCGAGAGCATGGCCTTTGCTGTGCGCATGCGCATTTTACAGAGCACGCTTGAAACACTACATGCTGAAGATAAGTTGCTGCAGGCTGAGTCTCTAGGTGCACGGAGGAGGCAGCGGAGATCGGCCACCACCATCGTTCAACCCCTTGCAGCCAGTGTTTGTGCTATGTTCGCCTCGTCGCACCACCTGGGTGACAACGGCCGTAGTTGCACGCGTTGTATGGGGTCGACCTCACTCGCATATAAGCACGAGTGGCTGAGCTCACCATGTTTCGAATTAGTTAGCGTGGACGGTGTGATTCGTGGACCCCCTCCTGGGCAAAGGGTGCACATCATGGGGGGGTACGCTCACGAGTCTCACGTTTTAAGGTTTCACATGGGGTTGAGGTTGTGGTTTTGCAATGTCTGTGGGAGTTTTGCAGCGGAACAGCTAGCACAGCTCGGTAAGGATTGCATAGCACTTCTCGACGGTAATTGAACCGATTATCGCAGACGTATCTTGCAAGGACTGTGGCCTAAGGTCTACAGTAAGCGTGAACAGGCCAGAAGAGCCAAGAAGCAGCAGGGATATCTGCTTCCAGTAGTAACCGACATAGTCGCCATACCCGTAACTCCGTAACTCCTCCTCCTCCCTCCTCCTGCCGCCCTCCCTCCTCCGAATGGCGGTGCTGATTGATTTGTTGGTCCAGGCCGGCTGGACTACGGTCCCCGTGGTGTTCCGACGCGCGCGGCTGAAGCGCGCACGCAGTTGTCCTTCTCCTTGCCCGCCTCCTCCCTCCCCCCTTCCCTCACTCCCCCGCGTCGTCCGCGGCTTTGGACCGTCAAGTTTCCGAGCCGCTGTCCCGCCATCTTGCTGCGGCTACGTCGCACCGAGTCCGTGACGCGTCGATCCCGCGGCGTTGAGTGCTGAGCAGACGATTTATGTATCCTCATTGGCGGCAGTCTTACCTGGCGCTTCGCGAGTCCGTCGCAAACGATGCGTACTCCTCCCCCTCTCGTCTCTTTCCTCCCGCCTTGGCCTCCCAGTGGCGGAACCCCGGCTAGCCCTTCTGGGGTTGGCCTGCTTCCTGCCACCTTTGCTGCCTCGTCCTCGCTCCCCCCCGAATTCGACCACCCAGAGCTCTGGATCTGGACCGCGGAGGGCTGGTAGTTGGCGAAGCGTGCGGCGGGAATTCAAGACTTGGTCAGCCCCTCCCCCTTCCTCCTTTCGCCCTCGCCTCCCCGCTGGTGCGCTCGGTGCGACATGCAGGTACCCCGAACAGTTTCCTCGTCGCTGTGGACTTTGTGTGGGCGGCCGATTGGCCTGCCACCACACGGCCTCCTTGCTTTTAGTGGCGATGCGATTGTAGACAGGTGTCGGTGTTTTCTTTGTTCTGCTGCTCTCCTTCTGCTGATGCTGTCCCTCCCTCCTCCGGCGTTGAGTTTGTGCAGCACGTGTGACACTTAGTTCCGTTTCGCCTCCTCGGCATTGCGTCGTGGTTCGAGCCATGTTGCCATATATCGAGGTGTTCGCTTTACCCACGATTTTCGATGGGTTTTTAAGTTTACGTGGTCGTTCATGGAGCTTGGGCTCAGGTATTCAGCAGTGTTGTCTGCCAGTGTCGCTTATCCGTCCCTCCTCTCCCCGCCGTCTCCTCGCCGTCCACCGTCTCCTCCTGTCCTGGTCTCCGTCCTGGGCCGCCCATCCGCCCTCGAAACGACGTTGAAACTCTGTCGTTCCTCCCTCGGCACGCACGGCGTGGACCGTGGTAGAGGATTCCTCCTCGGTGCATTTGGTGCCGCAATTTGAAACCGAGGGGCATTTACGTTCGTCGATTCGCTGCAGAGTCTTCTTTCTTCACTGAGTTGTTACTTCGTGAAACAAAAATTGCAGTTAGCACTGTCGTGGATTGATCCAGATTGTACATGGCCGTTTTCTTCAGGCATGTGGTTTGCCCCGTCGTGTGAGCCGCTTCCCACGTTGTTTCACACACCACCAGGCCATGGTAGGGAATATCTTCAGTCATTGCCGTGGCCATACGCTGGGCGGCGATTCCGCACGAGCATATTCGAGTCGGGGTCGTACCTGCCACAGTCGTTGCCGCCACCATCTCGCACGCATCTGCATCTTCATGAAAACATTGCTGGTACGTTCGTCTACAGTTCAGATCGCCGAGGACAACCCACGGCTTGCCAGCAGCTCCAGATCTGGTCCAGTCAAAGACCTCATCCATCCAAGCGGATTGGGCACCGAGGCCAGCCCATGGGCAGGCACCACAGAGCCAAAGGACTTCGCACCTCCACGTGCTTGTGGGACTTGAACCGCATCACCGTATCATTGCCCACGGCGGGCCACCACCCGATTGCCGTATTTTTTGCATCGTCATCGTTTGTACGTTCGTTGGTGGCTCAATACATCGCGATCTAACGCCTTCCGAGGCTCCAGCTGGCGACGTCGAATCTGCGTTATTCCTTGGAAGGGCTTCCGTAGAAGTTTGCCTTCTGACGCCACGCAACGCCGAACCGTTTTGACACATTGTGGCGACAGGATTTTCAGCATCTACACGTTGTTGATCGCCGTGCTCGTCCGCTCCTCAGACTCTTGATGGCCACCGTTGTGGTTGTTCCCCCCCCGCGGAGCGGGTCGCGGGTGTCGGGGCCCTTTCATGCGCCAGCTGTCCGCGCTTGTTGTCGGCGAGGTTTGGTAGCGATGATGTGTTACCGCAGGGGAGCATTCTTCAATATTTTGGTCTTCCGAGCTGTGACGACCTCAGGTTTCGTGGTGTACTGCTTCCAATACTCCAGTCTCTTTGCTTTGGCCACTGCGCTCATGGTCAGCTTCTTTCTCTGGAGTCGCACTGCTTGGACCCTGAAGAAGTGCGTGGCCTGCGCCATCCCCACGGTGCTAATCAAGAATTGTTCTCTGTATATTTACACGCTTCTCGCCCTGCATGGCATCCACGGCGCGTGAGCCAGGTGCCGATGGACGCCACATCGAGAGCATCGATAGGCGGTGTTGCTGCACGTTGGATTTGGCACTTGGGTAACCGTCTGCGGATCGTACTCGCACGCGGCTGCTTGGAATCGAATCGGAAGTTTCGCCGTCCGCATGAGATGCTGTGATAATTGGCGTTGCCTCTTGTTCTCCCCTATCCTCGCCGAGTTTGCCAAGAACGGACTGATCTAAGAGTGGATGATTTGCTGGTTCGTGGGGTGCAGCTTGCCCATGCAGCTTCTCCAATGTTGAGTTGCTTGGGCTGCAGACCGCCTTCCCAAGATGGCATCTGGCTCCCATGAACATTCAGGACACTTGTGGAACTCACCCGAGAGCCAACTCCAGTACCTGATCGCGTGGGTCTCCGACGCCTCCTGCAGCATTGGATGCAGCAAACTCCACGCCAAGTAGGGGCGCCATCTCCTGCTGCTGCTCGTCGAGATCAAGAAGGGAGGCCACCGCTCGGGAACGCGCAGATGACGCGAGGCTAAGCATAGCTAGATTATCCTCATCATCTTTACCACTGCCCTGCACGCCAACGTTGGGCGAAGGGAAAGCCTCCTCCCTCCAGAAATCGCCAAGGTCGATTTGAACTCCGGAAGGTCAGCGATGCCGGCATTCGGCTCCAGCCTTTCGTAGTGTTGGCTCGACAGCTTCAGCTACACCTCCTCCTGTCTCGCTTTGAAGCCATCCTCACGACCATACATCGTGCAATTGCTGCCAGAACTCTGTACCCAGACATGGATGTCGCACTCCGCCTCGTTCGCCAACAATCGCACCGCCAATGCTCCAGCAGGATTGCCCGTGGTGCCATGGCACTCGGCATCCGTCATCTTGGTTCCGAAGATCTTCTTTGTACTAGCATCTCGCTGGACCAGCAACCGAAGGTGGCCCTGCACAGATCCTTTGGCCTCGACCTCGTTCGGATTCGGCGTCCGAGCACTCGGTGAGGTATGCCGCATACCACAGCTCGCTGCAATGTAGAAACAGTCTCCATCTCCGGCTCACTGTTTTGTTTTGAACCACTTGTCAGATGGGGGAGTATGTTTCGTCACCGCCTTGCCGTCGCCGCCCTTCTGCAGCTTGGCCTTCGGCAGAGGATCTACCTCGGCTCCAGCACCCTCAGCAGCTTCAGCGTCACCAGGCACTGCCAGTTGAGCGGGCTGCTCGGGGATCTCGTTCTGGGGTTCGTCGATGTTCTGTACTCTCGGGTTTGCCGCTTCCCAGGCACTTCTGGAAGGCGTAGCCTCCTCAGGCTTGGTCGGCTTCTGTTGTGCGGGCCTCACCGCCTGGGTCACCAGCACGCCAGACTTGACAGTGAGTGACGTGGCCGTGACCCCTGCGAGCGGCTCGGCGAAGATAAGCCAGGCCCTCGGCTCAGCACGTATAGGCTTCCCGACTCGAAGAAATCTTCGCTCATTTGCTCAATCGGAGACATCCTTGGGACGTTCCAACTGGGAAGGGAATGCTTCAGGTAGAAGTTGATGAGCTCGACCACCCCTGGCTCGCTCACCGTGGACGTAGCGCCCAACTGAGCCTTGCCCAAAGGGCTGTACACTAAGTAATATATTTGGCTTCTGATCGACCAGTCCACCTCACAATCTCGACGCACAAGCAATGTAGGAGAAGGTGTTGAAGACTGCTGCTTGATGAAACACCCTGGCGGCGGCACGACCTCACTGAGGGCCTCCACCTGGGACTTGGGCCGCATACGCCCATGGTCTCGGCTTCGTGCGCTACCGCCCCACGAGTGCGGATGATCTTCTGAGCCATCGCCTCGCTCAGGACAACCGTTGGGGGCACCTGTGGCTCGTTGAAGACCTGCAGGTACAGATCCTCCGCCGTATAATCTTGCACCCTCTCAAGCTATAACCCGCCAAGCTCAGTTTCTCGGGGACTACGCCTCATCATTATTAAATTTCGCATCCAGCCTTTGACGCTTGAGGGCGTCGTTGTCGACATACAGGATACGTGCACGCTTCTTCTGTTTATTCGGGCCTCGAGGGCCCTTTATCAGCACCATTTCCTCACCCGCAGCATCCATCACCATA
Source organism: Prorocentrum cordatum (assembly GCA_963575745.1). Lineage (NCBI taxonomy): Eukaryota > Dinophyceae > Prorocentrales > Prorocentraceae > Prorocentrum > Prorocentrum cordatum. The sequence goes on along the minus strand of CAUYUJ010018815.1, from coordinate 532,802 downwards.
TTCCTGAGGTTTGTGCGGTTCCCGAAGGAACGGTGTAGCGTCTCACTCGCATCGAACTCCGCCGCGCCGCCGTGGTGGACGGCACGATCAAGGGCTCGGCATTCGCTTCGAACTTGGACCTCGCGAGGCTGGAGTGCACGACGGTGGTGTCGCCCAAGGGCTCCGCCACCTGCTGCTCTGAGGGGGCAATCCACGGTGACTCCTCAGGGACCTCCCTGGGGCTACCCGTCGAGCTCGCGAAAATCGTGATCATCTCTTCAACTTCTGGATCACCACGGTGTTGGTCAGCTGCTTCTTCATGGATGCCCGTCGCATTCGCGGCGAAGTCGAGGAGATTGCGAAGGCGTGATCGGATGGGCAGATCTTTGGCAACAATCCGGAACGTGACGAATCCTCGGCAATCCCATCCAATTCTTCAGAAGCACAAGTAATTCCTTCTGATTTCATGTTTTGCTTTGGGATAAAAGGTATAAACACGATTTTCTGGAGGCCCGCCCAGATTTCTCGGGACAGCGTTGGACCCCCTTGGCGGCGCCTCCGGCGCCGCCCCTGGCGCGCTCCTCGCGCCAGGGAGGGATGTCCAGCGTCAGCCCACGAATTGTGCGCGGATCTCTCTCGCCCTCTCCCTCTCTGTATATGGATGCACTTACAATTATCGGTGCATATATATATATATATATATATCTATATATATATATATATATGCGCACAAGACTGCATTCGCGCTGCGCGCCATGCACCTTGGTCCTTTAGAGTTTCGCACGTTCGCGGGGAGCATGCGTGCGTACATGCGCACACACATGCGCCTATGGAAGCATAATACAGATGTACATATAATATGCGTATGTATGGGTATGCACATGTACATGTATATGCACATGGTCTGGGTAGCTTTATGTGCGTACACACGTGCGTATCCCAGGCGATAGTGGCCTGACCAGCTGCTCTGGGCATTTCGCAACTCAAAGGTGCGAGGGTATCAGGCGAAAGTGGCCAGACTACCGTGGTCCTTCAAATTGAGCAAGCAGGCGGGATGACAGATCTGAACATGGTTAAAGAAAGCGATAACGCCTTGTTGCCGTTTTCGTGGTTGTCGGTATGACAACGTCTTCCATTCCTTATCCTTTCCTTCCCTCATCCTGCATTTCCCGCTCCTTCGCCGCCAACCCGAGCCGAGCCGAGCTGAAGAGGAACATGAAGAGGATCAGGAGGAGGAGGAGGGGGAGGAGGAGGAAGGGGAGGGGGGAGGAGGATGAGGAGGAGGAGGAGGAGGAGGAGGAGCAAAAGGATCGACACATACGAGGAGGATGCTGAGAGGAGGAGGAGGAGCAGAGAGTATACAGAGAAGGAGGAGGAACATGAGGATAACGGGAAAGAGAAGGAGGGGGGCGGGGGGGCGGGGAGAAGAAGGATGGAGGAACATAAATATTGGAAGGTTTCTGGGGGCACCATTGAAGCTCAGCGTTGACAGCCCTGGTGTTATGTAGCGTCGCAGGGCCTCTTGGGAGTCTTATTGGGGCCCTTTTGGATCCCTTTTAGGGCCCTGTTGGGGTTCTCGTGGGTCGTCTCGGGGCCTTTTTGGGCCGTCTTGGGGCGTGTTGGAGGCCTTTGGCCGTCGTGGGGGTCTCCTGGCGGCGTCTTGGGGCCCTCTTCGGTGCCTCTCTGGGCGCGCTTGGGGCTCTCTTGGGCCCGTCTCGGGGTCCTCTCGGGCTGTCTTGGGACTATCTTGGGTTGTTTTCGGGCTCTTTGGGGGGCCTCTTGGGCAATCTTCGGGCGATATTTGGAGCCTCCTGGGCCGATCCGGGCTGATGCTGGCCCGAAAAAGGGATAAACAGCAGAACCTCTGGAAACCATGCAACGATCAATGACGTTTCCCTCTTGGGAAGCCTCTTGGAGACCTCTTGGGGCGTTTCGGAGCCCCCTTGGGCGGTATTGGGCCGTCTTGGGGTCTTTCGGAACGCTCTTGGGCTGTCTTGGAGCGCTCGTGGACCCCTCCTGGGAGTATCGCGGGCCGTCTGGGGCGCCTCTGGGACCGCCCGAAAATTTCGGAGAAGGCCGAAACTCGTTTTTTTTGGGGGGGGACTCCGTGTGGTGTCCGTCCTGGGTTCCCGGCCTATAGAAGTATATAAATCGGAACACCTCTCTCTCTCTCTATATATATTTATATATATATATATATACATATACAGTTTACGATCGCACGTATATTTACGCATTTCAAAGTGGCACGTGCGTGCCCAGGTGCATACAAACATATGTGCAATATGTGTGCGTGGCGTGTCAAGTGTGTATTATCTTTGTTATGTGCTGTGTGCGTGTGTTGTGCGTTGTGTGTTGTGTGTGAATTATGTGTGGATTCGGCGTGTTCTGTGCACTTGGCGTGTTGTGCGTAGGTGTGTTGTGTGCGTGTCTCGTGTGTGCGTGCTTCGTGTGTGCGTGCCCCCTGTGTGTGTGTTATGTGTGTTGTGGGTTTTCTGTGTGCAAGTCTTTGTTGTTTGTGTGTATATGTGTTGTGCGTGGTGTGTTTTGTGTGTGTTGTTTTTTTGTTCTCTCTCTCTCTCTATGTCTGTATTTATATATGTACATATACACATCAGTGTTGGACATCGGGACCCGATGATGAGATAATGTCTCAGGCGGAACGGTTTTTGTTTCAATAATCGTATTGAAAGGGGGCTCGATGTTTGGACGATGGTTGGACGAAACTGCAATTGTCGAAGAAGCGGGCTCAACATCATTGAAATTCACAGTGATTTAAGAATTTGTATTGCGAAGGCCTTACGGGCTGTGCCGGCGACCCTGGAAGACGACACCCACGATGAAGGTGGCAGCCGGAGGTTTTCAAACACGAGGAGGGGGAGGAGGAGGAGGAGGAGGAATAGGCGAGGAGGAGGAGGAGGAAGACGCGAGGAGGAGGTGGAGGAGGACGATGACGACGACGACGACGACGACGACGACGACGACGACGACGACGACGACGAGGGCGGTGGCGGCGGCGGCGGCGGCGGCGGCTTCGACGACGACGAGGACGACGACGACGACGACGGCGGCGGCGGCGGCGGCGGTAGCCGCGGCGGCGGCGGCGGCGGCAAGCGGCGGCGACGCACGGTGGCTGGCGGCGGCGTCCGTCTCGGTCCCGGGATCCCATTTTCGTGTAGGGTGGCGCCCCCCCCGTCCCTGGCGAGGAACGGATCAAAGGGAAGGCCCCTCCCGAGGAGGAGGGAGGCAGGAGGGAGGAGGGGGAGGCGAAGAGGGGGGAGGAGGACACTCACCCACATGTTCGGGATTGGCAAAACAATCAGACAAGTAGGCCGGGGGGAGGGTGCGTATCTGGGTGGCGACCCACCCCCCGGGACCCCCCCGGGCCCCCTCCCCGGGACCCCCCCCTTCGGCGGGGAAAGGATCGAAGGGAAGAGGCTTCCCTGCGATTCAATTACGATGGAGCTCATTTTCGTGGAGGGTGGCGCGGTAGCTCATTTACGATGTAGGTCATTTTCGCTAAGGGTGGCGCGCCGAGGACGACGCGTCTTCCACATGCCGACAGGGTCGGCGGATTTTAACATGTTGAAAGTCCATTGTGTTTTTGGACCGTGACCTCGCGATCTGCGTGAGGGGGGCATCCGAGTTTCAGAATCCGGAGGATGTCCCGAGCGAAACGGCCAGACATAAAATTTTGGCTTCAATGAGTCGCCTCTGACCTCTTCTCCTTCGGGGAGGGGCGTATGAGAATATTCCCCCTCGCGGCTGGTGGTGGTGGTGTTGCTGCTGCGTGCTCGGATGTTGCCCTGCTCGCGTCTGGGCGCAGCGATGTCTGCGTTGCTACAGTCGGAGCACTCTCGGGCCCATGCCCGGGCATTGCCGGGCCACTGTTCGGACCGGTACAACCGAAGTGGGTGCGGAAGGACCGGGGACAAAGACCGACAGCAGCTCCTGCCCATGTTGAATAGGAATCGCTTTCGGTACAGCCGCGGACGGTGTCCAGTTGAGTCGAGGAGTCGCCTGCCCATCAGCGCTTGCTGCCCGAGTTGCAAAACATGTGCTGTTGGGTATGGTATTCATGTTTGTCAGTGCCCATTTCGGGCGTGCCAGGCAGAGGAGGGCCAGGTGAGACAGCGGCGTCCCTCCCGCGGCCCAGATTCGCTTAGAATCAGTCCTGGACCCCTCCTGGGGTCCATCCTGATCCGCTTTCCGGTGCGGATCCAGCCGCGGCGACGGGAAGCGCCCAGGCGGTCCATAGAGGACGGCAGACACCAGGCAGGGCCACCGCTGTCTCGATTGTCCCTCCGAACCGCCGGGGCACTGCCGGGCAGCAGCAGTAGCCAGCGCCTCCGGGCAACGGGGATCGGCGCCGCAGTTGCCGTGCGCCTGCCGCCCGTCTCCGAGAGGAGCAGCTCCAGCGGCTGCGGCTGGAGCGGCGCGCCACGGCTCCCCAGGGCGGGGGGTAGTCGGCGTCGGCGTCGATTTCGGACCTCCTCGCGTCGTGAAGTTACGCTGCGCTGCGTGAGGGCAAACGAGGTGAGTCAACATCAGCGGGGGCGTGCTCGGTGTGGGTTGCCAGCACGCGGGCACGGCACGGCACGCTCTTCGCATTCTGGAACCTAGTAGGCGCGACACGCGGCACGGCACAGACTGCGAATTCTAGAATTTAACTAGGCACAGCAAACGAGCTCGGCACGGCGTGGCACATTGTTCCCAACCATCCTGTGGTGTTGGGTCCTCGTTTTAAAGAGACGGTGCCCCGCGTTCCTCTCCTCCTCCTCCTCCTCTCATCCCTCCTCCCTGCGTTGCACCCACCCAGTACAGCGCTTCGTGGCCCCATAGGGAGCTCCACCGAAGGCCCCAGTGGCAGGGTTCGCATGGCGGCATCGGGCCATTTCGGCACACCCCTTGCGCGTATCTTCAGGGTCGAAGGCATCCAGTGGCCCAGAATCGGCCGATACGAATGACCGCGAGCGATTGGAAAACCGCGATCGTTCAATTTTGGGCGTCAGTCAGCGTCTGTCAGGGTTGATTCGCCAGAGCCAACAAGATGACGTGAGGGGCCCCGGATGCGAGGGGATCCACGGTTCGGTCGGTTCGGCTGCGTCGCAGTCGTTCGCGTTCGGCTTTTCCGGTTAGATCGCCGCGTCGGTGTGCCCTTTTGGGTTGTTCGCATCCGGGCGGCTTAGGTTTCGTTGTTTCGCTGCGTGGTGGGCGAGCGAGGAGGTGAGCGAAAAGGAACACGATGGGACGGAACAGTAGCGACCCCCTTCTCTGCTGTCAAATGTCCGCGGTTATCCATCGGAGGTCGTTGCGTATCCATAGCATGGCGCACGCTCTGGCCCATAGCAGGTCCGAGTAGGTACCTCTTGCTCGAGCAAGCTTTGCTATTTCCGCCAGCATTCCTAGATGGCGCCGGCACGAATCGTGACGTTACCAGGTGGGGAGGGGGAGGGCCGGCGACGGCAACGGCCGTCGTCGCGAAAATAAAGAAACGCATTCCCAAAGAGCAGGAGGGGGAAGGTCAGGGGAGGGCCAGCAGCCCGACAAGGAGGACGGAGGAGGAGGAGGAGGAGGAGGAGGAGGAGGAGGAGGGGGAGGAATGAGGAGAAAACGACGAGGGAACAGCGTCCTCCTGCCCCGAGGCTCGCATGCTGTCCGCCACGGTCCCACCGCGCGCCCGCGCGGCGGCCGCCTGCCGCGCCCCGTTCCGCGCCTGGGCGGCGGCCCGCCGCGTGCCGCTGCCGCGAGGGCCTGGCGGCCGGCCCGCCGCCGCCCCGACAGAGTTCACGCCAGCAGCTGAGCGACGCAGGCTCACGGGCGCAGGCAGGGCCAAGGCGAGGAGGAGCTTTTTGTTCCAGAGCGTTCCGGAACGAGAAGGCCGCGGCGCCCGAGCCATCCTCCAGAGCCGCAGGATCTCCGAAATTCTCGAGTTGTCTTCACCCGATGCTATCCCCATGCTGGCTTCATCTTGCGGGTTCGATTTCGAAGGTGAGAAGGTGCATGAGCAAGTGTCCGACGGTGCGCGCGGATTTTTTGGGTCGGCGCTGGGCCTCCCTGTCGGCGCCTCTGGTGGGGTCCAGCGCCGATCCGAGAAGTCCGCGCGGACCGCCTCCCAGGAGCCCACGGAAGTGGCGACAGTTGCGCAGATCGCAAGCCCCCCAGGATGCGGCGAAGTACCGAGGTGGTCCGCGTGGGATGTACCTCCGCTGGGCCCCCCAGGAGCCCACGAAAGTGGCGACAGTTGCGCAGATTGCAGACGGCACAAGAGAAGAGGAGAGGGGAACACAAGAAACTTGAGAAAATGAGGAGGAGAGGAGAAGGAGAGGAGGAGGAGGAGGTGAAAACCACACTGCTCTATTCAAAACGAGTACCCAGCACCGCAGGAGGGTTGGGAAAACATTCAGGGGCCCCCCATTGAGGCCCTTCAGAGCCTCTCACGGGGGCGGGAAAGGGGATTCTGAGCCTTCCAGTATGCTCTCAAGATCTTTTAGGCGACCCTTCAGAGCGTACCAGGACGCCCGCCAAGGCGTCTCGGAGGCGGATGGGGGCGGCTTCAAGGCGGCCCGGGAAAGGGTGCTCTGAGGGGCTTCGTCTGAGCCCCTCATGAAGTCACGCAACCTCCCAAGAACCTCTCGAGAGCCTCTCAGGAGCCTCCCAATAGCCACTCTGGAAACGTGTCAGGGCCTTTCCAGAGGGGCCCTGCAAAACCTCCAAGGACTTTCAATGAAGAAGGCGCGCCATTCAAGAGCCTCTCAGGCTCCCCATTCAGAGCCCAATCCCTTAGTAACCGATCGGGAGGGTATCCCAAGAGATCCTCAGGAGCTTCTCGTCAGGCCTTCCAGAGCTCTTCAAGAGTCTATCATGAAGCCTTTTTTTGTCAGAGCCTTTCGAGATCTGCCCAGGAGGCGCTCTTACATCATCTCAAGAGCATCCCAGGAGCCTCTCGCGAAGCCCTTTCGCAGCATATGCAGAGCCTTTCCTCTCAATGGCCTCCCAGGAGATCCTTCAGAGCATCTCAAGAGCATCTCTGGAAGCCCTTCAAAGCCTTCCAAGAGCGAGATGAAAGGCCCATTGATAGTTTCAAATTCTAGACGCTTCGTGTAACCCCGCCAGCTTTGTGGGGTGGGAGTGCTCTGGGCACGGCTGGGAGGAGGAGGAGGCGAGCAAGGACCGAGAAACGGTTCGACAGTAACACCGAGTGTGGGGCATCACCCAGTTTCGCTGAGATGCGGTTTTGATAACACACCGGGCATGTGGATTGGCAGCCCACCGTGACTGTCCTTGTTAGTATCAACTCCTCGAGTATCAATTTCTTCCCCCCTCTCCTCTCACACCGTGTGCCTGGCGTGCACTTCCTTCCTTCCCCTCCTGCATCCTATTGGTGCAGCGGTTTGCTGCCACTCCGAGGTGCCTTCCGTGCCTGGCGTGCATTTCCTCTCCTCTCCTCCTGCTTCCTTGTTCCCGTGTGCCTGGCGTTTCCGCGTGTCCCTTCCTCCCCTCTTGCATCCTAATGCTGCAGCGGTTAGCTGCCACGCCGGGGTGCCTTCCGTGCCTGGCGTGCATTTCCCCTCCTCTCCTTTGTTTCACCGGGTTAATCCCGCGCGGTGTGGTTGCCGCCAGCACTGCTGTCTGGTGGTGCTCTGACAATCTGAATTCCATGCAAGGATCACAGTGGGAATGGGCGGTCAGGTGGCCCCTGGCCTGCTCCTGGCTGGTGTCGGCCTCCACAGGTGACCGATGGGTTCAGTGGGATTTCGCTACGAATTCCGTGCATGGATCACACTGGGACTGAGCGGTCAGGTGGCCCCTGGCCTGCTCCTGGCTGGTGTCGGCCTCCACTGGTGACCGAAAGGGTTCAGAGGGTTCTCGCACGCTGCCGACCTCCACGGTGCTTGGACTTCGGCATGTGTGGTTCGGTGCGCCCGTCGGCTGCTTTCTCCTGCAAGGACTTCGCTTTCGACATGTGCCACTGCTGTACAAACAAAAGGTATTGCCGTTTGCAGTCCTATATGTGACGATGTTGCCCCCTTTTGTCACTCTTGCGCTGACACGATGCAACTGTGTCGCCAACGGCACGGACGTCGTCCGGGTGCCTGTCGGTCTTGCTCGTCTCTGACGGTGCCTCGTGCCGACCCACACCGAGTGATTGACCTTTGCGTGTTGATGGTCGGGCCGCCGCGCCATTCTGGCTGCGCTTACTTGCTGGTCGCCACCGGGATTTCCACGCCACCGGGTTGGGGGTTTCGTTTCTGGCTCTTTTTCTGAGTGGCTGCCCGCGCGCTCGCTTCGCTTGCCTCTCTTTTCTTGCTACCTAGTCGCGGCCCGACTAGTGTTCGGACGGATTTCGACCTGCTTCGCGAGCCCGCAAACCAAAAAGTAACCCCACCAGCCCATCCAGAAACGATGCCCAGAGGAGTGGCCTCGATCAAGACAGTGGGTAGCACACAAAGGAAGGGTCCCCCAGTGGAGGCCTCTTGGAGCGTCTTGGGTGCCTCGGAGAGCGTCTCTTGGGAGCATATTGGAGGCCTCTTGGGCGCCTGTTGGGGCCTCCTGGGCGCCTCTTGGGGCCCTCTTGAAACGCCCTTGGGAGCCTTGGGGGCGCTCTTGGGGCCATCTTGGAGGACATCGATCAAACAAGCAGCGAGCATTAGTTAGCGCTGCCCCTTCGGGAGCCCAAAGCATCGCCTCTTGAGGCGCTCTTCGGTGCTCTTGGGGCCGTATTGGGGCTCTTTTGAGCCTCTCTTGGGACCCTCTTGGGCCATATTGGAGCCATCGTGAGGCCTCGGATGGCCATCGGAAGCGGAAAGGCGGGAACGCCAAACACACATATGGTCCTAAGGTTTAGGTTTCTTCGGGGCCTTTGCTGGGGGAGCTCTTTGGCCACTTGGAGCCGTTTTGGAGCGGTATGGAGGCATCTTGGAGCATCGTGGGATCCATTATTATACGTTTTGGGGTATCTTGAGCCCTGTTGGAAGTCATTCTGGGCTCTCCCAGGCGCTCTTGGAGTCATCTTAATCAGTGCCCCCCCCAAGAGGCCAACATGTGGCTGAATCCTGAGTGAAATCGATGATTTGGCATTTTCGCCGAGGCCTCTTGAAGCATCTTCGGTGCCCCTGGGTGTTCTCTTGGGGCCTTTTCGGAGGTCGCTTGGGGGCCTCTTGGGGTTTCTTGGCCACCTCTTGGGGCCCTCTTGGGGCACCCTTGGGGGCCGTCTTTGGGCCATCTTGGGCGAGATCGATCACAAGAGGGGCGGTCCCTAATTTGGGTCCCCCCATCAGGAACCCAAAAATGACACCAAAACCATAAGTACACAAATGATTGTAGTTTCCTCGCCGAGGCCGTTTGGGACGCCCCGACACCTCGCGAAGCCCCCCGTCCAGGTCCAGGGCAAGGGGCAGGGGGAGGGGTCAAGACTCCCCCCCCGCCTGCAAGCCGTCTCGCTCACTCCCACCCGCCATCCCAACACATACGTAGCACCCGAGCCTGGCCCGAGCCGCAGCATATTCAGCAGTCGACCTTGGATGGGCAGTTTCTGGAGGCGAATCCGCCGCCGCCGCCGCCGCCCGCCGCCGCCGCCGCGCCGCCGCCGCCGCCGCCGCCGCTGTCCGCCGCCGCCGCCGCCGCGCCGCCGCCGCCGCCGCCGCCGCCGCCGCCGCCCCCGCTGTCGAATCGCCGCAGCCGTTGCCGCGGCAGCCGCTACCGCCACCGCTGCCGCCGCCGCCGCCGCCGCCGCATCCGCCGCCCCCGCCGCCGCCGCCACCGCCGCCACCACCGCCGCAGCCGCCGCAGCCGCTGCCCCCGCCGCAGCCGCCGCAGCCGCCGCCGCCGCCAATTGTACTTTGTATTGTTTGTTGACGGATGATGGTGGGAGGCCGCATCGGGTTCGCTGCGCGTGCTCCGAATTTAGAGGCAGAGTGTGTTTTGTATTGGTTTGTTACAAGGGATGGTGGGGGGGTGCCCGCATTGACCCTGGTTGGCTCCCAGTCGCCTGGGGGAGGAGGTGTATATGAATAGGGAACAATGATGAACCCTTCCCCGAATGGGAAGAAGGAGGGGTGGAAAAGGAAACTCCCTAAACCACCGACGCCCGGAGGGCTACTGACCTCTGACGAGGTCGCTCAGCGTAAGCCAGGGGCCTCATTCGCAAGAGCCTCCCAGGAATCCCTTCAGAACTCCCTGAGGGCCTCACTGGAATTTTTTCGTAACCTCGTAGGAGTTTTTTTGTTCCAGAGACTTTGCAAAATCCTCCCAGGATCCTTTCGCAAGGTACGCCAGAACTTCGCGGGAGACTTTCGGGGCCCCCGCCAGGGCTTCTAATGAGATTACCATGGAGCCTTTTGTAGAGCCTTGTAGCACCCCCGCCATTAAGCACTTAACGGCCGAGCCGGGCATGGCTCCCAAGAGATAATCAGGAGCTTCTCCTGGCGCCCTCCAGAGCCTTTTCAATAATCGGCCGCGAAGCTTTTCAAAGCCCTTCAAGAGCTGCACAGGGGGCAGTTCAGAGCCTCCCAGGAGCCTTATCTCAGGAGGCCCTTCAGATCATCTCAAGAGCATCGGAGCTTTTCGGGAAGCCCTTCGGAGCCTCTCCAGAGCCTCTCAGGAAAGCTTCCGGAGCCTCCTCTCAAGAGTTTTCCCAGAGCTCTTTCAGAGCATCTCCGGAAGCCTTTCAGAGTCTTTCTAGAGGTACTCACGCGGCCATTCAGAGTTTCTTGAGACGTCTCCCAGGATGCGCTTCAGAGTTTCTCGGGGAGGGGCGGGATCAGGACATTCCATGGCACTACCAAAATATGTCAGGAGTCTCTTGAGAGCGTGTCAAGACGCCCTTCAGGACTTCTCGCGACGGGAAGGGGAGAGCTTCTGGGTGGAGATTCTGAAGAGCCAGAGCTTATCAGAAGCCCCGTCAGAGCCTCTCAATAGCGAATGCTGAAGCCAGTAAAAAGGCTCCAACGAGGCCGCTCAGAGCATGCCAAGAGCCTCCGAGGAATCCATTTCGGCGCCTCCACAAAGCAACTCTGGAAAGTGTGTCAGAACATCTCATGAGGCTCTCTAGAAGTTGTTTTGTTCAGAATTTCCCTGGTGCCCCTTAGGCAGCACTTCGAAGAGTCTAAATAGCTTCGCGTGGCGATCTTCAAAGCGTCGTAAGCACCCCTCAGGAAACCCTTTAGAGCCTCCTAACAGGCTCTTATTGAGCCCTTACTCACCTCTCAGTAGGTGCGTCAGAGCGTTTCAGGAAGGAGGCCATTCGTAACCTCTCTCCCTCTCTCTCTCCGTCTCTCTCTCTCTCTCTCTTCCCTCACTGCCCATGTCAGGTCGTCGGGTGGTCTGGCGGTCGGGTGGCCAGGCGGCCACACTGCCAGCGCTAGGAATGCCCCCCTCCCAGAGCGGCGCCCTCTGCTAGATGGCTTCGTCTGCTACGCGAGCCTCCTTCCCAAACCGATGTTTGACATTAAAAAAGGAACAACTCGGGTGCTAGACGTGCCCGTCTGCTGCGCATCTCCCTCCGATAGGCCAGGCCACGTCCCGAGTTGATTTCTGAAATACATGCCCTTCTGTTGTGCACCGCTCTCTGCTAGACAAACCCCCTGTACAGCTTGATTAAATCATCGTCCTTGGTGCTAAACGTGCCCCATGCGGTGCGCCATACTCTGCTAGGCGAGGCCCATCCCCAAGTTGATGTGAAAGGAAGCCTTGGTGCTAATTAGGCGTGCCCTGTGCTGTGCATCTCCCACTGCTGGACAAGGTGCGCGTCTAACACCGGGGAGTCGCTTGTTAAACTTAATGTTGGAGGGGCCTTGCTGCGAAGCGGAGGGCGGTGCACAACAGAGGGGCACGTCTAGCACCGAGGTGTCTTGTTCAATCAACTTGGGAAGGCGCCCGTCTAGCCGAGGGCGACGCACAGCAGAGGGGCACGTCTAGCACCAGGGGCCCTTGTGAAATAAACTTGAGGAGGGGGAGGGGCACGTCTAGCTCCATGTGTAAGCCTATTGGGGAAGGGTCTCGCCTTGCAGATAGCGATGCATAGCAGAGGGCGATAGAGAGCGCGCACATAATCACGCAATATGTAGAAAGAGAGAGGGAGAGAGAGAGAGAGACCGTTCTCCTTTCCTCCATTCCCTCTCGTTAAGTTTTCCTCCGAGCTTGTTCGGATCTCACATAGAGAAGTTTGGATTGCAAGAACTGGGGCCACCCCCCCTCGGATTCAGCCGCCGCCTAGTCATTATGTTGTTGCCCGTTTTCTCCTCAGTCAGGTTTGTTGCCCGCGCTCCCGGGCGAGAGCGCCATTCTCAACCATGGGCGTGGCAGGCGCTTCGACGACAGCGGCAATTCTTTGTTGTGAAAGCGGTCTTTTCTGTGAGAACGGTCGCATGATTGTCGAGCCCCAGGAGCACCCCGTGGACCGTTTTGGACCCCGTCTTGGGCCATCTTGGGGTTCTCTTGTTCCTTGTAGGCCAGCTCGGGGGTGTTGGGGCCGCATCGGAGGCCTCTTAGTCCGCCTGAACCCCAAGCTGCGCCGCCCTGAACCTTTGCCGTGAGCTTCTCGCGAGATCCTGAGTGAGCCCTTGAAGGTTCCACCATGGCTCACACAGGTCGCAAGATAGCACAAGGAGTGCCCAATCTAGGAAAGGTAGAGAAGGATTGAGGAGGGGGAGAGGACGAAGGAACAGCAATGACACATCATGAGGGCTTCTGGGAGGAATGCTGAGGGAGAGAGAATATTAATAGGAGGCGAAACTGAGAACAGGCGAGAGGAGGACCTAAGTGGGCGGAGGAGGAGGAGGACGACAACGACGGGGACACCGATCACTTACTCAGAGGGGAGTGGAGGAGGAATTATGAACATGCGGGAGAGCTGTAGGGATGAGGGAGATGAGGGGAGGAGGGATAACAGGAATGATAACGATATCAGGGATGATGAGGAAACGATACGAGGAACAAATCTGAGGGCAATGGGAGAGGAGGAGGAGGAGTTGGAGGAGGAGGAGGTGGACAAAAGGAGGGGGAGGAGGAGGAGGAGGAGAAGGGGAGGAGGAGAAGGGGAGGAACAGGAGGAGGAGGAGGAGGGAGGACTAGTGTAAGCCCAAGAGTCATCAACGATGTTGGAATTCAGCCTCCCTCCAAGCTCCCTCTTTATAGGCCCCTACAACGGTTCATTTCTATTGAGGAATTTGCCCCGTTGGAAGACAACCGCTTGAAGACTTTGAAGCATGCCAGAATTTTGTCATTTGGATTTCCACGCCACGGATCAACCTGATTGCTGCTTTCTGGCGACTTGGAATCGTGGTGCCAGACCGCCATCTTGGAACTTCCACACCGCGAACCAACATAATTGTTGCACCCACATAACCATGAACCCTTTCCAAAACACAATTTATGGTTTGTTGGTCTTTAAGACGCATGTGCGCAGCGCTCAGGCGAGAGCCTCATTTTGAAAAGGAACAACCCTCAACCATTGAAACAATTGCAAATGTTAAATCGAATTTGCGTGGCGCTAAGGCGAGAGCCACATCTTGAAAACGACCTGCCCTCAATCCGTGAAGCTCTTGCAATTTTCATCAACGAATGCGCGCAGCACCAAGGCGAGAGCCACATTTTGAAAACCACCCGCCCTCAACCCGTGAAACCCATACAAATTTTTAAAAACGAATTTGTGCGGCGTTAAGGCGAGAGCCACATTTAGAAAACCACCCGCCCTCCATTTGTGAAGCTGTTGCCATCTTTTAAGCTACCGATTCGTAACATCCGAGGGAGTCTCAGGCGAAACGCCCGGCCCGCCCTACGCAGGCCTCGGGGTGCGACCAGGAGAAGTTATGTATAAGGAAAAGGAAAAGGAAAGGAGGAGAAGGAGGAGGAGAAGGGATGAGGGAGGAGGAGGAGGAGCAGGAGAGGGAAGAGGAGGAATGCATGGAGGAAGGAGGAGGGGCGACAGAGATGGAGGCGCAGTGCAACAGGATGAGATGGACGGGGAGGATGCGACAGGAGAGGGGAACGAGGAGGAGGATGAGGAGTAGGAGGGGACGTCAACTTAGATGATTGTTGACTAAGGGATGGAGGAGGAGGAGGTGGCGGATGATAACCACTGGGAGAGATGAGATGTAAAGACTATATGAGCGACGAGCATGCGGGATGATGAAGGAGGCGCGGAAGTTGCAAGAGAAATGATATAACATATTCACGGGCAGACGCGAGGGATGAGAGTGGGAGGGGGGGATGATGATCACGAAAAGGATAAGGAGGATAATCATATTCCGACGGAGAGGCGCAAGATGACGAGGGAAGGATAGAGGAGGAAGAAGAGGAGGAGGAGAAGGAGGAAGAGGAGGAGGAGAGGAGATGGATATCGGGAGGAACAGCAACATGATGATGTGGAATGGAAGAAGAAAGGGATAAGGAAGAGGATGAGAGGAGGGATGAGGTTTGTGATGGAGGAGGTGGAGGATGAGAAAGAAAAGGACCGCGCATGATACCACAATGCTCCCCTCACCCTCTTGTACACGTGTTGGGGTATCGTGGGGGGCCCCAAGAGAGCCTCTTCGAGGCGGTTTGGGCGCGTTTGGGGGGCCTCTTGGGGCTTCGTGGGGTATCTGTTGGTCCTTTAGGGGGCCTCTTGGGCGCCTCTTTGGGCCTCTCGGGGCCTCCCGCTGGCCTCCTGGGGCGTCCAGGGGGTTTTCGGTGTACAGATATCGAAAGTTCAGTTCGTGGTCCCGTGCTTGAGCCCGTCTTGGGGCCCTCGTGGGCCGTTTTGAGCGCTTCTTGGGCCATCTTGGAGCCCTCTTGGGCTGCCTTGGGGCCCTCTTGGAGGCGTTTTGGGTTGTCTTGTGGCGGGCTTGGGAGCTTTTTGGGCCGTCTTGGAGCGTCGGGAAGCCGAAAATGTGAGAATGCCGAAATCCTTCAACAACCCTGTCTTGAACCCATCTTCGGGCGCTTTGGAGCACTCTTGGCCTCGGCAATGCGAATACAGCGTAACGTGCGAAAGTTTATGGTTCCCGGGACGCAACTATTGCATAATGAACGAGGGGGTGTTGCCTCGGGGGCGCAAGCGTTGCGTAATTTACAAGGGTTCGTGGCCTCGGGGAAGCGAGCATTGCGTGTTTTACCAGAGATTATGGCTTCGGGGGCGGGCGTCTGACGTATTTCTACATGTCCCACGCCCCCCCGGGATTTCAGAGCACGCGATCCAAACGTGGTACATCTTATCCTTTTGGGCTCCCCCCTCGCGGGTTTCAGCAATTTCCAGTCGGAAGCAGAAAGCAAGACCGAAACAAAATAATTGAAATTGCAACTGGCGCAGGGAGCAGCATTTTCGTCCTACAGCCTGGTGGCCCCACAAGGGGGCCGACTGATATTGATGTATCTATATATACGTGTATATATATATGTATATATATGTGTATATATATATGTATATCTATATGTGTGTATGTATATGTAGCTGTATATGTGCACATGATATGGCATGATCTGATTTGTAAATATCTAAAGCTATACATTTATATATATATGTATGCGCGTGTGTGCGTGTGTGTGGTTATACCTAGTTTGCACGGCAGCCGGCCGATGCCCTCCACATCCGGGGACACCCATCCCACGTGTGAGAAAATCAGACAAAGGCGAATGGTGTCGTCCCAAAATGGACGCAAGGCAGTCCGGGCGTGCCAAGAAGCGGACGCAGGCAGGTCCAGAAAAAGACAGGATTATCGCAAGGAGCGACGAGCGAGCAACTGGACAAGAGGGGCCGAAGGAACGACCACAACGGAAAACAATACGGGCTGGGGGTCGAGCGAGGGGACCGGATGAGAAAACCATACATGAATACTTGTATGAGACGGTTGGAGGAGGAGGAGAATGAGGAGAAGGAGGAGGGGTAGAGGAGGGGTCGAGGAGCAGAAGTGGAGGGCGATGGCGCGAATCGGGGAGGGTGGAGGAGGAAACGGGTCGGGGAGCTCTGCCCCAGAAGGGGGGCCCGCGGACCCGCGTTTTTCACCATGGCCCGTCCAACTGCAGAGCCGCGGGCCTGGCGCCAGGTGCGATGTGGGCCACGGCGCGGAGGGTTCACGGGCCACTGGGTTGCGAGCTGACGAGGTGGGTTGGCATTTACCAGAGAGCAGAGCTTTGTCGGAGTCCACCTCGACGGTCAGATCGCCGCTGTCCTTCACCATGTGTTCCGAGGTGGCGCTGTCGGCGGTGATGTTGCCAGAGTGCTCGCCCAGTTGGCCGTCGGGCGCGTGCGTCGAGGCAGTGAGCCCAGAGACATCGGTTGCCCCGTCGCCCGGGCTCGCCTTCCCAGGCTGGGGGCGGGAGCCAGACCGTCAGACGGCGAAATAAGGTGCAGGCGCATCGACGTCCACAACACCTGGCCTGACTCGTTCCTTCCTGCTGCCATTTCGGGGAGGGGGCACAGTCATGTCACATCGTAGGCAGGCGAGCTATAAGGCGGAGGAGGAGGAGGAGGGGGAGGAGGAGGAGGAGGAGGAGGAGGAGGAGGACGACGACGAGGACGAGGAGGAGGCGGAGGAGGAGGAGGATTGTCAAGGCTGTCTTTTAGGACACGGGTAAAGTATTACCATGCTCGTGCCCTACCATCATGTATGTTGCGAATGGGTCTGGGTCGTTATCCCCCTTCAACTGCGTGTGCATACGGCAACACGCTCACTTACATGACACACTATACCCGAGTGTCCTCCAATGGAGAAGCTCCCCTCCGGTAATGCAACCCGAGTCCTCTACTGATGCCGCCCACCCCACTACTGTGAAGTACCGAACATTGGTGTGCGACCAAAGTGGAACGCGCTGGGACATTGGAGGAAGGCAGGACATGAGATATCGCTAGGATGGTGTGGCTGCTGATGACATGCAAACTGCGGCCCATCACCTACAACTGGGCCTCAGATCTGTCTTCTTTGTGGCGGGTCACTGGAGCCAACCTGGCATGCTGTGTGGGCGCGTGGCCGGGACGGCCGGGGTATCCTCATACACCTTCCCTTGGACACTCTTGCTGTTGTGAGCTAAGTGCGCGAACTCGCCGCTGTGGAAGTCTTCGCACGCAGCGCCAACAACCAAGCACGTGGTGCGGGGTTTGCGTACGGCAAGCACTACGCCCAGCACGCAGGCAGAAGGGCTCGAGGCAACAGTGGTTTGGTCTTTCGCGAACGGGCCCGGCCTCTTCGGGCCCACCATCTACAGGTCCCCCAAATCTCCGACGCATGCTATGAACACCCGTGGAACACCATCTGGCTTTTTGGGCGTTGCTACCCTCGTGGGGCAAGCGCAAGCAATCTAAGGCTACCAGGAGCCCCGCGCTGGAGTAACAGCCCTGGCCGTAGCGCCCACTTGCGCGGACACTGATTACAGAGTTTCACTGCTTCTTTGTTGGGTTCTGGAGTAATTTGTGAAGGAACGTCAAAGTTCTCCCAGTGAAGGCAATTTTGTACCACCCAGCTTCAGAGATAGCCCAGGTGGCCACGCGGAGGTTGGAAGCAGCGCTGCCGCCCCCCCCCCGCTGCAGTAAGGCCTTCGGGTGGGAGGCGGGGGGAATGCACTTTCTCAGCAGCCCACCGGGGACTGCGGTTCTGGGCGGGAATATTGGCCCCCGTCCGGGGAGGTCCCGCAGCACGGTTACACAGGCCCAGGATGCTCCACTGGCTGCGATTGCCTCCGCGCGGGGTGCCGCCAGCCTTCTGCGCGCGGCCTGCTGCCTCCGCGCCTTCCCCAGCCAAAGCGCTGTCGGGCGTTACGGACGCCTGTCTGCTGCCCGCAAGTAGCAAGCAGGCGCCGTTTGTCGTCCCTCTTCCATTGCAGGACGGGCGTAGCGATGGTTCCCTGCGGGGGCGGATTGTTGCTTGAGCCACGCCTTTGCGGCAGCGTATCCCCCAATGCTTGCGTGCTTGCTCCAGCAATCCCCTGCTGCCACAGATGCTAACTAACATCTTAGTAGACAGACTGTTGCCAACGAGTGCGCCAATTAATCTGGGAACCTGGGAAATGCGTTAGCAACTACTCAGACAATAAAACACGAACCAGACTTCGCCTCGATGTGAAGCATTAAGATACTAACAGGCGGAAGACCGCCCCACGACTGTGAAGCACGATTATTTCCAGCGCGTCTACCCGCTTCCAGAAGGATAGAGGTGCATTGCCCTAAGACACCTCCGTCCCCTAGGACGCGGGCTCTTGCTACTGCTCTGAAGGATAATGATCTACACTCCCGAATGCCGGCCGGGTTCCGCAGACAAGCTTGGGCTTAAGGCACGCGCTGCTTGCCAAAGCAGTGGGGGAGCGATCACGTCGAATCGTTGACTTCCGAGTGCAGGTCCAGGGGCTGTCTTGAGAAATGGAACGCATGCCCAACCTGCGCCCCGCAACTGTGAAGTACTTCGGATGGGGATACAAAGATGATCCTCCTCCACTCTTCAGTTATGGCCCCTGCAGCCCCGCATGCACCTCCCCCCGGAGAGCGGTGCGCCCCATGACTGTAAAGCACAATGAGTTACCAAGCCTGCCCTAAAAGTCGCATGGGTTTGATATGATTCTGTGGCTCGGGACCAACGCGTAAGCTATGGCATGGCACGTGCGCTCACCACTCGGACCCAAATGCGCCATGGGAGCTCGCGTCCAAAGGACCCCCCCCCCCCCACACACACACACACAAAAACCATCCCCCAGCCCCGCTGCTGTGAAGCATGGTTGATACATTCAAACGCCAGCTTACCAGAAGCCACAAGCTAACTTGTGTGGCCGCGCATCCTGCGAGGGAAGCTCGTCCTTGCGTGCTCTTTCCCAATGGATGAGTATTCCAAGAAGCCCCCTCCCACCGCAATCATCAAGCCTCAAGGCTTGGCTCGATGATGCACGTGCCCCTAATTGTTCCCCGCGATTGTGACGCGCAAGATGCAGCTTCCCCACGGGTCGCCACCCAACAGTGCATCAATTTTTGCTTGGCGGCCTCTTTCCTGATACTTATCAGGCGCGGCGTCACCGCACAACTGTGAAGCACGAATATCAGCCATGAGCTTGCGCATAGACGCTGACACCAATTAGGAATCAACTCTCGCCCGACGGGCTGCCCCACGACTGCGAAGCTCGAGGCGCGCCTCGACTCAGGCGCCGTCTGGCAGTGAGGCACGTGTGCGGCAGGCTGGTCGCACCGGCGGGGCGCTCATTGGACTAACAGCGAACGCCGCTGAGTCTCTGAGTTGTTGGTTGGGTGGTTGGTTGGTTGGTTGGTTGGTGTGCCTTTGGAGGCCAGACCCTGGCGCACCCTTCCTTTCTGTTGTTCTGTCATGCTTCATGCAACTTCTGATGCCACTCTGCGTGGGAACCTCGACTGCTCGGGCATTTCTTCGAACGCTCGCCGTTCCTCTCCTGGGGTCCCAGGGCCCTCTGCGATTGCGAACGCGACGCGCTGTAACTAAGATAAGTAAGAGCGACTTCGGCAAGGGCGAACGGCGACACGACAGCGGCGACAAGTCAACGCACTGACGACGACAACTCAACGCTCTGGCGACGACGATGCATCGACGATCGGCCTCAGTTCCTTCTCGTCCGTCTTTTCTTCTTCCTGAGCCCCCTCTGCAACCTGAGCTCCTGGGGAGACCTCGCTCCTGCTCCTGCTCCTGCTCCTGCTCCTCCTCCTTCCTCTTCCTCCTCCGCCTTGGGAAGAGAGGTTTGTCCTCTGGGGTCCGTCGTCAGGGAGGCGGTTAACATGTTGAATGCCCCGCGCCCCGCCGTCCCTGGCCTCCCTCTCCTCCCTCTCTCTCTCTCTCTCCCCTCACCGTCACCCTCTCTCTCTGTCTCCCCCGCTCCTCCCTCCCTCCCTCTCTCTCCCCTCACCCTCTCTCTCTCTATTCTCGCGCCCGCCGCCCCTGCGCGCACCGTTGATTGCGTTTTGCTTCATCATGCCAAATCATGCTAAATTACGCCGCGCACCCTACACCATGACAAATCATGCTAATTCATTTGTGTTTCATGCTAAATCGTCAGCATGCCAAATCATTATTGTATCATCATGTATCTGAGAGGGTCCATTGTCAGGGGGCGGTTAACATGCCTATGAACTCTGGTCCTCGCCTCAGCCGGGGGAAATGGGGCGGTAGCTGGGCCTGTCCAGGCCGCCCATGGAATTCTGGCGGGGCGCGGTCAAAGCGCGGGCGCGTCGCGCTTCGCCTCGCCGCGGACGCCCGAGGAGCTGCGCGCCAACTATCGGCCAGGGAGGCTTCAGAGTTGGGCAGAGGGCGCGGCCCAGTCGGCAGCAGGCAGAGAGAGCGCAGTCATCCAGGAAGTATTCGCAGCACCGGCCCTTTTTGTTACTCGGGCAAGCAGGGGGCAAGATTTCCGAATCTGCGTTGGGAGCACGTCAGTGTCTAACCTTCCGCACGTCGCCAGAGCTGCCCAGTCTGAGCTGCAAGAGCTAGGCGCGACGCTGACATACAGACAGGTAGTCAAGGACATAGGCATTGGCGGAACGCAGCGTCGCAGAGTCACGGCGCGCGCCAAACTGAGACAGCAGGCCAGCGCAGACAGGGGCCATGCGATCAAGCGAGTGGCCAAGTCGGCGCGCAATGCATCCAGCTTGGCCCAGACAGGCTTTGTCCCGCAGGCAGCGCGGGACCTGCCCAAGGGGTCGCGCCGCCAGCGCTGCTTCGCATGCGCGCGCAGCTCTCGGGGACGCCTGGCAAAAAGGAGGGGGCTGTGCGACAACAGCGATTCGCGCGACATTCTCATCGGCCCACCAAGATCCCATGGTTTTTGGCAGGCTCCGATTGTTCATGGAATGGGTAGCCATCTGCCTCGCATCGCCTTGGACTGGAGACAGGCACTCGAGACTGCGGGGCGAAAGGCTCGGGCGGAGCTCGGGCCAGCCAGCAACAGAAGGGGCAAAGTCAGGGGCGCGTTCGCGGCAACGGCTGTCGCCTTGCAAGTTTTAGGTTTCTCGCCGCGGGGCGTGGGCAACCACGATGGGGGGCCCATTAATCTTGAGACGGGCGCCCCCGAGCGCATTGTTGAGTTTGAATGGTGTGGCGCATTGGCAGCCAGCGTAACTAAACGCATGCAAGCACTATCAAGGCAAGGGGCTGGCGTTTGGCCCCGATCTTTTCAGGGGCGGAGCACGCGTGCGCCAGCTCCGGAAATCAAGACACGTGCGATGAATTGGGCATTTGTCGCATGGTCATGGCAGGGGCGCTCTGGCCAGCCAGCATGATTTTTGGCGCAGAAGCATCGCGGCCGCCACCACCGCCCCCTGGCGCCCGCCGACGCGCCCGGCCCACCTCGAGGCCCTGAGTGGCCGCGAGACCTTGAAGTTCAGGAGGGGGAGGGGGAGGCTGGTTTGTCTTCTGAGGGCATGCTGCGTCTGGCCCAGGGGGGGGGGGCTGGCTTGGGAAGGCCCCCACAGCAGCCCATCGTGGAGCCCGAAGAGCCCCGCGGACCGTGTCGCCCGACCTGCGCCAGCCCAGGTTGCCCGGGGTCCTTAGCGTCCCAGGAGTAGCCTGTTGCGTTTCACCAAGCGCGGGGGTGCCACGCCCCAGCCAATGAAGCCCCAGAGGGGCTCGGCAATGAGTTCGTTCCCCAGGCGCGGGATGAGGCCAACGATTGGCACTCTTTCTGGTTCCTTGGGCTTGCGGCCGCGCTGTGGACGCATCGGCGCGTGGCCCGTCCGATCCAGGGACAACTAGTCTTGGGGGGCGAGCTAGGCAGGCACCCCTCGTTTTACCCTGGCCAGTGTTCGGTCATAGCCACAGACGGACATGGAGGCAACTGCCATGAATACTGCCGGCTGCGGAGATGCTGGTGGGGCCTCAGACCTCGCCATGCCCGAAGACTGGGAGCTCGCGGCTTGGGCGCATGGCCCAGCCGACCACTGGAAGCAGCCCGCCCTGACCGCAGAGCTCGCTGCAGTCTCGAAGGCCGTCCATCTGACGACGGGACCGCTGGTGCTAGTAGTGTCGATAGTGTTTGGAAAGGCCCACAGGACTGCATGAGGCGAAAATGCGTTTGTGGGGTAGTTTGTGGGCGGCGATCGGTGACCCTCCGATCGTCGCCCACAAAGTCGAGTCTCGCCTCGCGGTAGAGCAGGCTCGGGAGGTTCAGGTTCCCCCAGCGCGTTGGCCGGCGAATGTGCATGCTGACATGTGCGACAAGGAGGGAGCGAGAGCCGCCCACTTGCCAGCCCACGATATCCTGGAAACTGCCAGGATCAATGAGCGAGCCAGTTCCAGCGCAGGCTCGTCAGCACCTGCAGCGCACGTTGCCGGCCATGCCCCAGAGATGTTTGGGTCTTCGCCTCGGACCGACCGGCAACACGATGTCAAAAGGCGGGCGGAGGGGCGGAGCGCGTGCGAAGGAACTGCCATCGGTCAGACCCAGCACCGAGTGAAGACTGGTGCGAAACGTTTGCCGTGCGATCTGCCACGGCCGACCCACGGCCGAGGTCCCGCGCTTGCAGTGGCTCGCCTCCCCATGCCGAGGTCTCCCGCTGCAGCTTGATTCCACGGGGCACAGTTTCCACGCATTGGGGGAACCCTGCACGAACCTCTTCCCCAAACATGTAAGGAGGATAGTCGATGCCCTTGAGGAAGGGAAGATCATTCCCGGGTATAAAGAGAAGAGAGGCCCCAGCCAGATGACCTAGAGCCTCCCCGGCGACGAGTGCGACAACGACGACGGCAATGACGACGGCCGGACGGCAGACAGATCAGAGGCAGGAGGACGACGAGGATGACGCGCGAGCCGTACTTGCAGCCACTCTGGTTGCACAAGGGGATACGGGACGCTGGTTACTTTTTTCCGTTCTGAGGAATAACGGGTTCCCCCCCCCCGTGACGATCACGATCGCCCTGGGGTCGTCCCCTTTCTTCGTGCTCACAGGCATGTGGTGACGCTCGCAGGCTATTGAGGTGGTCAAACTCTTTGCAGGCTTTGGTGCTCGCAGTGTAGTGTGGTCTGCGCAGGCCTATTGTGATGCTCACAGGCATATTGCGGCAGCGGTGCCGCCGCCGCAACCCCCGCTGCGCCCCTCGTTACTGTGACCCCTCCCCTCGCCCCCCCCACCCCACCACAGGGTGACGGATGTTACCCCAGGGGAACAAAACACAGGTCCTCGCGGCGATGGGTTCCCATGGGTAACAAGGTCCAGTTCGATCCGATTGAGCCGACTCGATATCAATTGCGGCCTGTTCGATCCGATTCGATTTCGATGTCCCAGTGATCCGATGCGGCCTCATGCTTGCGAGGCCCAGTAGTGAATCTTGGCGCAGTCGCCCTGAGTCGATTTCGATTCCGCGCCGATGAACCCCGATCCGGCGCATGTCCCGGTGCGATTCGATTTCCTGATTCGATGTTGATTGATCCTAGGTTATGGTGCCCCCCCGCTGCTGTCCGCAGCGAACGCAGGGGGGGGGGAAAGGCCATCTCGATCCGATTGATCCGACTCGACATCGAATTCGGCTGGCCCGATCCGATTCGGGTCCGACATTCCGACGATCCGATGCAGCCCGATGCTCGCATGGCGACGTTGTGCTCGTTTGCGCGGCCGATCCGATTCGATTCCGATTCCCTGCCGATGCTGCCCGATCCGATGCACAATCTGATCCGATTCGGTCTCCCGATTCGATGTTGACTGAGCCTGTCCCCTCACACCTCGCCCCCTTTTGCGACGCCAGCGCCAGACGGGCCGCAACTGGGGGAGCTGCGACCCTTACTGGGGGACCCATCGATTTCGCCACCCCTTTCGAGAGATCGTCGACACAGTGGGTTCTCTCAGGGGTGAGGAACACGGCTCCCCCAGTTGTGGCTGGTCGGGACGCCACAAACCCTCCGAGAGGAGACGGATCAGGAGGACTGCGTGGGAGCGCGCGGCGCTGGATGTGTTCCGTAGCCGCCTGTGCTCGAGCCAGGGCCCGTTTGGTCGGGAGGGCAGGATTGCGGGCCACGCTTTCTGCCGCCGCCATGCCCGTCGGTCCGGGCCCAGAGGCTCCATGAAGGAGACGGGTCCTGTTGGAAAGTTCTTCATCCCGAACCTCAGAGGCACGGCCGAACTCGCTTCGAACTTCTGGTCATAACGCACCCCTGCAGAGGTCCAGGGGAGTAGCGGTATGAGTACCCTGTCTCAGGGCCCCTCAAGCGGGCACTCTGGAACACCAGGATTTTGGCGTGCCCGAGAGAAAACTGCAGGCGGGGGCCGAAGCGTGATCCATGCTCTTTTCCCTCCAGGAGGAATCCTCAGAGTCCGTGTCAGCAATGTCCTGGAGATTCGACGGCCCTGATCTTCATTCCCCCCGGAACAGTTTGCAGGCGTTCCCGGGGCCCGTGGCGGAGGGCCCCGGGCGGCCCGAGAGCGGGGACGGAAAAGGGAGTTTCAGGGCCTCTTTCCTTTAGGACCCCGCTTCCTTCATTCGGCGGCGCACACGAGGGGGTGGCAAGAGGGGGGCGGCCTTGCCTTCCTGTCCAGAGGGGGGGGGGGGGGGGACGGCCCTGAGGCGTCTAAGAAGGTGTCTTGGAAGCCACATGGCTTCCAAGAGTCCTCATGCCTTCTTAGAAGTCCCCCGCCTGGAAGGCCCCTCTTTGACGCCGACTCCTTGTGCGCGCTCGGTTTTCGGGCAATACCTCAGGCTTCTGGCAGCCGTCGGGACGTTCCCTCTCCCGGGCTCCTCTCGACGAGGCGCAGCTGCTGGAAAGCATCTTTTTGGCGCGAAGGCTTACAAACAAGTTCCAAACAGCATCCGAGACCCTCCGATCCTCGATCCTCGGCCACCCACGCCACACCCCTTCGCGCGCCGCCATTCATGTTAGCAGCAGCATGGGGCTGTGGAGCGTGTGGCACGGTCAGCACAGGTGCTCAGGGGCAACGTCAGGGATAGGCTGGGGGGGGCGCATCGACACCCAATTGCCCACTACTGATCGCCAACGCAGGTCCGATAGCCCACGCGCCCAGCACCGTGCGGGTTTGCTAATTACAGGGGGTGTATCGCCGATCTATCGGCGATGTAGCTCAGATCCCATCTCTCTGGGTTTCCCGCCTTGCCTGGTCGCCCCCTACATTCCCCCCCCCGCCCTACACGAGCCACTTCATGGCGCTGGTGCTTGTTCTTCTAATCCTGGCGCTGACTATCTGGAACACGTAAACGTCGCGGATGTGGTGCGTCGCCCACGGGCGATGTATCTACGATTTCATTTCGGTAGTTCCCACCTGAGTTCCCCCCCTGGCGTTGCCCGTCACCTCTAGGGTGCATTTCGATCCGATCGATCCTGGCCAGCTGGGTCCGATCTGATCCAAGTATTGTAATGCGTCGCGTAATTCGACCAGCCCATCCAGAAACGATGCCAAGACGAGTTGCCCTGATCAGGGATGTGGAGGAGCATGCAGTGGAATAAAGGTCTGGGGAAGACGTCGTACCCCAAGAAGGGGGAGGATTGAGAAGGGTGCAGGAGGGAGGAGGAGGAGGAACAGGATGGGGCGGGGGAGGAGGAGGAGGAGGAGGAAGAGGAGGAGGAGGAGGAGAAGAGGGTTGGGGAGAGGAATGGGTTCTTTTGCCGCAAGGCCCGTACTATAACACACTTACAGACTTCAATCGACCAGACGCGCGCCCTCTGTTGTGGCCGCGCATCGATTTTGGATTGCCTCTTGTGTCTTGTCTTCGTTACTCGCCGTTGTGCAGCGTTTTGCAGCGCAGTCACCACGACGGCTTAGAGAAGACGCGAGAGGGAAAAGAGAGCAGTTGCCAGGTCACTCGCACGACTCGGCAAGGCGAACAGCTTGCTTCAATATAAGTATTCAGCTCAACGCCCTTCGATGTATTGGAAGTGTTCAGCATGCCCGTTTCAGGTTCCCATGAAATACTGGACATGTGGTCGTTGTGGAAAAGTTGGAGATGGTTCAGAGGAGACAGGCCCCCGCCCTCGACCGCGTCCCAGATCGTCCAGTCGCACCAGAAACACCAGCCGCTCCAGGAACCAGCAATTCCGTGGGACTCCATCTAAGGCAGCCCTTCCGTCGATATCAAAAGTTATCGGGGCGACAGTGTCAGCGACCCCAGTTATGGCCATGGTCTCGCCTGTGTAAATCCCGCCACCGAGCGAGCTCGCTTACGAAGGCCGACGTTTATATCAACGAGACACAAACACCAAGCTCAATACAGTTGCCATACTAGTATCAGTGCCTCTTCAGACAGGGAAGCAGCCGTCGGAGCTACTGTACGAATATGCAAACATTGCCACCGCTCGTTTCATGATTGAACAGCTGGGGGGCATTCAAAAGCAGATTGTACACGCCAGGGTCGGATACGAACGCACTCAGAACCATAGCAAGAAGATCGACGAGCAGACCAGCACCTTGCAGGTTCACAAAGGAGCGTTCGAGCAGGAGTTGGCATTATCTGAACAGACGATCGATCAGCTCATACGGCGCCAGCAGGAGGATGTGGATTGGGATATGGTCACAGGCGACCAGCATCAAGGTCAGCCATCCCCCCAGCAGCCTGGGGCCTCCTCCTCGTCTGGTCAGCAGTCCTCGCCGCCGTGGCACAACCAGGCAGCCAAAGGCGACCATCCCCCAGCGCTCCGCACTGCAGGAGGCGCCAGATCAGCACATCAACGACCAGCATGGAAGGGTGGTTCCCAGGGACCCGCAGCGCGACCAGCTCTCGGCGACCATGATACAGTTTGCGACCATGATACAGTTCGCGAACAAGCTCGCTCAGCAGGACGTTATGATTCAGCAGCTCTACCACAACAGTCCCAAAGGGATTGGCAAAGGGCGCAGCCAGCAGCCGCTACAGCAGCAATAGCAGCAACCCCAGCATGTTCCCATCCCGCAGCAGCAGCCGCAGCAGCATCAGCAGTCGCTACAGCAGCCAGCCCAGACTTCACCTCCAGTCCCACAGGAGTGGAAATTCCTGCAGCAGCCCCTCTGCAGCGGGGCAAGCTGGGGAAGGAGCGCCCCCACCACCGCCGCCGCCGCCTCCTCCCCCCCCCCCCAGCCAGACTCCGCCTCCGCGGGTCCAGCGGTCGCAGCCCCGCGGACTCCCGCAGTCATCAGGGGGGTTCGCTCGAAGGTGCGTTTCTCTCCAGCGCCAGCCCCGACTCCGTCGACGGTGCCGAATGCTCAGCGCCCGCCATTGTCCCCTACAGAGCCTGCGGAACCACCAGAGGATCATTCCACGCCCGAGGCTGTGGACCCGAGCTCGGAGCCCGCCGTCGCGCCGAGCCTGCCGCAGCCGAACTCGCAGACCGAAATGTTTCCAGGTCCGCCCAGTTTGTCCCAGCCAGTGGGGGGCCCGTCGCCGCTCCCCCCCGCTCAGCCTATTGTCAGACAGCCGGAGCACATGAGGGAGCAGGCCCCGCCGTTTCAGCCGCAGCAGCCTCAGCAACGTGCTGCGCCGCCTGTGATCGAGGTACAGTCGCAGACGCAGCGCGCGCAGCTCTCGGCTCTCGACATTGCACAGGCGGCGCAGCACATCGACAACGCATGCAAGAAGGCAGTAGATGGCTTTCCAGTTGCACAGGAGATCGACATCACGAATCAGATTATAGAGGTCCTCCAGGCGCGCATCCAAGCGGCAGATCAGATCCCCGAGGAGGAGTTCCATGCCATACAGGACATGATCGACAGAGTCAAGGCCATCCAGTCCTCGGCGGACCCGGAGGTCAGTTGCCCAGGAACCTCCAGCGGCTCTCGGGACACAGCCCCCCAGCTCACGCCTCTGGGGCAGAGCGAAAGCCCGCCAGGGGGATTTAGCAGGGGAGGGCGAGCTGTAGGCATTGAGCCTGCCAGTCGCCAGTTGAGTGAGGGTTCCAACGAATGTTTGTCTTACTCTCCCGCTCCGATCCTTGGGAACGCGTTCGGAGCCCCCGTTGCCCTGCCCCTTTCGGCGCAGGCCTCGGGGGGTGGGGGGGCGTCGAAACAATGCCTCACGAGTGGCCGGCGCTCCCACCTCCAGGCCCCGCAGGGGCAGGCGGAGCAGATTGCGTGCATGATTGGCTATGCTTTCGCATCGTGTCCGCAGTATATGTCAGCTGCAGCGGAGGATTTCGGAGGAGGGGTTCAATTCATTGCCGGGTAGGGGCGCAGTAGCTGCCCCCCCCCTCTTTCCCCCGATTACCATGGCCCCCAACCCCATCGGGCCGCCCGCGCCCATGCGCGTTCCTGCAGTGAAGGGGGGGTCTGGGGTTCGACTTGCGCCGGGGGGAGTTCACTCAGCATCGCAGAGAGCTATCGGCGCATTGCCAACACGATCCAGCGGAAATCTCTTTAGGAAGCCAGGCGCCCAGGGGCATCCACACTCAGGCGCCCCGCCGCACAGCCCCCATCAGCCCTGACCAACTCCAGCTTCAGTTGGGGGGTTGAGCCCTTCCAGATCCTAGCGGCTACTGATTGCCGTGTGCAGTGGAGAACCTCAGGCCTCCCTCCCCTGGAGGAACCTGCGCAGTTTGCTCTTGAAAGCTGCCCCAGCAGGACTGGCCACTCGCAGGCTGGGCACGTGTACTGCGACGGCTCGTTGGACCCACGAGACCCGTCCACCGCGGCATGGGGAATGACAGATTGCATCAATATGATTCGGGATTCGCATGCTCTGGAATAGCTGGAGCCCCGTGGGTTGAGTCATCATTGCTTCCCTTCCCAACCAATGCTGACAGTGCTGACATTGAGTTCTTCGCCATCGCATGGGCCGTCATACATGCGACCACCAACAGGGTTACCATACCTTTCTTTATACACAGTGACAGTTTGAAGGCAGCAGATTACTTACACGGCAAATCGTCGGCAAGAGCGAATACCGACGTTGCGCGGCTTGCCAGGGTCTTGCTATCCTTCGCTCGGTCCCGCGCGACGGTTGCCCTGGCTCACGTCCACGGGCGCGACGTGCACCCCTGGAACATTGCTGCGGCAAGTTGCCCGTGCAGTAATGCGGGTGACGACCCCGTTACCCCCCCCCCCCCACCCGCCCCCCCCCCCCCCCCGCACTGCTCTTATCGAGTTTATGGAGCGCGCCAAGGGGCGCGAGCGGGAATGGCTAATGGCCGCCCCGCCTGAAGAGAGAGAGAGAGAGAGAGAGAGAGAGAGAGAGAGAGAGAGAGAGAGAGAGAGAGATGCTCACCCCACTGTCATCTCCGCGCCCTCATCAGCACCATTCTCTTGCCACATGGCAGCCCCAGTGCCGGAATTGCGTGCTCAGACCAGCGACCTTGTTGCCCCTGTCCGCGCGTCCATTATCAAGGCATCAGCATGCATGCACGTTGATCAATACAATGTGCGCTCTCTTGGTTACTATGCAAAAAGCAGCGATGAAACGCCCCAGGCCGCCATGCGAACCACTACTATTCGGCGCCAGTTTGCTGTGCAAGGCGTGCACGTCGTGGGATTACAAGAGGCTCGGACCCCCCAGGAAGTCAGATGGGCGGGCCCGTTTTACATTGTGTCTAGTGGCCATGGCAACCATGAGCTCGGCGTCGAGATATGACTATATGCTGACAAACCGTATGCCTACATCAAGTCCACGCCCCAGTATTCTGCCCCCGGGCAGATCACGGCCCTGCACTCCTCTCCGAGAATTATCATTGTTGCCTTGCAGGCCCCACGACTCGAAATGGAGATTTGCTCGGCCCACGCCCCGCACAGCGGCAACAAGGCGAAGGAGCGGACCCAGTTCTGGTGCTTTCTTGGCAACTTTCTCCCAGAGCACGTTGTACAGTTTATGTTTATTGAAGCGAATGCGCGCGTGGGATCTCAGGATGCCCCCCGCGCAGGAAGCTCTGGGCCCAGCCAGCAACCAGACGCGCAGGGGGACTTGTTTCAGGCGTTTCTCGCTGGAGGCGACCTAGTCGCGATCGGCACCTTCCACGAAGGGGGTCGCCAGCGTACGTTCACCAGCATGCAGGGCACTCGATATCGCATTGACTACATGTGCGTTGATCCGTGGCTCCAGCCCCACTGTTCGCGCGTCAAGACCTGGGCCGATTTCTACAACCTCGCCAAGGCTAGAGATCACACGCCCGTGCTGGCCACGATTTCTTGAGACCAGGTGGCCCAGGAACGTAGCTGTCCTACTCAGGCGCTCGACGCTGCCCTGATACGCGATCCCTCTAAGGTGGCCCTTTTCGAAGAAGAATTGGCAAAGATCCCCCTTCCCCCCCGGTCTACCTCGCCGCCCCCCCATGCCTCGTTGGCCTCGCGCCAGGTGGGAGAAGTTGCCACTCAAGTTTTCTCTCGCGGGGGGGCGCCCCCCCAAGCAACCCGACCTCGCGCCCTCCTCCCTTTTGTTGGTTCGACTGCGTCGGGGGGCGTTGCGGGCCCTCCGCAAAATCGCCGCCTCTGACACTCCCTTTTCTTCAGAAGGTCCCCATTAAGTTTGCGGGCCGTTGGGTTTCTGGCGATCTCAAAACCACGTTCGACGGCTTGGGTGAATGCCCATGGAGCGATCTTTTCCTGCAAGGCCGCCGTTGGGCCAAGAAGGCATTGGAGCGTGCGTGTCACCCCCCAGGAGTGGTTATTGTTTCTGTATTATGTCAAGATTCGCTCTAAGCGCGTTCTGGGTGAGCCCCTCGAGCAGGATAGATGCAGCTTCTTGAGTCGATTGCTCGGGACATCGTCAGTGCTGCTGATGCTCGTCAGTCCCGATCTCAGCGTAAACACATTCACTCGTTGCTCAGGTTTGGAGGACGCAGCAAAAAAACTATGTGCTTTCCTTGCATGCTGGGACCCACGCCCCCCCCCCCCCCCCCTACTCCCGCTCACATTGCCGAACGCGCGCAGCAACACTTTGGGAGGGCGGAGAACGCCAAGATGCTGGATGGTAGTAAGATTGTTTAACGCTTTAATGAGCGCGTGGTTCCCCTCTTGCCAGCCAGCCCATCTGCGCCATCTGCTTCCCTTGTGTCTCCCCCTGTTGACATGGGGCCTGCTCCTCCTAGTTGCGACTCGCACTTCTACTATCCTGAATGGGGGCCACCCATGTTTTCTGACTTTCCTCAGGCTGCGCCTGTCGAGCCCAGGCGCCGTGGCCCCGAGACCGAGGAAAAAAAAGCCCCGCCCGACACTTGGGCGAACCAAGGGGCGGGGGCCCTCCCAGCTCAACTGGACTCTGCTTGCATCTCAGCCCTCGCCGGTGGTGCGGCCCCCACGCGTGCCGTGAAGCTTGAACCCCAGCCTGGACCTGACAGAGTCCGCGATGCTTCTTGCAAAATCGCACCCGCCGAGATGTCGCGCATTTTCGCCCCATCTCTTCTGTGAGACTGCTATGGCCAAGATTGAGCCCGCCAGTTTCAAAGACGGGCGGGTGGTTTGGTTCTGGAAAGGAAAGGGCCCACAGAACTGCGACGCCAATCAGAGGAGCATTCTCAAAGCGAACACCATCGGCAAGCTCTATCATCGATTTGTTCGATCGGATGCTATCGCTCTGTTCCAGCACGCGCTTCTTCTTACCCAATGCGGAGGGCTCCCTGGTCGATCATACGACATGGCTGCCCATCCCACTCTATTATATCACCGGGCTGCCACACTTGCCAAGGTCAGCTCTGCTCATCTATTCGTCGACCTCACTAATGCGTTGTATACTGCCATCCGCTCCTTTGCCCTGACCCTACCCTGGGAGCAAGAAGAAGTGCCGGGTGTGCTCGACACGTGCGAACTTCCCTCGGTGCTGATCCATGCCGCCCACGCGCTCGCTCGAGACATCCCCACGATGGGAGAGTACCTCGATCGACCTCACCTGCTTGCCCTGGTGAGGGAAAGCCAGACCGGAGCTTTTTGGAAAGTGGAAGGTACGGGCAATTATGTTGCCCCTGATACTGGACCTCGCCCTGGGACCACTATGGCTTCCGATGTGTTCTGCGCTGTTTTCAAGAAGGTCCAAGTCCGTGTGGACACAACCATGAAACATCGAGGGTGCTCCACGGTCCTGGGCCACTGTTTCTCAAAACAAGATGATTTGTTGTGTGCCACCCCCCACCGTCTCTTTTATTGATGACTTAACTGCCCATATCGGCGCCCAGAGAGCGACGGATCTTCCAAAAGCGGCGGCTGACACCATTGACATTTTCTACGAAGCCATTTGCGCTATCGGCATGCGAATGAACGCCAATGAGACCAATATCATGCTTTGCTTTAGGCATCATGGCTCTGCTGCCCTCAGGCAGCAATGCATTGGTGTCCCCACCACCACCCTCACTTCCCCCAAATAGAATGTCACCCTGGTAATCGCTTCTGTTTCTAAAGTCTTGGATGTGCACATTCTGAGCAGCGGGGGCATGGGCGGTGAGAATTCGAACCGTCCTAAGCAGTCTGCCACTGCGATACGGCCTATCGAGACTGCCGCTGGACCCAGAAAAGCGTTTTCGGTTCGGGATCGGGCTTCCTGGGGGAGTCTCTCGGCTCCTTGGTCCTTTTTTGAGTCTGCCGCTATTTGGGACCCCCATCGCCCTCGGCCTCCAGGACACTCAGGGGTGCGCATGAACGGATCTATTGGGCTGCTCTGGGATTACCAGCCATCAACAACGCCACGGAGCACCGATTGTACCAGGACATCCTCAACATTGTTGAGCGCCTGCCGTGGCAACATGTCGTACGCATCGCGCGGCTTAGATATCTTTCCAGGATTGCTCGCGTCAGCAATGACCCCCCTTTTTGCGCTATCTAGTTTATAGTATGCGGGGCGAAGGCAAATCTTGGTGCCCCCTTATCGTTGCTGACCTTACTTGGCTCTCCACCTGCACTGCTCCCCGAGATCTCCCTGACCCCGACGCCCCGCGTGCGTGGCTCGATCGGCTCGTCTCTCATCCCACCAGGCTTCGCGCTGCCATATGTGCCGCTGTCTCCCGTGCGTCCGCCTTGCGGAGAGAGGAGTGCTATCGGAAGGTTTGTAACAACAAGCTCGCCTCCATCGCGGAGGGCGCCCCCTTGGCCCCGCCCCCCGTCAGAGCTGGACGACTTTATGTGCGTTATGACAGCTGGTGTGTGCGTGTGCGTGTGCGTGTCCGTGTTAGCGACCGTTGGGGCCCCCCCGCGTGAGACCTGGACTGGCCCCAGGCATCCCCCCTCCCCCGAGGGCTGGCGCACCCCGCGCCCCTTCCGTTCGCCCTAATACATTTGGGGGCTTCAGACGCTCGCCCCACGAGAGTACCTCCAGCTTGAAGTGGACAATAGGCTTCCTAGAACTATGATACTGTTCCTTCAACAGGCTTGGAGGTCTGGGGCCCCATGCATCATGGAGCACCCGGCACCCCAACCTCGCGAGCCCGCCCGCCCATGCAGTTGGACGCTGCCTGAAATGCGCGAGCTCGCTATGCAGAGGGGGGCTCAGCAGGTCGAAGTTGGTCAGTGCCAGTTTTGGGCCGTGGCCAAAAAGCATGCGCGATGTTGTGCCGTCTGGTGACCTGCCCTTCAGGGCCTGATCGACGCTAGGCCTCGACGGGGCCGATGCGGGGGTGGACATTCCCACGACTGATAGGGGCTGAGCAAAGGGGAGAATGGCGCACCGTCGTTGCCAAAGTCTACCCATCTGACCTCTCTCGTCTTCTTGCCGCTGCCTTTTACTGCTCCATCTCTGAGTGCTTCCCTGGTGCGGTTGGCTCTCTCTCTCTCTCTCTCTCGGAATGGACTCTTCGCTCATGGGCACAAGACTTCTTCATTCCGCTGGACCATTATCTTCACTGCGACCGGTTGTTACTGTGGCCTGTTGGGTGTTAGTGTGGCCCGTTGGGTGTTAGTGTGGCCCGTCGCGCGGCGGGATGGGAGTTACTGTGGCCCGCGCAGGCCGCTCAATGAAAAGTAATATGTAAAGGTATCTCATGTTAGATCTGGAGAGATTCGCAACCCTTAAGGGAATGCACTCCCGCGCAGGCAAAAGTGGCCACAGTAACTCCCATCTGGAACCAACGTGGTAGTAGTGCTGTGTTAGTGGTGTGGTGGTCGCTGTGCTGTGTTAGTGGTGTGGTGTTGGTAGTGTTGTGTTAGTGGTGTGGTGTTGGTAGTGGCGGGTTGTGCTGTATGCTGTGTTAGTGGTGTGGTGTTGGTAGTGGTGTGCTGTGTTAGTGGTGTGGTGTTGGTAGTGTTGTGTTAGCGGTGTGGTGTTGGTAGTGTTGTTGAGTTGTTAGCAGGTAGTAGTGTTGTCGTAGTGGCAGTGGTGCTGTGGTAGTGGTCTTGTGGTAGCGGTGTTGTGGTGTTGTGGTTGTGGTATTGTGGTAGCGGTGTTGTGGTGTTGTGGTAGCAGTGTTGTGGTGTTGTGGTACTGGTATTGTGGTAGTGGTGCTGTAGTGTGGTAGTACTATGGTGCTGTAGTGCTGGTGTTATGTAATATCATTCATAGGGAGTACTAGTCCTACGGAGTACTAGCCGCAGGGAATGCTAGCCCCAGGGAGTACCAGTCCTAGGAGTTACTACCCCTAGGGCGTACCCGTCCAAGGGAGTACTCGTCCTAGGGAGTACTCGCACGACGGAATACCAGCCCTAGGGAATACTAGTCCTAGGGAGTGCTAGTCTGAGGGGGTGCAAGGAAGTACTGGCGCTAGGGAGTGCTAGCCCTAGGAGGTACTGGCGCTAGGGAGTGCTAGCCCTAGGGCGCTAGGGACGACGGGAAGTAGTGGTAGTGGTAGTAGCAGTAGTAGTAGTAGTAGTAGTGTAGTCGTAGTCGTAGTCGTAGTAGTAGTAGTAGTAGTAGTAGTAGTAGTAGTAGTAGTAGTAGTAGTAGTAGTAGTAGTACTACTACTACTACTAGTAGTAGTAGTAGTAGTAGTAGTAGTAATAATAATAGTTCCGAGAGCCCAAGAGGCTCTTCGGAGAGCCCAAGAGGCTCTTAGGCGGCTGCAAGAAGGTCTTCGAAGAGCACCAGAGGCTCTTCCGAGAGGCTCTCAGGAGAAAGGGGGGGGGGGGCGGAGCCTTTTTGGATCCCCTCCCCCCCCCCTTCACCGTACTCGATAATTAATACACTCCGGAGGACCCCTGGCCATACTAACACCCACCGGGCCGCAGTAACAACCAACGGGCCGCAGTAACACCTTATCTCTATCTTCACTCTGGCGGCCAAGATTGTGTTCTTCATTACAGGACTCATGGGTGAACCGTGGTCCCCGCGCGTGCGGGCTGCCAGGGGGTTGCGGGCCGTGTTTCTCCCCCCTCTCTCCCCTGCGTGTTCATGGTGGTATATTAGTTTCACTGTTGTCTTGCCCCTGCTCGATCTATATTATCTATATCGGCAACGAACCCACTGCATAAGCGAGCGAAGCGAAGCGAGAAGGAGGAGGAGGAGGGTAGGAGGAGGAGGAGGAGGAGGAGGAGGAGGAGGAGGAGGAGGAGGAGGAAGGAGGAGGAGGAGGAGGAGGAGGAGGAGGAGGAGGAGGAGGAGGAGGAGGAGGAGAGGAGAGGAGGAGGAGGAGGAGGAGGGAGGAGGGAGGAGGAGGAGGAGGAGGAGGAGGAGGAGGAGGAGGAGGAGGAGGGAGGAGGAGGAGGAGGAGGACGGGTACGTAAGCGGAGGAGAACCAGTAAACAGGAATGAGGAGGAACAAGCAGAGGAGGAGGAGGAGGAGGAGGAGGAGGAGAAAAAGGAGGCGGAAGAAGAGGAATGAGGAGGAACAAGGAGGAGGAAAAGGAGGAGGAGGAGGTGGAGGAGGAGGAGGAGAAAGATATGGAGAAGGAGAAGGAGGAAAAGGGCGAACATTATGGCCAAAGGCCTCTGGGTTGCCTCCCGAAGTCGTTTCGGATGTCGCTTGGAAGCTTCTTGGAGTCCTCCTGGGGCGTCTTGGGGGGTTCTTCGCGGTCCTGGGGGCCTCTTAAAGTTTCTTGGGTGCCCTGGGGGAGCCTCTTGGGTCTTCGGGGGCTCTCTTGGGAGTTTCTCGGAGGCCTCATGGGAGCATCTCGGGGTTTCCTCCGGGGCCCTCTTGGAAGCCTTGGGGGCTATCTTGGAGGAGTTCGACCAAACAAGGGTGTCCTGAATTAGGTTTCCATCCCCCGGAGGCCCAAATGGGTCCAACACCGAAGTAAAAACAATGTGCCTCCTCGCCGAGACCGTCTTGGACGCTTTAATGGTCGCGGCCCCTCCCCTCCAGACCCAGGGGGAGGGGTGGGGGAGGGGTCAAGAGTTTCCCTCTCCGCCCGCAAGCCGTCTCGCTCACTCCCACCGCCCTCCCAACACATACGTAGCAGCCGAGCCTGGCCCGAACCGCAGCACATGCAGCAGTCGTCTTTGAATGAACAACTACTGGGGGCGCGTCCGCCGCCGCCGCCACCGCCGCCGCCCGCCTCCCGCCGCCGCCGCTGCCGCGCCGCCGCCGCCGCCGCCGCTGTCCACCGCCGGCGCCGCCGCCACCGTCGCCCGCCGCCGCCGCCGCCGCCGCCCCCGCTGCCAAATCGCCGCCGCCGCAGCCGCTGCCGCCGCAGTCGCTGCCGCCACCGCTGCCGCCGCCGCCGCCGCCGTCGCCGTCGCCGCCGCCGCCGCCGCCTCCGCCCCCGCCGCCGCCGCCGCCGCCGCCACCGCCGCAGAAGCCGCAGCCGTTGCCCCCGCCGCAGGCGCCGCCGCCGCCAAGTGTACTCTGTATTGTATTTTTGACACGGATGGTGGGAGGAGGCCGCATCGGGTTCGCTGCGCATGCTCCGAATTTGGAGGCAGAGTGTGTTTCTTATTGTTTTTTACCAGGGATGGTGGGGGCAGAGTTTTTTTTTTGTTTTTGTTTTTTTTCACAAAAGGGATGTTGGATGGGGGGCCCGCATGGACCTGGGTTGGCTCCCAGTCGCCTGGGGGAGGGGGTGTATACTAATAGGGAGCAATGATCAAGCCACCCTCCCCGCCCGCAAGCCTTCTCGCCCACTCCCACCGACCCTCCCGACACAGAAGTAGCACCCAAGCCTCAGTATTCTCAGCGGGCGTCCACAGATGGACTGTTATTGGGAACGAATGCGTGCCCCATAAGCGCGACGCTGGGGAGACGTGCGCCGCGCGTGCCAGGCGCGCCACGCGCGCCGGATGCGCCATGCACCCGTGTGGCCGCCTGGCGCTCCTGATTCGCCACGTGCTCCACATGCGCCATGTGCGCCGCATGGTCCAGCCCCGCCACGTGCGCTACGTTCGGGGCGCGCGCAGAGTGTGCCAGGTGCGTCCGCGCACGTGACAACACACATCGAAAAACATTCGGCCCCCACCCTCTTTGTCGAAAGCCAATGTACAATCGCGGCGGGGAGACAATCGTGGCGTCTGGTGGGCCTGCACAAAGCACACAATTTGCCAGCACCCCCGCCGTCGTGGTCAAAAATCAGTGGGCAGCAATCGCGGGGTAGCCGTGCATGATCCAGATTTGGCCGCGACGTGCATGGTTTGTTGTTTTCTGAAACGGATGGTGGCCTTGCGCACGACAGGCATTATCAGGGCATCCCCGCCGTCCCAGTCAACAAACAATGCAAAGCGCTCGCGGGGCCTACAAGCTTTTGCCCCAAAGTGTATCCTGTATTGTTTTTCGACAGGAGTGGTGTGGGGAGGTGTCATCGCTACTGGTTGGCTGCGGGTCGCCTAGGGAAGGGGGTGTGAATTATTAGGAGACAGTAATGAACCCCTCCCCGACAGACAAAAACAGGGAAGAGCAAACGTGCTAAACCGTTCACGCCCTAAAGGGATGGTGGGGTTATGGCGCTTCTGACGTGGCCCGATGCAGTCCGTTGTTGTGCATCTTGGCACGGCCTGTCCGATCTGTCGGCGATCTATATTCGCTGGGCTGGTCCCCCCCTTTGCCATGCATCTTGCTCGAGCCACTTACCAGCGGCTCCTCAGTCGTCTATAGTCTAAAGAAAAGAGTGGCGCGCTCCGCGCGCCAGGGGGGGGTCCAGCGCCGATCCAAGAATTCTGCGCGGCCCCTGGAGTGTTTATGCTCATGCCGCTGTTATTCTTCGCTCATGTCGCTGTGATTTCTTTTTTCTAGCTGTGGCCCTGACCGTCTGGAACACGTGGTCGTCGCGGAGGTCGTGCGCCGTCCGCGGGCGCGACCCCAGGCCACAGGGTTTGCGGACACCCTTCCGCCAGCACGCCCAGGGTTTGCCCGCCGTCAGAGCAGGGTGAAGCTGTCTGCCACGAGTGATCGCAGTCTCGTAGCGTTCCATGCTCTTTGCCTAGCCATATGCAGCTGCAACGCCGAGAGCTCGAGCAAAATGGCATTCGGCCCACGGTACACCATCTCGAGCACACGTTTGAATATCATTGTCTTGAGACTCCCGTCCAAGACATGGGCGCCGATCAATAGGCGATGTATCTGTGGGTCCATCTCCGATGAGACAACAATGCTGGAGGCTTCGCGCGGCGCGCAAAAGTTGCTAGTCCACGCGTCTGCCCCGTCAGAGACGGGTCGACGTTTGCGCGGCGATGCCCCGACGAAGTCCCGCGTGACTCTCACGTGAACCCCACGCAAATCCGATACATGTCGTGGTGTCCCCCCGAGATTCCCCCCTCACCTCCAGGGCTCATTTCGACCCGATCGATTCGGCATGATGCCGATCCCAGCCAGCGGGATCCGATCTGATTCAGGTATTCTGGCGGTCTTTCTGCGGCCCGATGCGGTCCGTCGTTGTGCATCCTGGCGCGGCGGTCCGATTCGAGTTCGACTCCGTACCGATGCAGCCAAGTCCGCTTTCGCCCGATTCGTCTCGACGGTTCCCCACCGCGACGACGGTGAGTCTCGCCACGTCGGCGTTGTCGACGACGACGACGACGACGACGTTCCCCCGCAGGCTCGCGTGCGGGGGCCTCGTGCGGCTGCCCGCGCGGCCCTGGCCGTGCTCGGCCACGGCGCCGCTGGCCGTCGCCGTCACCGCCTGCTTCTGCGCCGCCGAGTGGCCCCGCGCGCCGGCGGCCGCGCCCCTCGTCGTGGGGGTGGTCGGCACGGTGGCCTTGTCCCGAAGAGCAAAAGACGCCACGAATCGAAGAATTGGCCTGCATCTCGAAGAACAAGCATCTCGGGTCGTAAAGCATGGAAGTTTCCGATCGTCTTGGACTGAATGTATCGAGTGGCCTTCGGCCTGGGTGTGAAGCCCATTGGATGTTCGTCTGGATCTCGTGGGAGGCCTCTCGGGGGCCTCTTGGAGGCAGCTTGGACTCCTCTTGTGAGCCGTTTTGGGGCTTCTTTTGGGCATTTTGGGGGCCTCTCGGGGCCTCTTTGGGGCATCTGGGGTGCCTCTTGGATTCTAAAACGAACTGGGATACAGGCGAGAGGTAACGAGCGTGTGTCCGCGGCCGTCTGTGCTCAAGCGGCCGGCCGCCCAGATCTGACTATTCCTCAGTGCGAGGTGTACCAGTTGTCATCGAAACCAAAACATCCTTTGCTTGAGATGGTTCGTCGCTCCCGCGACGATATCCTACTACTGGGGCTACCGCTACTACGGTACAACAAAGCTGGAGTTGGGCTTCGCCTTAGGCGAAGCTGCTGGTTGAGCTTCCCAACCATGCCAAACTTGGTAGCGGAGCTGGCCTATGGTGGTCAGCTCTAGCTCTACTTATCACCATCCACGGCACTATCTGGTGGACTTTTGACATGGTGGAACATCAGGGCGCAGTGGGTCTGCGCGGAGGAATGTACTTAACTACGCACAGCCGCAAGGACACTTGCAGTGCGACTTCTGCTCTCGAAGAGGCCTCTTACTTGAGTCCTACCACCCCCTCTACTCGATTCCTGACATCTACCCACCTAGTCCAATTGGGAACTTCTTCGAAGATACAATGCATGGAAACATGCGATACGACATTGTGCCGCCTCCACCCCCGCGCAGGCTTACGACAATACACCACAAACTCCAGCCAACCACATCCGACTGCGACCTACGAAGCCACCGGATTGATATAGCTGTCTTTGGGCTCGTATGGTTTGCTATCGGGCGCGCGGTGGGACACATGCGCGGCGCAGACGTCACGAGAACAACCGGCCCCCACTTAATACCCGGCTGGTCAAGTAATTTTCCGCCAATTCGCTCGCGAGGTGCATGCTTGGATCAACGTGACCGCAGGCACTATGACGCCCTCCCAACGAGCTGCAGCGCTGCAGCGAGGCTTGGGAGGCCTCGCGCGGAACATAGCCATGAGAGTTCCCCCAGCAGTTATCGATTTCGGCGTTAACATAAGTGGCCGGCATACCGATGGCGCCACCTACATCATGTTCCTGTTAAGCACGAAATTCGAGAACTTAGAAGAGGAACGTCAATTCAACTCTGGTACAGCTCTAAGTGACTGACCGACCAGACTCTGGAACGCTTCGAGATAGCCCGCTATGAAGCCGAAACGGCAGGCTTCAACATCCCCAGCGTTCGAATTCTATGTCGTTCGGTTCAGAGGTTTCGGAGTGGGGACGTCGCGTGCACAACAGCTTCTACATCCACTAAGCGAGCGCATGCCCAGGGACCAGCAGCAATTCGACTTTCTGCTTGAAGGCGAGAGGTCATATGCCCACATCGCTGAGCGAACCCCTGGCAATAGTGGTGGTATCTTCAGCCACGCTCACCGGGCTCACCGTACTCAGACCTTTTCATGTTAAGCTAACGCAGGGCAGCCTGCTACCGACGTCGGGAAAGACGATCCACAACCAACGGAAACCACCACACCATTAACTGAAAATGGTGGTTCGGCCTCGGGGTTGCAAGACTCCCAGGCCAGGTTTCGGGGGCCGCTGGACGCGGCGGCCCCTACAAGCCACTACCCTAGTAGGCTCAATTTGGCAACCCGCTGTGTCCGACTTCGACTCTGGAACCGACACTGACGCGCCCTCGGACGAGGAGGCGAATGCCCCATATACTACTCCGACATGCCCACGTATCTTACGGAAGAACAACAGGCGCAATGGCTTTTCTTAGGATATCAGGAACACAAAACGCAAGTGGATACGATTCATGAAGAAGCCAGTTCGTAAGGTACGACGTACTATCCGACGGGCACTCAGGGGAACAGGGTAATAATCGAGGCCAGGATAAGGGCAAACGTCGGCGACTGCATGGCAGAGGTATGCCGGCATTCCTGGCATCCCGTACTGGTCCGCAATATGAAGAGATGTTCCTAGGCGCAGGCAGTGGGCGCATTTCAGGAAAAGGGCAAGGGACGTCGGGGCAACCCGAAGGATGCTAACGGCGAGACAATGGAATGCGATATCTGCCATAGCACACAACACGTTCGCCGTGATTGCCCTCCGGGCGAGGGGGGGGGGGGGGGGGGGGGGGGCAGAGGTCCGTCGGTACACATGGCTCAAAGTGAGTCGGGCATGCTACTTGAGTGCCAGTATGTCCCTCGAGAAGGACGCCGACGAGCTGATCGAGGAGATATTCACTGGCCACAGGGAGATCAGTCTGGCAGACTGGCTGGGCATGCCCGTCGCGGGGCAACCTGCGGGCATTGAATTTGTCGAGAATTTCTGTGCGCCCGCCGTGGCAGATCAAGAAATGGCTGGGGCGCCCGCGGATTCAGAAGCCACAGCCCTTGCGACAGAAGAGAAAATACAATTGGTGCTTTATCTTCGGGTCATTGGCACTCCGATAAACATGGAAGTGCCCGATGATGACCCTCTCCAGGAAACCCGCGAGATGCCGGCGATCTGTCGGGGCGCATCCAGTGCGAGCTCGGCCACGGCGAAGGATTTCAATATACATTCGCAGCCGCGGAGCGTTCCCTGGGCCGCCAGGGGCGATCGGCGAGCCGTCGAGCCTGGAGACGCGCGTGCCGCGCGGGCGATGACGACGAAGAGTGGGAAGTTGATCCGCGTCTGCTACGTCGCGGCCGGGCCCGCAGTTATCCATGCGAACGCCCGCGCGCGCGCTCCAGCGGCGCTCGCCCTAGCGGCCCACGGCGCCCTTCACCCTCCTGATGCGGGGGCCCCGAGGTCTTCTCCAAGGGGGGGTGTTAGACCTGGCGCCCCACTGAGGAAGGAGCGCTTGCGGGGGCGCCCGCCTCAGAGAGAATATCCCCCGGGAGAATGCCCGGAAGGCGAGATGCAGCGCCCTCTCAGCTACTGGAGTGCTGGAGTGGCTCGCCAACGCATGCCCCCTGATACGACGCGACGGTGCCGGGTCCGAGGTTGGGCCGAGCGCCAGATGCGTCACTGGCACTCTCTTCGAAACGTTGCGCGAGATGACGGAGGCAAAGTCATTCGCTCAAAAAGAACGGGGGCTGCGAAAACACATGGCCCTTGCAAAGCGGGGCGAGAAGAGGGCCATCGTCGGAGAACGGAAATTGTGCCGATATGTTGTTTGCATTTGGTCTGCGCATGCCGACCGCGGACTTGGCCGCCCCATGAGGCGCCCCTCAAGGGGCCCCAACTTCCGCAAGACAGCCGTGGGTCTGGTCTCATGGCGATGGTCGCGATCATTTCGCCGATCCACCGATCCGAACAAAATTGCACGCAGAGATCAGTTGACGCACTTGGATTGCAAGGCAGCTGAAGATCATGAAATAGCCCACGCCAAGGTTATATGGGAGAACCTTTCACCTGCTCACTACCTGAAGGCATTCAATCGTGAGTGGCATGTGTGGAAGCCTGTTTCGTCCAACCAAGAAGATAACGACCAGCCAGAAAATGATGAAGCTGAAGCATTGGCCGAAGCAGTGGGTCCCACAGTGGCACGAAGCACAGCGC
This sequence comes from Prorocentrum cordatum, assembly GCA_963575745.1. NCBI lineage: Eukaryota > Dinophyceae > Prorocentrales > Prorocentraceae > Prorocentrum > Prorocentrum cordatum. The sequence continues at coordinate 490,253 of CAUYUJ010018815.1, read as the reverse complement.
TTCGTGGCCTCATAAGGGGGCGCCAGCGAAGGTCCCACTGTTGCAGTTCGCATGCGCTTCCCCCGTCATAGCGCTCCGTGACCCTATATGGGGTTCCACCGAAGATCCCAGCGCCGCAGTTTGCATGCGTTTCCCCCGCTCAGAACAGCGCTTCGTGGCCCCAAAAGGAGCTCCACCGACGGTTCTAGTGGCGCAGTTTACGTGCGTCCCCCCCGCCCAGCACAGCGCTTCGTGGTCCCATGCGGAGCTCCGCCGAATGTCCCAGTGGCGCAGTTCGCATGCGTCTCCCCCTCCTAGCAGAGTGCTTCATGGCCCCGGAGGGAGCTCCGCCGAAGGCCCCAGTGACGCATTTCGCATGCGTCTCCCCCGCCCAGCACAGCGCTCCGTGGCCCCAGAGGGATCTCCACCGAAAGTCCCAATGGCGCAGTTCGCATGCGTCTCCTCCACCCAGTACAGCGGGTCGTGGCTCCATGGGGGGGTCCACCATCAGCTCCAGTGTCGCAGTTCGCATGCGTGTTGCCCACCCACTACAGTGCTTCGTGGCCACATGGGGGGATTCACTGAAGGTCCCAGTGGCTCAGTTCGCCTGCGTCTCCCCCATCCAATACAGCGTTTCGTGACCCCATGGGTCAGTACAGCTTTTCGTTGGTCCATATGGAACTCCACCAAAGGTCCCAGAGGCGCAGTTCGCATGCGTCTCCCCCTCCCAGTACGGCCTATCGTGGCCCATGGGGGGTTCCAGGGAAGACGATACCCACAATCGCAGTACTCACGCTTGCATGTGTCTTGGTTCTTCGCCAGGCTAAGTTTTGTTTTCGGTGCGGTCGCAGCGCGGCCATCTACGGCCACCGATTAGCAGTTTTGCCAACCAGCCTCGCACAAAGGGCTGATCAATTTGTCTCGAATTCGAAAGGGTTTTCACCCCTGTTATTCGGGCCCGTCTCGCGCGGGTCTCGACCTCGCTCATGCCGCCCGAGTGGTGTCAGCCGCCGCCTCTGAGGTTTTTGCGGCCCACAGGGAGTGAAGCCCGCCCCCCTCCCCGCCGTTGGTGGCGCCCCTCTCTGCCCCTTTGAAGGCCGAGGTGGCTGGGGGGGTCCTTAACGGGAGCCTCAGGGAGGCGGGCCGTTCTCTCTTGGCCTCGTTTTCGTCGTTCCGTCGCACGCTGTGCTTCGCACGACGCCTGGGCTAGCCCCCCCCTTCTGATGTTGCCCCTCACCTTTTCCGACGATCGAACGTCGCCATGTGCCGAATAACGAAAATCTGTATACGCATACATTTCCGGAGCTCCACGTGGATGTCTTCGATCTGGCGTTTTCCTGTGTTTTGAGGTGCGAGGTTCGAAAGTTTTGGGCGCTTTCGTGTGTTCCAGGCGGTTTTCCAGCCTCAGGATGCCCTCAGCGCCTGCGCTTCTCCGAGAGCGCGCCAGGAGTGCCCAGGTCGTTCCGAACGGCCGCCAGAGTCTTGAATTATGGCCCGGAAGCAACAGGGGGCGGGGACAGGTTCAGGGGAGGGATGCATCGACCCTCAGTCGCCCATTGATCGCCGAATGGGAGCCCACGCCGCTCAGGAACGTGCGGACCTGCTATCGGGGGGCTCTCGCCGATCTGTTGGCTGCGTATCGCCGATGCCAGGTCGATGTGTTCCCCCCTTGAGCTGGCTTCTGACCCTTCACCTTATCCCGAAACGCAGACCTCGCCATGATTCGAAGAAGGAGTGGCTGCGTAAGCATAAACGTTCAGTGCTCCGCACGGATTTCTTGGATCGATCTGCGCTGAGGTCTTCCTGGCGACGCCTTCGGCGCTGGCCCTGGCGCGCTCCGCGCGCAAGGGGAGGGGCCCAGCGCGGGTCCGAGAAATCTGCACAGACCTCCGACAGTTTATGTTTCTGCCGTGTTTTCTTCTAGTGAAGGACCCGGGTCCAGAGGGAAGTGGGTCCTCGATGTTGGACCCGATTGTTTCAGGGGCCGGCGTTGGACCCCCCCTCCTTGGCAGCGCTTTTGGCACCGCCCCTGGCGCGCTGCGCTTCGCGCGCCAGGGTAGGGCGTCCAGCACCGACCCAAGAAGTTCGCGAGAACGTTCGAGTCTGTTTGCTCACAGCCAAGACGCTTGGATAAAAAAAGCGCTTTGGGTTCGGGAGGGGCTTGGTGTTCATTGGGTCATTCCGTGGTTGTTCTTTCAGCCATCTTCAAGCACCCAGGCTGTTCTGGTGCCAGAGTGGGCTTCGTTCCGCATTTGGCGTCCCTTCTTGCAGCAGCTTGGCTCGATGGTGACGAAGACGAGGACGTCATCGTCATCGCCGTCGTCTTTTGCTTTTCTGTTGTCCCTCGCCGCGTTCGGAGTCTGCGCGCTGAGCGACCCCGGCACGCTTCCTCGGCGGGGCGTACTGGCACCGCTGACGGTCTGCCCCGACGGCCGAGCCCATATGCGCCAGCTCGTGGAGCTCTACTGCGCGCTGGCCGAGGTTTTTTCTCGGGGGCGCCGACAGGGGGGGGGCGGACACGTCGACCCCCGGTTGCGCACTCCTCGGGGAAGCGCAGCAGAGGATAATCAGCACGAGGCATAGACTCTGTCGGAGGTCCGCGCGGATTTCTTGGATCGGCGCTGGAGCCCCCTAGCGGCGCCGCCGGCGCCGCGCCGAGCGCGCTCCGCGCGCCAGCGGGTGTGGGGGGACCAGCGCCGATCCAAGAAATACGCGCGAAGTTCCGGAAGTGCATGTTCTTGTCATTCTTTGTTTTTTTCGTTCCTCGCTGATTGGGGCCTGAGTGCCCCAAGCTGCCCAGGAACGCATGGCTCCCCCATAGGTGGCCCATGGCCCCCCTCTAGCCAGTCCCACCCTGTCGTTCCTCCGCAAAGGTTCGCAGATCGCAGAAAGCCAGGCTCGCGGTTGGGCCCGACGATTTTGCCTTGCGCACTTTGGGAAGGTTCGATGCGTTACCTTGCGTTGGTCGCCGAGGGGCGCATGCCGAACTGCAGGGCGGTCTGGTGGAGGCCGATAAATTTTGGAGCGACCTGTTGGACGGAGTGGGTTTGAGGCATCTCTGGTTGTGCCGGACGTGCCAGATCAGACGGCCACCGAGGAGTTCTCACTGCAGATTTTGTGACGAATGCGTTTTGGAATTTGATCATCATTGTTTTTGGGTAGGCAACTGCGTTGCCGCCCGAACTCAGCGAGCGTTTCTGTTATTCTGAAAGCTTACGCCATTCCGCCGACCCCCCACATGGAACAATGAGAAGAAGCGGAGGAGCAGGAGAGAAGGGGCTGCAGGAGTGGAGGACGGAGGAGGAGGAGGAGTACGAGGAGGAAGACGACGAGCATGAAGAGGAAAGCGAGAATGGGGCATTAGGGAATGACTGCTCGGGGCTTCCCCGTGGAGATCCCCGTCACGTTTTGTTGTTGTTGTTGTTTGTGTAGGGGTGTGTGTGGGGGTGGTCCAGATCCCCAACGTGAGAAAACCTGACCCCCCCTCAGGCAAATCTCACGCCCGTTGACAGCTTATTTTCAACTGGTTTTCCAGTACCCTCCCCGTCCTGGACCGCATCTTTCCCTTGTAGGCTTTGTCCCGTGCTAGACTGCATCCGCCCCGCAGCGGCCCGCCGCTTGGACACCTGTGGGACAATCTTCGGTTGCTCTTGTCTGGGAGCCGCTTGATGGCTCATTGGGCCCTTTCTGATGCATGTGAAAACTCATGCGGATCAGAAAAATCAAACAAACAAGCAAGCCTCTTGGGGCTACACCGGGACCATCGTGGAGGCCGTCGTAGCCCATCGTGGGCCATTTTGGATGGTGAAGCCATCTTGGGCTACGTTCGAGCCCACCAGAGCCATCATGTGCCAATTTGCTGGCCTGTATTGTTCTGGTAGGCACGGTGGGAAGCCTCCAGGGACTTTTGGGGGCCCTTTGGTAGCTCGTAGGGCGCCCCGTCTCTCAACAGGGTTCTGGACTTCCGGGAAGGGGGAACAGGGAGAGGGGTCGTGGGGGCGGCCAAATACCCCATACCGTCAAGCGGGGTCGGCAGATTCGTCGTGGGCATGGCGCTGAGTGCATGTGTCGTTTTTGCCGTATCCTTGGCTGAGGTCATCTGGTGTCTCTGTCGGGTCTTCCAACACGGCGCGATCTCGACCTCTCGGACTTGGCAGCCATCCGGTATGCTGGCCGTTGCCGTGCTCGGGGCTTGCGCCCTCGTCGCCGACAGGGCCGGGGCTGCTCGGCGCTGCGGGAAGCAGCGCAGAGCGGAGGAGGCCGCGCTGCTCCTGAAGGGAGCCCAGGTGGGCGCGGCCGCTGCCTGGTTCGCTATCGCGGCGTCCCTGCCGGGCGTCCGATGGGAGCCGGCCGCAACGGGCGCTCTCGCGCTGCCCTTCGCGGCGGTGCTGCTGGGCGCCGCGGCGCAGCAGCTGCACGTGCTGGGCGGCGGCACGAGCGTCAAGGAACTCCTCCGGCAGCCCACGGGCGGCGCGGCCGCGGACAGTCCCCCAGCGGCGTGGGCCGCATCGAGGATCCAATTGGCTATCCGAGGCAGGGTTTATCGAGGATGTGTTATGCGTGCTGTTCTTCTGTTTTCCGCCCACGCGCTTCGGCGTATGGCTCAGCGTAGCGTAATCGCCTGGTGGATGGATCTTTGGGGACCTCGGCAGGCGGTGCATATGGATAGATTCGGGCCTAAACATGTCCATATCCACCGCCAACTGGGGTCCAAGACGTCGGTTCCCCAGGCGGTGGATATGGGTAAACCCTTGCCGCGCACTCTATAGGCCTCCCAGATGGGCTCGGAGCAGGTGGGGTCGGAGGCTCGCGCCGCTCGCGCCGCAACGCCGATGCATCGGCGAGGCGGCTCGATGTGGAGCCCGATTCTCTCCACGTCGGCGTCGCCGATGCATCGCCGACGTCGCCGATGCTGCGCGATCCTCCGCCCGCATCTACTCAGACCTCATCTATGGGGCCTCTAGGATCGCCGCCTTCCTGGCGCGGCCGGTGCCTCCCTCGCTGGTGCCGCTCCGCGCTGGGCTGCAGAGTCGGGATTCGGGGGCATCGGAAGAGGAGGACGAGAGCTCGGGGAGCGGCAGCGGGCGATGCTGCCAGCGGGCGTGCCCGAGCTCGCAGGGGAGCGGTTCCGATTCGGAGTCGGAGGACGACCGCTCCAGGCTGCTCGGCGATGGCGAGGGCGGAGTGCCGCGCCCCGGGGCGTGAGCGGTCTACGGGCCCCATTCGCGGAGGTGGTTTCTGCGGCGAAATATTCCCAGGTAGTGCGGTCTTTGGTGGGAGTAGATAGTGATGCAGTGATGATGATGATGATGATGATGATGATGATGATGATGATGATGCTGATGATGATGATGATGATGATGATGGTGGTGGATGATGATGATGGTGGTGGTGATGATGATGATGATGATGATGATGATGATGATGATGATGATGATGATGCTGATGCTGATGCTGATGCTGATGATGATGATGATGATGATGATGATGATGATGATGATGATGATGATGATGATGATGATGATGATGATGATGATGATGATACTAGTGCGCGCACGTCTTGCGTCAGCCGATGTTGCTCTCTGCAGCGTGTGTTGCTCAAAGGGGGGGCTCCCTGGATGCATATGCAGGTAGACCCTCTGCTGCTGTACACACTCACACGTGACTCTCTGTCGGGAGTGTACCATCTCTTTTCTAGACCACAGGTGGAAGAAGCGTGTCCGCCTTGTGTTTGCCAGTGCGTCGTGTCGGGCGAGGCGAGTGGGGAGTGCCCCGCTCTCGAGCGCCTGGTCTCCCAGCAGCTGGCAGGCCCGACGACCAGCACGGCGCGCTACGAGTTCAACTTCGTGCTGCACGCCGGCTTCGTCGTATTGGCCTTCGTGGTGGGAGCTCTCCTTGGTCGGGGCTGCTCTTTTCGGAGTTCCAAGCGGGTGGTCAGCTTGACCGATGGCGCAGCTGGTGGCAGCAGCAGGGCAGGCAGGAGCGGCGGGGCCGGCGGTGGTGTCATCGTCGTTGGCCCCGGGGCGTAAGGTGCTGGTGCGCTACGATGATGACCTCTGGCACGTTCGCATCCTGCTCGCGAGAGTTGAGGACACAAGGTGGATCAAATATACACCCGACAGTGACCTGTATGAGGAGGACTACGGCCCCAACAACGGCGATATCACAGCTGTGCGGGCCTTCAAGGCGGACGGCAGCATCCCAGCGAGCCTGCAGGGTGCCAACATCTACAACTTCAGAGCTGGTGCTGAACCTGATCAGGCCGCGCTGCGCGGGCTGATGGAGGAGGCGCAGGATCTGGTGGCGTTGGCAGGCCGCGGAGTGGCTCCGCCGGGAGCCGAACCTGAGGTATGGCTGTTCGCGGAGTCGAACGCAGTCTTCTCGGTCGGTGACGAGTGCCCAGGGCAGCCGGAGGTGTTCGTCGAGAAGCGCGGCATCGCTCGTGCTGGGCTGGACGTGCTCTTGGTAGAGAAGGTGGCAAGGCACCAGGTCGAGCAATGGAAGGCGGACCACGCCGCCTCCAGCGACGCGCGGGTGCTGCCAGTTCGGTACCCCCCTTCTGGCGAGCGGCTGCGCAGCTGGGCGAACGTGGCGGAGAGTGCGGATGAGAGTGCGATCGACCATTGGCCCGTCAAGGGGCCAAGGACAGCGCAGTGGGTGGCCCGTTTCATGGCTCGTCGCAACACCGGGCCCGAGGACCACCACCGCTGGTGGAGATCGACCGCGCGCCTGAACGCCTCAGATTGGGGCGTAGCCGAGCATGGCCAGCTGTGCTCGTACCTGGAGGCGGCGGCGAGTGTGGATCAGCTCGACCTGTCGAACTTGGTGGTGATGGAGAAGATCGCACGCCGACTCCAGACCATAGAGTACCAGTAAGCAGAGAAGGTTCGAGAGGGAGAGCGCGGCGGAACCGCCGGCGCTTCTTCCTCCGTCGCTGGATCAGCAGTTATCACGCACGACGAGATGGACTTGTTCGAGGGGCGGCAGCACGTCAATCCCACGGTGTACTGTGCCCCGACGCTCATCGAGCACGTGAGTAAGGAGTTAGAGAAGGAGTCGCAGATCCAGAAGCAAGCCAGAAAAAGCTCGAGAAGAGAGAGCCCTCCTTCGTCAGCCCCCAGGCGGAGGTGGTCGTGGCCGTGGGGGCGGCGGGCAATGAGCACACGCAAGGCCGTCGGAGACGGCCTCATCCGACGGCCAGCACTGCAGGCAGGCCATCCATCGCTCACAGGAGCGACGAATTCGAGTGCAAAGTCGAGTCGGCTATTTTCGTCGACGGAGCCTCGGCCACTTTTAGAGCATCGGGTAAAAGCATCGAGGTCAGATCCCTCGATCTGCGCAACTAGGCGGCCGCCTGGGCTGAGCAGTCTTCCAATCTCGTCCGAGCAGTGGTTGAATAGGCTTAGTCACGACGCCGCCTCCGTCCTTACAAAAATGTACCTGGGTGGTGCTCCGTGCTGTCCTGCGGGTTCTGCTTCGTCTTTGGGCGGGGGCGGCATGGGGCACCTCCGAGAACGTTGCAGTAGGATGGGCACCCCCCCCGCCGATGTTCAGCCGGCCGAGGCTTTTTCGAGCATCAGCGGTGGATGTGACTATTCTGGCGAGAGTTCGCCAGCAGTTCCCCTGGACGAGTCTCTGCTGTCGCTCAGGCCTGCAGGAACGGCCCCAATTGATATATGTCAGCTTCTGGGCCCCAAAAGTCGCGAGGAAGTCCAGGCGTGGATGTGCGAGCATGCGCTACCAAACTCAGTAGGCATGCACAGTTTCGAAGCGAGCAAGATGAAGATTTATCATGACCCTGGCCTTCGCAGGTCAGCGCGCCGATATGCACGCGTGCTTCAGATGCTGCATGTCAGGAACATGGTTGAGTTTGTGTGCGAGGAAGGTGACGCTTGCGTAGGACTTTTTACTGTGCGCAAGAAGAGCGGCGCCCAGCGCCTGATTGCCGACTGCCGGCGGTCCAATTGCTTTTTCACGAGTAGTGATCATGTCGAGCTGCCCACATCGGGCGCGCTATCCAGGTTAAGGCTCGAGGCCGGAGAGAAGCTGCATGTAGGTCAGTACGATTTAAAGGATGCTTTCTTTCAGTTTGGAACGCCCCCCGAGTTGCGGAGATTTTTCCATCTGCCCCCCATTGAGGCTATGTGGATGAAGCAGCTGCTCCCCGACATTCCGAGCACTGGAGGGATGGTGCGACCTCGGCATGCTGTCGTGCCGATGGGTTGGGCCCACGCGCTGTACTGGTGCCAGACCATACACGAGAGGATTTTGAGCCAGGCGTTTCCAAGCTCTCATCTTCTACAAGATCATCGGCCAGTTGGTGATCTGAAAAATCGGTGTGTGTCGGTATATGTGGACAACGTGGGCGTCTTCTCGAGCTCCCCTGATGTTTGTCGCGATCTCACTCAGCGATCCCTGGAGGCTGTTCGAGGTGCCGGTCTAGAGGCTCACGAGGTCGATGTCGTCGGAGTCGGGGGAGATCTACTGGGGCTCAGCGTCTCGGGAGATGGTCGAATCTTACCGCGACACGAAAGGAGATGGAGGGTTTGGATGGCTTTGGAATTCCTCTTGAGGCGCCGTCGTTGTTCTGGTAGGACGCTTCGGAAGCTCTTGGGGCACATCGCCCATCAGGCAATGCTTCGTCGGGAGTTGCTGTCATGCTTTCGTGCCGTGTATGCATTTATCGAGAAGTACCCCGATAGCCCCTCGAAGCTGTGGCCCGCGGCGTTGAGAGAACTCCTTTGGGCTCAGGCGTTGCTTCCGTTGCTCGAGCGCGACCTTACCAAGCCGTGGGGACCGAGGGCCTATACGCGCGATGCGTCGCCGTGGGGTCTTGGGATATGCGCGGCGCGGCCGCTCACTGAGGTGTTGGACGAGGCCAGCAGGTATTCAGATCGGCGGCACTTCTTGGGTGGAGGTCGCGCTAATTTACGGGCAGTACTGGAGTACTGGAAGAAGGGGATGATGATGACGCTGGGGCACCTGAAGGTTCCTTTCGAAGAGTGCCTCCTGTTCCTGGGCTTCGCACTAGCTTGCTGCACGCTAAGTGGCACACGGTCAGTAGTAAGGCTTGGGAGCGTAGTGAACACATCACTTGTCTCGAAGGTCGGGCCCTGGTGGGAGTCCTCGGGAGGGTCGCAAAGACTCGCGAGTACATCCAGAAGCGGGCCCTCATTCTCACGGACTCCATGGGCGCGTTGTTTTCGGCTCAAAAGGGAAGGTCGAGTGCGCCAGGTCAGTGCCGCGTCGCCCGCCAGTTGGCCTCCCTCCTCCTGCTGTGGGACATCCAGCCCTGTCTGCGATGGGTGCCCGGCGAGAGGAACGTAGCTGACGAGCCGTCCCGCCGCGGGTTGCGGCATGCTGGCGCGGCGACCGCTGAAGGCAAGTTCCGCCGTGGCTGGGGCAGCGCGCGAGGAGAGAGTGCTCTCTCGGAGTGGCGACGCCGGGCGTTTCCTGACCCGCCAGGCGCCGGCTCCGCCGGCGCTGCTGCCGGGCGCGGCCCGCCCCCCCCCCGGTCGCGCCGGCGGCGGCGCCAGCCGAGGATCCTCGCCTGCCGCGACGGCGCTTGGCCCCGGCCACAGCGCCAGAGCATGTGCGTCGGCGAGTTCGGCGACGGCAGGATGCTCACGGTGCTGTGCGGGCCTTGCCCGGACGGGCGGTGCTGGAGACGGTCGTGGTGCGAGCGCCGACGAGGCGATCGTACCTCCGTCGGCTTGCGGGGCTGGCGCGGCGCTCGGGGATGGTGATCGCGCAGAACGTGACTGGCGCGGAGCTGGACCGGGCGCAGGACCGCATCATCAGCTTCCGCGGCCGACGAGCGTGGTGAGCCTGGACGCGGCGGTGGTGGAGCACCTCAACGAGGAGTGTTTCGAGGGCGCGACGGGGGGCGAGGGCGGCCGGTTGCTGGCAGCGCTGTCCTGGGCCTTCGCCTCCGCGGGCAAGCAGGTGTGTAACCCCCCTCGGGCGCGGACATGCTCCGCGGCGTTGCGCCGACTTGCTCCGGGCGAGTCGAGGTTGCCAGTTCCCGAGAGCCTGCTCTTTGTGGTGGCGAACGAGCTGATCGCGCAGGGGGGGTTGCAGCAGGGCGCGGCGGTCTTGGCGGCGCACCACTGCTACCTTCGCCCCGGCGAGCTGCCCCGCGCAACGTGGGGGATGATCCACCCGCCAGTCAGTGCAAGTGGGCCAGGGGCCACAGTCACCATCGCGCTGCATCCCTTCGAGCTCGGCGCGAGCTCCAAGGTGGGGGAGTTCGACGAGACAGTGAAGGTGGACCGGCTACCTCTTGCGACGGCGCTCCTTCGGCTTCGACGGATCCGCCCAGCCAGCGAGCGCCTGGCAGGGGTCGGGTCGGTTGCCCTCGGCGAGAGCGTGGCGCAGATCATCCGCGAGTTCGGCCTCGAGGAGGCGATCGGCGAGTTCATGATGTATCGTCTCCGTCACTCAGGGCCAAGCGCCGACTTCCTGGCAGGTCGCAGGGCGATCGCGGAGATCAAGCATCGCGGCAGGTGGTCATCAGACAGCAGTGTGAGGAGATATCAAAAAGGAGGGCGTATCAACGAGCTCCTAAATCGGCGTTCTACCCAGATGAAAGAATTCGCCGCCAGGTGTTTGGAGGCCGTGCCGAGGATCCTGCAGAGTGCGGCCGCGCCGCTGCAGGCTCCAGCGGGCCTGCGCGTACGTTGTTTGTGCCCTTCTTTCTAGAGATCTTTGCAGGAACGGCTCGCGTGTCCAGGGAGATGGCTCGGCTCGGCTTCCTGGCGATCGCTATCGACACTCGGTTCGGCATGAGGCATGATATGTGTAAAAGATCCCTGGTGAGAGCCATTAGAGGCTGGATCATGTCGGGCTTCGTCATAGGCATTCACTTCGGCACGCCGTGTATTTCATGGTCTCGCGCTCCTACCAGGCCTAACGGCCCCCAGCCCCTAAGAAGCGGTGAACACATTCTTGGGCTGCCCGTCTTGCGAAACGAGGGGGAGCGCTGGAAGATAGATATGGGAAACACTACCATGAAAAAACACTGGGAGCATCGCGTCAGTGGCGTCTCTGCACATGGTCCCGTTCTGTATCGAGAACCCTTACTTATCTTTTATTTGGGAGGCGCCTCAGATGCTGCATCTACGACGACGTCACACTACACGGGAGATTCGAATTGATTTCTGTCAATGGGGAGTCCCTTGGATGAAGCCAACTAGGTTAGTGTGTAGTTACTTGCCTGTTGAATCCTTGGGCCGTAGGCGTAAAGTCTGCAGGGGAAGGTGTTCCAGAACTAACAAACCACATGTTTCTTTAACGGGCAAGAACAGCAATGGAATATTTAAAACCCGCGTGGCCGAGGAATATCCAAAGTGTTTTTCCCGTGCCCTTGCCAATGCTTTCGCTAATTGTTTTAAGAGCCTGAAGGCCACCTCTTTTTCTGCAGTTTTGTAGTGAGTGTGTATCCAGGGAGAAGTCCCACCACCACCCCTTCTCCTCCATGATAGAACAGTTTGCACATGTGGAGCGGAGCTGCGCTTCAGAATTCTGTGATGTTGTTGAGCAGCACCCTGAAAAGGTGCTGGTGCACAGCGCTTGAGATCAGCACAACTGTCTGCGCTGCCCGTGGTTAAAAAAGGTCTGGCTGCCGTTGCTCGTGCTCCCTCGGGCCCCGGTGGCCCTCTCAAAGCAGGCAGGTGTCTCACACGCCCCGAAGGCAGATGCTACTAGTGCGCGCACGTCTTGCGTCAGCCGATGTTGCTCTCTGCAGCGTCCCGCCCACCTCCCTTGTCGCTGCCCGTGCGTGAAGAAGCAGCACCCTCTGGCTGCCGTCTGCGCTGCCCGTGCTCCCTCGGGTCTCGGTGGTCCTCTCAAAGCAAGCAGGTGTCTCACACGCCCCGAAGGCAGATGCTACTAGTGCGCGCACGTCTTGCGTCAGCCGATGTTGCTCTCTGCAGAGTGTGTTGCTCCCGCCCACATCCCTTGTCACATTTTTACTTATTTGCCTTGCGGAGCGGAGCTGCGCTTCAGAATTCTGTGATGTTGTTGAGCAGCACCCTGAAAAAAGGTGCTGGTGCACAGCGCTTGAGATCAGTACAACTGTCTGCGCTGCCCGTGGTGAAAAAGTTCTGGCTGCCGCTGCTCGTGCTCCCTCGGGTCTCGGTGGCCCTCTCAAAGCAGGCAGGTGTCTCACACGCCCCGAAGGCAGATGCTGATGATGATGCTGATGATGATGATGATGATGATGATGCTGAGAAGGAGGATGATGATGAGGGTGATGGTGGTGGTGAAGATGATGACGATGAAGCAGGAGGAGGCGGGGGAGGACGATTAAGATGATGATGGTGGTGAGGATGATGGTGGTTGTGGTGACGGTGATGGTGGTGGTGATGATGATGATGATGATGAGGAGGAGGAGGAGGGGGAGCCTGCGGATGATGATGATGATGATGATGATGATGATGATGATGGTGAGAAGGGGGAGGAGGAGGAGGAGGAGGGTGATGGTGGTGGTGATGATGATGACGATGAAGCCGGAGGAGGCGGGGGAGGAGGATTAAGATGAGGATGATGATAATGAGGATGGTGGTTGTGGTGACGGTGATGGTGGTGGTGATGGTGTTGATGATGAGGAGGGGGAGGGGGGGCCTGCGGATGATGATGATGATGGTGATGATGATGATGATGATGGTGACGATGATGATGGTGATGATGATGGTGATGATGGTGATGATGATGACGGCCATGGTTATGATGATGATGATGGTAGTGGTGGTGTTGCTGATGTTGATTGCGATGCTGATTCTGTGTATGATGATGGTTGTGATGATGCTGCTTATGATGGTGATGATGATTATGATGCTGCTAGTGGTTGTGGTGGTCATGATGATGAAGGCGGGGAGGAGGATTCTGATGATGAAGATGATGGTGATGATAATGGTGATGAGGAGGAGGAGGAGGAGGAGGAGCATGCGGATGATGATGATGATGGTGATGGTGGTGGTGATTGTGATGCTGATGGCAATGATGATGATGCTGCTGATGATGATAATGCTGATGCTGGTGTTGGTGGTGGTGGTCATGATGACGTTGATGATAATAGTGGTGGTGGTGTTGATGATGTTGATGATGAGGACGGTGCTGATGATGATGTTCAGAAGGAGGTGGAGGAGCCTGCGGATGATGATGATGATGATGATGATGATGATGATGATGATGATGCTTATGATGCTTATGATGATGATGTTGATGATGGTGATGATGAGGATGACGATGATGATGATGATGGTGGTGGTGATGGTGGTGGTGATGATGGTGCTGATGATGATGTCGGTGGTGACGATGAGCATGATGATGGTGATGATGATGATGACGGTGCTCGTGATGGTTCTGATGCTGTTGTTTGCCATGATGATGGTGATGGTCATGGTGTTGGTAATGTTGATTGTGATGGTGGATCGCGATGGTGATGGTGATGAGCATGAGGGCGAGGGTGCGGAGTCCGATGCAGCTGCACATCAGGATGAGGACAAGGGTGATGGAGTGATGGATATGGTTATTAGGTTGAGGGTGCGGACAAGGGTGAGGATGATGATGATAATGTTGATGATGATGATGACGATGATGACGGTGCTGATGATGAGGAGGAGGATGCTGATGATGTTGATGGTGATGATGCTGATGTTGATGAGGATGACGATGCTGATGATGATGATTCCGATGCAGATGCTGTATATGTAGTGCATATGTAGGTGTAGATGTCGATGTAGATGTGGATGTTGATGTATACGTACACGGCTATGCATGCTGATGTAGAGCCTGATATCGATGCACATTATGATGTAGATGGTCATGTGGATGGTGATGATGCTGATGAAGATGGCGAGGGCGGTGATGATGAAGATGCTGAGGATGATGATGATGATGATGATGATGATGATGATGATGATGATGATGATGATGATGATGATGATGATGATGAATATGATCGCGCGGGTGTTGGTGTTGTTGTTGATGGGCTTGTGGTTGATAATAATGATGGTGGTTGTGATGCTGATGATGCTGATGATGTTGATGATGATGCTGTCTACTTAGTTGTATATTCATGTAGGTGCAGATGTAGACGTAGATGTAGTGGCAAATATGAGTAATTGCATCAACAGTGGCATTCAATTTCGCCACCTCGCCTGGGTCTTGGACCAGAGGCTTCTCATATGCCTTGTAATGTCTCTGGGAGGCCTCCTGGCTGCCTCTTCGAGGCCTCTTGAAGTTTTCTTTGGGCCTCGTGGGTGGTTCTTGGGGGCCTCTGTCGGGGCGACATTGGAAGCCTCTTGGACCGCCCTGGGCTCTCTCGAGATTAAAACCGAGTGTGCTTCAACTGCGTATGATCTCCCAACCACGCTCCCCAGGGTTCCCTGAAGAAGTCACGCGAGCCGCCCTGGTAGCTCACAAGAGCTGCTCATGCATGGATGGGTGTGGCGTCAGGCAGGCCCAGGAGAGATATGGATCGCTCCCGAACGCTCTGCGCCCTGGAACGGCCGCGGCGCCTTGTACAATACATCCTGGGCCAGTAGGTTTTAAGCGATCCCCTGTGTGTCCCAACCCTGGTTCGGCTTCAGCTTGGCTTCGTCTGATGGCAACAACTGCGGGAGGGCGTGGCAGGAGAGGCGGGAGGCCCAGGGGTTGATGTGGTGGGCGCGTGAGGCGGGAGCCGTCAGAGCGGCGTAGCTCCGACCGCCTTTCCCCAGGGGGAGGGGAGGAGGACGAGGACGCGGACGACGCCAGCCCGTAAGAGGGACCCTTCGCCGGAGCGTCCCTCGGTGCGGGCCCACTGGGACCTCCCCGATCGCTGAATGCGATGCGATGGCAGCGGCCAGGGCGCATTCGCCGCAGGAACACCCAAGGCTTCGCGCGCCTGCCGCAGGCTCACGCGAGCCCCAGCAGCGCCCCCGCAGCGGCCACCCCTGGGCCCAGCGACGCGGCCGCGCGGCCGCGCGGGAGGGCCCGGGGCGCTCTGGGGGCGCGCGCCGCCCATCGCCCGGGCGTGCCCTCCGCGAAGGCGGCCACTCTCGCCCTCTCGCTCTCTCTCTATCGATTCTGAGGCGGCCGCTCTCGCCCTCTCTCTCTCTTTCTCGCTCTCCGCGACGGCGGCCGCTCTCACTCTCTCTCGCTCTCTCGCTCTCTCTCTCTCTTTATCGATTCTGAGGCGAAGACAGGGGCGAGAATAGCCCAGGGGCGGGCATTACACGTACTCGCCCTGGAGCCTCGCCGAAGGCATGAATCATCGGCGCCCCTGGATGGATGTACTGCTCTCCCCTGGGCTAGTCGCCCCCATCGGCGCCCCCGATCGATCGCTCGCTCTCGCCGGCGAGCCTCGCATCCCCACTGAATTCCGTCTTTCGGGTGTGTCGGCGTGCGCTAGCGTTCGGTAAGTCATCAGAGAGCGCCGATGTAGTGTCGATTGAGCGTCGGTCAGCATCGATTCGCAAGAGCCAGCAATCTGGCATGAGATGATCCCATGGGTTTCGGCGGCGCGCCCTGGGGGGGGGAGTGAGAAGGAGGAGGGCGCGCGCCGCCCGTCGACCTTGCGTGCCCTCGGCGAGGGCGTCCGCTCATTCTCTCTCGATCGCTCGCTCGCTCGCTCATACGTATATATCTAGTTTTCTTGTCTCGGGGGAACAAGCATGGCTTAAACATACCCTGTTGGAGGTTCGCACGGATTTCTCGGATCGGTACTGGAGCCCCCCAGGCGGCGCTTCCGGCGCCGCCTTTGGCGCTTCGCGCGCCCCAGAGGAGGGTCCAACACCAATCCAAGAAATTAGCGTGGACCTCGAAAAGTTCACGTTTAACATAGTGTGTTCCTCTGTTATGTTCTGGCGCCTAACGGTCTTTGCCTGGGCCAACCAACCTCCCCGCCCCAGGTGACGCCCTCGAGCAGGGCTCCGCTTGTTGGCCACTTAAGGGACCGTGTTCGTCTGGCGGAGTGGAGACAAAACGAGGGATAACGACAGCAAGACAAACACAAAAAACACTGTTTAGGTCGAGCCCTGCTCGGGACGCGGGCCGCCCGTCGGCCAGACGTGCTTCCCCGCGAAGACGAACGCTCTCTCTCTCTCTCTCTCTCTATCTCTCTCTGTCTCTTGATCGACCCGTTGCTGGCTCTCAAAGTCTGCCCTGGCCCACGAGCATCTGGCACCTGGGAGTCAACCCTAATGGGGTTCTCGCCCGTAGGGTCCTCGCCGCAGGAATCGCCACAGTCCCCGCCAACAGGGCGCCCGTGAGTTCTTGGGCAACCAAGGATCCTCACCCATGGAGTCCTTGCCCATAGGCTGTCGGCGAGCTTCTCGCCCGTAGGATCTCGGCACCCGCTCTTCCTCACCGACCGCAAGCTCGCTCGCTCGTGCAAAAAAACACGACGGACGATCAGTGTTTTTTTTGGTTTCCAGGATCCCTTTTCGGACCCCCGTGCTTTCAGAACACGACCCAAGATGAACATACGTCCAGGGGCCCATTTGGCGAAATGAACCTGGGGCAACCCCAATTGTGGGCCTGTTTCTTTCCAAAACAATTCAGGGCAATGCAAAGCAGTGCAATGCAAAGCAGTGCAGTGCAAATTTGTGTTTGCCATTGCGGTGCATTCGTTTGCACGATTTTGTTATGTGTTGCATAGTTTTGCGTCGTAGGCAGTGCTTGGCATTGCTTGACCTTGCTTGCATGCTTTGCATAGCTTGGCGTTCCCTGGCATTGCCTTTGCATTCCTTCGTTGTGCTTGCGAATGTTTCACATTCCACAACCAGACTGGGTGACCCTGAGAACGTCGGGCATTCAGGAAAGGTAACCCTGAAAAGCATTGCTTGGCATGTGCTTTGCATTGCTTGGCATTGCCTCGCATTGCGTGGCATCGCGCAACCTGACAACCATGGGCAACCCCGACGAAAGCCGGGCAATAGGGCAATGGGACAACCCGAGGGACCAGACAACCCCGGGCAACCCCGACGAACGCGGGGCCCATGGGCGCCCACGGGCACCCACCAGGGGAATCCCTGGCTGACTTACCCAGCGCGCGAGGCGCCCTCGGGCGGGCACCAGGCGAAACTTCATCTGGCCCACTCAGGAACACGAGGCGTCCACGAGACGCCCTCCAGGCGAAACGCGAAAGGCGCCCACGGGCGCCCACCAACCAGGCACCAGCCGAAACATCGTTTGTTCCATCTCACTCGTTGCGTAAACCAAGAAAGACCGAAGACCCCCTGAGTGCCAGCGCTGTCTGCATAATCTATTGTACTGTCTGTTTGGCGGTGTCAGTCTTAGAGTCCGCGTCTCGTGCGCGCTGCTCGCGATGGAAGGGCGCGCCGCCGATGCCGGAATGGGTCCGACCGGCGGTCAACACAAAGAGGCCTAAGGTTGCGGACATTCCTACGACCTTTGGCAAGTGCCGTCTGAGCGACGGAAGACAAAGGGGCGGCTTGCGCCGACATTCGTGCGCAAGCTGCCGGCGTAAGGCCGCGCGTGAGCGGCCTCGTTTTAGATGTGACGTGCCGCGCTGGTGGTTCCCAGTTAGCTGCGGCGTAGGGTCGCTGCGTCATCTCGCGCCAGACCCGCTTCTGATCTTCTCTCGTCTGCGCAGGAGACAGCAGATCACGGCGGTCGCGAGCAGGATCCCACCGTTGCTGCTGGAGTGCGGGGCCGCTGATTCGCCACCACCGACGTGGGCACCACCGGATGCCACCCCTGCAAGTAGTTCGGTATTGGGATTGGTTCGCATGACGCTCACACACCAGTTACTGCAGGTAAGCAGCCAGGGCCTGCCCAGACAAGTACCAGCGGGGCCGACTTGCTTCGAGGCCAACTCTCATTGTGAACTTCAGCAGACGTGACGACGTCAGCCGTGCTCCAGACCAGCTCGGCACACGCCGCCGCACGTGACACTACGCGCGGAAAGGTTGACGTCGTCGTCCAAGCAGAGGCGCATCCGATCAGCTGACGGTTACCTCGCCAACCTTACCGAACAATCGTTCTTGTTCATGGGGGTGTCATGGAGCACACAGGTCGAGCCAGTCATGCATGGGCTTACGTGAACTGTGAGGGCCTTGCCTTCGGCACGTGCGGCAGCCTCGATGAGCCCATCGCCAGTGGAATGGAGACGGGCAGTCAAGACGCGAGAGGTCGACGATGAGGATCGGCGGCGCGCCCGGGGGGGGGGGGACTGGGCGGAAGCAGGCTTTCTCAGGAGGCGGCGGGGCTTCTCAGAAGCCCTCTGCCCTTCTGAGGAGCCGTCCCTGTCTCCGGAGAAGGCCTTGAACTCTTCTCAGCAGGCCGGAGGCCCTTCGAGCCTGCCGAGAAGGTCCGCCCCCCTCGGGCCTCCCCCCGGGCTCGCAGCCGAGAGGAAGAGGAGGGCGAGTGCGGAATAGTTCAGGATCAGCCTGCCTCTGGAGAAAGGCCTAGGAAGGGAGAACGGCGGGCGGATACGCACACGTTCTTTTTTTTTTTTTTTACCTCCGACGCGGCGATGCGGTTTTCACCCGTGGCACGGCCACGGGTATCGTCAGCAGCGAGTCGGCCGCCTTGTGTGGAGGCGTGTGTCAGACCGGAAATCCAGAGTGCGGCCACGCCGAGGCGAGCCAGCGAGGAGCCTAGGCAGCCGACGCGTGCGCACACGCGCGCACGTAAGAAATGCCAGTCGCCGGAGGAGCCGGAGGAGGAGGAGGAGGAGGAGGAGGAGGAGGAGGAGGAGAAGGAAGAAGAGGAGGAGGAGGAGAGGGAGGGGGAGGGGGAGGAGGGAGGGGGAGGGGGAGGAGGAGGAGGAGGAGGAGGAGGAGGAGGAGGAAGAAGAGGAGGAGGAGGAGAGGAGAGGGAGGGGGAGGGGGAGGAGGAGGAGGGGAGGGGGAGGAGGAGGAGTGGGAACTGAGCGGCAGGCGGCGGAAGGCGGAGGCACCAGGAAGGGGGAAGCGCGAAGTCTCACACCATGACCCTGAACGTGTGGGACCACATCGAATCCTTGCGCCGCTTCCCGTCAGTTGTCCCCCACGCTGCATCAATAATGCGGGATGGAAGAAGATGGAAGCGCAGGAGAGGGAGGAGGAGGAGGAGGAGGAGGAGGAGGAGGAGGAGGAGGACTCCTTTGCGCAAACCAAGTGTGGACCTTTGCTGATAAGGGGGAATATTTGCATATCTCTGCGGTGTCAGTCTCAGAGTCCGCTTCTCGGGCGCGCGATGGACAGGCGCGCCGCCGATGCCTGAGTGGGTCCGACAGGCGGTCAACACAACGAGGCCCAAGGTTGCGGACATCACCACACCCTTTCGTGAGTGCTCATCGCGAGAGGGAGGATTGGGATGAGGATAAGGATGAGGAGAAAGAGTAGGAGGAGCAGGAGGAGGAAGAGGAGGAGCAGGACGGAGAAGGGTGGTCTGGGAGTGGGACAGGGGGGCGGCGGAGGGCGGCGATGCAGCGGAGGAAGAGGGAGCATGCGTTGGGGGGAACGGCAGGGGGCAGATGATCAGGATTTCGTGGGCCCTGGCAACAGCAAGGCTTTCGTTTCTTTTTTTTTCTATACTGCCCTCTTTCAAAAAACTGCCTCTTGATCATGAGCACGGCAAAGCATGTGTTCACCTGGAACGTTATTGAGCAAGAAACATATTGGGCAGCTTGGGGATCCGAAAGACCTTGGGAAGTGGTTCAAAAACGGCTCGGATCCGGTAAACAACTGTGATCTGGACCAGGCCCCCGCCAGAGGACACGAAAACGGTTCAGTAGCGGTGCTGGAAACGTCCAACACAACGGCGTTGGAAACTAGAAAGCAGCTTGAAGAACGGAACGAACAAAAAACAAATGCCTTGTCGTTTCCAGGGGCCACCAAGGAGCATGACAATTTCATGTCAAGATGAGGAGGATGAAGAGTTGGTGCGATCGGAGAGGAGAGCAGCGAGGAGGGAGTCAGGAGTGTGGTCTGCATTTGCACAGGCGGCGGGTACTTTCCGGACGAGCTTTCTCGGTGGCGAACATGCCTGAGGCTTTTGCTCACGCCTTGGATGTTGCATGTACGATTGGTGGAGGAGCATGTTAGCCATCATCCGAGTGGGCGATTCGTTCTCTCGGGCGAAGTGACAAACACGCCGCAATCCGAAAAGCAATGTTAACACGTAAGGAGAATGCGGTTGGGCAGAATTGCCGAGAAAGGGCCCTACCATGAGTCTTGGGTATTGGTTTAGGTAAGGATCTGCCAGCGTTATGTGTTCGTCTTGCGAATCAGTGCATGCGCTGAGTGTGTTTTGCACCTCCTCTTTGGTTCAGAATTGCGACACGGTGCCATCGGTATATGCCAATTACCCTGAAACGCCTTAACTGTCATTTCCCCAGTGCTCGACGGTGCCGACAATTTCGGGTATTGATTCTTGACGCCAGCCCAGATCGGCCTAGATTGGCCCTGTCCTCCGCTGCGTTTGAGGTGCGTTTGCCGCTTGTAGCTGAGCTGCCACCAGCCCCAACAAGCCACGACTAGCCCCACTGCCCTTCGGTGGCAACGGCGCCCGTGGCTTCCACCAGCCCAGGCTATCTCCCACTAGTGGGGGTGGAGGTGCATGAGGCGTGGGAGAGGGGGATGAGGAGGGAAGATAGGATGAAGAATTGGCGATTGGCACATTCCATGCTGGTGTGAAACGTGTGTCAGGGCAGTGGATGGCAGACGGGGTATGGGTTAGACGTGCATCGTGCCCTTGCTTCTCGGACGCGTAGTATGCTCCGCTGATGCTATCGCCTCGCCCGCATTCGGCCTGTCGCCATATCTCGAGTCATGCCAGGGAAAGGATGTTATGCATGTGCGGCCTGAATGCCACATCGATGTGAGGGCAGGGAGGAGGAGCGGATGTTTGGCCAGAGATGCGAGTGGGGTGGACGGCGTTTGTGGTGGAGCCGCGGGGTTTGTGCGAACCTCGGGGACCCTGAAAAGGTCAGTTGAGGGAGAATGCGTGCCTCGCATGTGAGCCGCGAGGCTTGCGCGAACCTCGGGGGCCCTGAACAGGCCCGCTGGGGGGAGTCTGCCGGCCTCGCGCGCCCTCGAGCGCCCCCCTGGGAGCCCAGGAGTGACCTTCCGAACGGGGGCTGCCAGGGCGCGGCTCGCTGGCTCCTGCGCCGCAACACCATGTCGAAGTGCGATGGCCCGACAAGACGTCGCGATGTCTCGAGGTCCAGGGCGAGGCAGCGAGCTGGGGAGACACTGGCCTCCCCCCCCGACCTCGATTCTCAACTGCTGCTCAGGGGTCCGCCCCCCCTGCTATCATATATGCCGATGTTTGGATGGATCGACTCACAGGATGCATCGCTGCACTGCCAAGTCATATAATACTCGATTATGTTAGATCTTCACATGGTTTAGGGGATGTAAACTTCTGTTGGGTATCCTGAGAGGTGGTGACATAATATGTAAGCACCCACAATTCTCACCAGACAGTGGTCGTTTCTAGGCAATACGCCGACAAGGGGAGCACTGTTCATTTCATCTGTATTGGAACATCCGATTCTGCACATGTGGTCGACTCGACCTTCCCTGCGGAGTGGTAACTTCTTCTACCACGTAAGCTACACACTCCCGCTTATACTTAGGCTGCTCGAGAACAGCGCACGCGTGAGTCATTGCTGTGATGTCTAATGCTCTCATTGTTTAAACCTGCAGTTGCAATCCACGAGGCATCGAAGGTGGTCTAACAAGCCTTCAGACGGCCGCGTGCGCCCCCGAGCGGTCTCCGATACGGCCTGACGAGGCCTTACGAGACAAGGCAGCGTAAGAGGACACAGAAGCGGCAGGAGCATCCAAGACGCCACAAAAAGACCCCGACACCTCCACCCTTGATTTCCCTGTGTTCAGGATGCCTGTGGAAGACGACGAATGAGGGTGCAAGGGTGGAGGAGTACCACTGACCAGGTGTCAGCTTCATAACGCCAGTGGCCGAGTAGGCGCCACAACGAATGCAAAAAACAATTGGTCGATAGCGAAACCTAACTGCCCAAGCCATCACGGATGGACCAGAGCCGAAACGGGCCGGAGCCGAAACGGGCCAGGACGAATCAGGCCAGAGCCGAATCGGTCTCAAACCGAATTGGACCGGCGCCACCAGGAACCGGAATTTGCCGGAGTTGGAACGAGGCGAAGCCGCGGGCCTGGGCTGGAACGGTCCACAACCGAAACGGGCTGGGACGAAACGGACAAGAGCCGAAATGGAGCGAGACGAAACGGGCCAGAAGCGAAACGGGCCGGGCCTAAACGGACCTAAACCGAAACGGGCCGGGTTGAAACGGACCGAAGCCGAAACAGATTGATGAAGCCGAAACGGGCCGGAGCCTAAACGGGCCGAAACCGAAAACGTTTTTTTGTTCCAAGGGGCCAGACGATTTTTTGTTCCAAGGGGCAGGTAAATGAATAGAACAATAAATTTAACGCCAACCGGAATTGTCAGGACATGCCGTTTTTTGCATATCTCCATTAATCGGAGGTTGAGAGACCTCGTTTCCTGACACGTTGATTAGCGAATTGGCCGTTTTCGGTTCGCGAGAGGGCGTCGCGGCCGTATTTTTTGCGGACCCAGGTCCGTCGGTTTCGGTCCTAGGCTGTTTTCATTGGTTTACTAAAGGGAGGCTTGTCCGCCGCCGAATTAAACAACTCCTTCAATTGCATAGCGGTTTGGTTGTGTTTTTGGGGGAGCCGTACATTGTGCGCGGGGAACCTCACATAGTGATAGTAAATTCGTCATGTGGAAACGGAGGAGGGGGAGGAAGAAGAGGAGGAGGAGGGTGAAAGGGAGGGAGGCGGCAGGATGACGACGAGGTTCGGTCGGGGCCGGGCCCGCAGGGATCGAGCGTGGCCTTGCACAGCCTCTCCAACAACAAGGGGGTCGTCGGGCGGGGTTGGCCACCCTGCTGCTGCATTCTCCTCTTCATCATCCTCCTCCTCATCCTCCCCCTCCTCTCGGCTCTCGACTCTCCCCGACCCTGCTCTTCCAGCCAGCTTCCTCCCGCTCTCCGCCTGTGGCGCGCCCAAGGGGTTTGGCGCGAGTGGGGCGGCATTTTACGGAGGCAGGGAGCTTCTTAGAAGGCACCGGTCTTCTTAGAAGGGCCTGGCGTCCTTTATAAGAAGCTATCTTCAATTAGGGGAGGGCTTCCGAGAGAGCCCCCCTTCGCGCACCCCCTTGTGCGCCGGCAGTTCAGTTCTTCACTGCTCCTTCCCCCCCACCCTCCAGGCTCGATCCTGAGTGCGCCATCAGCCACGGCCCGAGCCCCGCGCGCTGGTCCGCCCTGAACTGGGCCGCATTTGCTCCGCCAGGCTCCCGCGGGGGTACCGAAGATGGCGAGGTGCAGGCTGCAGTGAGCGAAAAATCACGGCGGGAGGCCTTTGGGGGCCTTTGCCGGGCCCTGGTGCTGTCGAAATGCGCGATGGGATGATTAGCCGTGTCCTTGGGAAGGGGTTCAGAGTCCGTATCGCCCCAGAGCGTTCCAGAATGTTTTCCGAGCGTTCTAGAGCGCTCTGGAACGGCTGAGGCGCCTGAAACATCCTCTAGGCTTGCCAGCTCTCAGAGATTTCTTACCTCCATCCGACCTGATATTCGTCCTGCCTTTTGCTTTACGCCGCGAGCACGGCGTCGAAATGTCTGGGTCACGTGCCGGGGCATCTGGCTGGTCGGGCAGATGATCGATGTTGCCAGCTTTCTTTTTGTCACACGATTTGCGGGGGGGCCGTCTTTGAGACCAAATAGGGCCGCCAGATCGTTGGCCAAAGTGCCGGTTATTTGGAGTACCCGTCATGGAGGCGTTGAAAGAGGTCCCGAGGGTGGTGTCCCATGAGACCCTGGCGTTGTATTCTCGCGCCGCCCGGCAGGCCTGATTGAGGATTAATTTTGAATTCAGCCTCGGCGATATGAATGATTCCCGTGTTATCCTCCTCCGAATTTGTTGTTTTGTTTTTGTCTTATCCGTGGACGCGTCCAGGATGTTGAATTGAGCCTCGGCGTTGGTGTTTCCGTAGTCGTAAGTCATTCTAGCTTGGCCCAGTGTTTTTTATCGATATGAATGGGCTTGATCGTGAGCGCAATCCAGCTCGCCACGGTTTCACGGTCCCCAAGTCGGGCTTGATGGCTCCTTTTCGTTCCCACGAAGACCTCCCAGTCGTGATGGGTTCCGGTTCTCTGAGTCGCAATCCTGATGCGTACCCCATGGGCTTCACAGAATAATTTCCGTGCGCAAGCAATCACTTCGCAGCGTTTCCCAGCATATCCCGAAGATTTGCCAATGGCCCACTCTTCTGCCCACAAGTCCCTCTGGTCGGCAATCATGTCTCCCCAGTCCCCAGAACCACGTTCCCACGATTTGAACATTGAAATGATGAGAGTCATCCTGAGTTACGGCGCGGCTTTTGGAGTGGTCGCCCCGCCCACGTCCCATTGTCAAACCTATTTCGGCTATGATGCATAATTCATACATGATTTGCGGATGCCCAAGGGGCCCCAACATCTCCTCATCTCCCCTTCTGCTAACTATCTGCTCATCCTCCGCCTTTGCCCCTCGCTTCTCGTCGCCTCGCCCCCCTCTCCCCCCTCCTCTCCAGGGGAGGGGGAGGAGGAGGATGCCGCGGGGGCGGGGGGGTGTAGCGCCAGCAGTTGCGGCAGCAGCAGCAAGGGCAACGGAAGCCTTTCCTGCCGCAGCGCCGGCGGCAACGCCAGCATTTGAGGAAACGCTCAAGGGGGGGAAGAGAGAGAGGGAGAGCGGGCCCCCGCTATCGCGACGCAGGGGTTCGGCGTCTGTTTCCGCTGGAATTATTGACCATTTGCGTATCCCCACCAGTTTCCCCCTGGCCGCTTGCAGTCAGCTCAGCCAGCTCCCCTTCAGCCCGCGGCCCCACCGGCGGCTGCTTCTGAGTGCGGGCTCGGCCGTTTCGCTTTTAGGCTTGCGCGTGGCCAATTTGACAGGCCCGTGGCACGGACCTCTCACTCGGCGACTGCGAATCCGCGTCCGCCCGCGACCAAAAAGTATCCCCACCAGTCAGCTCAATTCCCTTACCTGGTGACTCAGCTCCCTGGTCTTTGCACGCTTGCAGCTCCCTGGCAGCCCCAACAGCTTGCAGTCCCCACCCCCGGCGCTGCAGCGCAGCCCTGGCGCTGCTGTTCCCCGGCGGTAGCTCCTGCTCTGCTCTCCGCGCGCGCCGGCAATTAGTTCCGCTCGTAGCCCGAGCTGACTCGACTCGCCGCTGGCGCCTTCGCTTGCGGTTGCGACAAAAGTACCCCCACCACTTCCGACTCTGAGACGCCGCGCGGGTGTCCGCTGGCAGTCGCGATCAAACAAATATCCCCACCACCCGTTTTCGTTTTTCTCCGCCGCGTTTCGGCTCTATCGCTCCTGTGGGCCGCGTCCACCACCTGCCTGGTGCTCTCGGGGTTGCTTCAAGTTTTTTTCGTTCGGCAAGGGTGGCTACGCCCTTGGTCTTCGTGCCCTTTCGTCTTCGGCACGCTCTTCTGGCGGCGGCTTCGCGGGCCGGGCGGTACTGGTGCACTTCCCTTACAGCCCGCTGGATGCCGCTCGCCGCATTGTTTTCCCTTAGCTACGGAGCGCGGCTCGACCTAGCATGCTCGGCGTTCGACTCGTCTTCTCGCGCCCGCGGACCTAAAAATATCCCCACCAGCCCATCCACACACCATTGGAGGCTGTCTTGAGGTTTCTCGGAGGCTATCAGGGGCCATGTTCCGCTGAGCCGAGCCACGCTCGGCTATCTTGGGCCACACTGAGGCTATCCTGGGCCCTCGATGGAAGCCTGCTGGGGGCTACATTGAGCCGCGTCCGGCGATCTCGGGCCATCTTGAAACCAATGTTTGGGTATATGGGGTTTTGTTGGACCACCTCGGGCCCAAACGGCGGGGTGGAGGGGGGGGATGGGGGAGTGGGGGGGGAGGGGGGTGGATGGGGTGGAAGGGGGGAAAGGAGGTCGGGGGGGCCTGAGCGGCTCCTCGGGGCAATCGTGCGCGGCGCCACCGCGAACAACAAATCCGAATGTCCACTCCCGCCATCGGAGGCTCCGAAATATTGCGTTGAAATCATACTTGGGCGTTTTCGGACCGTTCTTGGGCGCTCGTGAGGCCTTCTTGGGCCCCTCTTGTGGTTCTTTCGGGGTTTTCTTGGGTCACTTTCGGGCCTTTCTCATGCATTCGAAGCAAATGCGATGCGGATTGCCGCAGCCCGTTCGCCCCCCGCCTCGCGTCGGCGGGCAAAAAAAAGTCACCCGGCCGCCGCGCGCAGCGCATCAAGCCAAAGAGCGCCACGAACGGGGCGGCCGCCTCGCCCCGAACAGCGCCCGCCCGCCGAAGTGCGTGCGTGCATGGGCGAACATGCGGGGACCGAGCAGGTCGCGCAGACCCTGCCCCGATCCCCGCGGACGCGGGCCTTCGGCCCCGCCGGATCCCGCGGGATCCCCCCATTCCGCCTGACCCCACGGGGTTCGTGCAAGCGCACGCCCTTCCGTCGGAAAGCAACGAGGGCCACGCCCGACCGCCGGAGACGGCGCTGCGCGCGCAGGCCCGGTAAGCCGCCCACCCACGTCCACAAATTTGCCCACGATTTCTGGGGCGAGGAATTCCCAACCGAAAACTTCATTTGGGACGGCGTCGCCTGGCCCCGCAGACGGGAAGACGAACGGGGGCGCCGCGTGCGCTCCCGCAACGATGGTGGCCACACGAAGCGTAGTGGCCACATCGTATGAAAATAGTGGCCACGTCTCAAATAGCATTAAGTCGCATCGCCAGGAACGAGTGGTCACACCCAAACTAGTAGCCACATCGACAAACATCGGTGGTCACATCATCACAGAATTGTGGTCACACATGACGCTTCCACATTCACCGCTGTGACGCCCGCATTATCCGTAGCGGTGCTTCCTAGGCCAGTCGAGGGCCCGCGCCCGCGGCGTTCGCTTCGACCCGCAAGTCGCAACGGACCATCAACGCACTTGCGATTCGGAGCCCCGGGGCGCCCGCCGCGGCATTGCGGGGGGCGCGAAGAACGCAGGTCAGGACAAATACATGGCGCGTGCCCCGAAAGCGCGCAATGCAAAGAATGGCCAACGCGGGCCCACCTGAATGTAGATCCCCCCCCAACGGAGGCCCAAAGATGGCGGGTCGAGATCCTCTTTCGGCGCTCTTGGAGCGCCCTTTGGGCGTTCTTGGGCCCTCTTGGGCCCCTCTTGGGGCTCTCTGGGGGTTCTCTTGGACCATTGTCGGGCCATCCGCATCCGAAGCGAATAGGTGAGAAGGTAAACCGACATCAATGTCCTTCGGCTTGTTCGAAGATTGGGCAGCTTTGAGGGTGTTTTTGGTGAGATTGACTGGCGATTGGAACCGTCTTGTGGCCATTTTGGGGTCTCTTTGAGGTCAGTTGGAGGCTAGATTGCGCCATGTTGGTCTATCTTGGTCCATCTTGGAGGGAGGCCATCTTTCGCTCTCTTAGGCGCTCTCCTAGGCCCTCTTTGGGCCATCTGAGGCCATCTCGGCCGCTCACACGCCTCCAGCCCCCCCTCCAAGTCCAGGGTAGGGAGTAGAGGGACGGGCGAGACTTCGCCCGGGCAGGGGAAGGAAGGGGTTGGCAGAGAGAAGAAACTGATTCGTGATAACACCTACGCCCAGAGGGCTGGTGGGATTAGGAGGGTCGGATATGTGGATCACTTCTTCCTGTACCTTCGCTTCGTTTTCTTTCTGCTCGTCGTCCTTTTCTTGCTCGCGCACTCCCCGTGCTCACCCTCTCTCAAGGCCATTTGTTGGCTTGCTTGGATTCCTCATGCCCGCCCGAGGACACGCCGGCGATTCCCACGTTCCCTGGCGAGCCCAGGAAGCCCCTGCTCGTTTCGAAACGGTGCCCCACATAGCCTCCACAGGCGCCTTCCAGGCCAATGTCCAAGAAAACATGGCGTCTCGCCGTCGGCGAGCCGCCGTCTCGCGCAGAAACACAAAACTGAAAATTGTGGGCGACCTAGTGGGCATCTGGGTTGCCCTGGGGAAGCAGGATGAGCGACTCTGGATGTCCGGCTCAGTGGTGGTGCTGGTGGAGGAGGACCTCCCAGGAGCTGCCTCTTAACACGGGGGGGGGGCCGTGGACGCGCCTGCGGGAGCGGGCCCCCGTCCCCCCCACGCTCCCCTGCCGGGAGCGGAGGCGCCGAAGTGGACCATGCAGGCGAGGCGCCCAGAGGCCGCGAGGCGCCCTGCCCCCCCGGCCCCCGCCGCCCGCCCCCCCCCTCTCCCGCCTTCAGCTTCCGGCGCTCGACCTTTTCCTCCACCTCCACTGCGATGCGCTTCCTGGCACATCAGATTCAGAATCGGCGCTGGCAAATCCCTGTTCGAGAACTCTGGCCTCATCTGGTTTTGTCCCGCTTGATCCGGCTCGGTCCCAGGCGTAATTGGGCCTAATCCGGTTTCAGGGGCCTCTGATCGGGCGTAATCATTGGCCCTCAAGCGTTCTGACGAGTATCACTCAGAAGTTGCCTCTTAACCCCCAGCTAGCTGCCGACCTCTAGTTTCACACGTCTGCGCTTCAGCTCCAACTAGCACCCAGACGCAGGACCTCCAGCTCCCGGGCACCACCTCACCATTACGACTTCCAGTTTCCGGCTTGCAGCTAGGGAAATATTCGCGTGAGTCCGAGTTATACAGAGTTCGAGAGGTTACGGCCACACGTGCCTAGCCCACACGGACATTCGTCACACGCGCTCAGCCGCATGAGCCTGCACCTTTACCTCGCTCGTTCGCCCCCCCCACCCACACCCACCCACGTCACGTCTCACTGCGAAGATGAGAGGAGGAGATCGATGACAGGTCAGCGACACAAGCATTAATGTTCAAGGTTTCGGTGCATCGGGTAATAAACGCTGGAGGACGACAACGGAGTAGGGCAATCAACGTTGAGGGACCGAGGATTTCAGCAAAGTGGTCTCCAAGAGGCCCTACATGGCCCCACAGCTGCCACCGCTGACCCAAAAGGGGCAGGCACAAATCTTCCAGGAGGGGGAAATGGACACATGCAACATTGATCACCCGGAAAACATTGAAAGTTGAAGGAAATACGAACATCTGGAATAATATAGAACAGTTGCGCTGATCGTTGTACTTGTGATTATGTATTTGTGTGTCCTGGGGCCTCTTATTCGTCGCCCCGCGCACACAGGGAGTTCAAAACACCCAGGACGTCATGCTCGGCCTCAGCCTCGCGGCCGCCTACTCTAAAACCATATGTTTAAAATTATTTGTTCTGTTCCATGCCTTGCCGTCATCGCGCGAGTGATATTCGAACACCTATTTGGAGCCCCAGCTAGTGTTGAGCATGTTCTGTTGGTGTGTGTGTGTGGCCACTGGGGCCCTCTGCAATGCTGGGGCTTTGTGGCGTTGCGTTTCTGCCTGGACTGCGGTGAATTTGACGCGGCTCTCCACCGAACATATGATTAAACGTTTTCCTGGCCAAAGCAGGGGATAATTCCCGGGCCAAGAGACAGTCGTCGCAGCGATCGCAGCTGGCGAAGACGGCCCGTTTTTTTGCCGGGCTCTGGGCTGCGAAGCCAGGCATCTCACATTCCGTATGGGGCTGGCACCTGCAGCGCTCCGACGCGGGAGGCTCGTGCGACCCATCAACATTTAGTAGGGAGGGACGGGACCTTCCGCGCGCTATACCCAGATCATCTGGTCAGATCGTCCTAGGACCCGTAGATTGCGCGGCCCTCCTCGAAAGACAGAAGCTCCAGGTCGCCGTCAACGGATCATGGCCGTTTCCGGACCATTGGTCATTGCGACGAAGTTGCCGGCAGATTTTTGGCCGGAAGTCAGGGAGACAAGCGAGTTGCAAGGGGAGCCCGTGCTCTACTTTCTGGGCTAACGGTAGATTCCGTTGCGCCACGCGTCTTAAGAGGGCTTCCCCACGAACCAATAGACCATGCTCAGAGGTGGCCACCCATGCTCGTGGGAGATGACCC
The DNA here is from genome assembly GCA_963575745.1 of Prorocentrum cordatum. Taxonomy (NCBI): domain Eukaryota; class Dinophyceae; order Prorocentrales; family Prorocentraceae; genus Prorocentrum; species Prorocentrum cordatum. The sequence continues at coordinate 460,317 of CAUYUJ010018815.1, read as the reverse complement.
GTACGTTGCATGTCTGATGGATTTTTGGATCCAAGTTTCCCATCGGTTTCTGTGTAGCTTGCGGCGGTTATACGTCCAGCGTTGCGAATCGCAAGCTCAGCGCTAGATGTGCCAGAACGGTGGCATCGGAGCTCCGGGAGCTTCGTGAAGGCCAGGTCTTTGGTACTAAGCTTCCCCAGACGTTCAGTAGTGCAATGCCTACTTAACAAGTGCAGCCGTGGTGCCTGCTGGGATCGGCTTGTCATGGCGTGGGGTTGCCCTGTGAGATGGCCAGTAGTAGTGGCAGCTTTTTTGTTGCAATTTGCCCCCGCCCCCGCCCCCGCCGATTGTTATGAAGGCGCCCCCGCGCCGCGCGCCCCCCATTCCCCCTCCCTTTGCCTCGACGTCTTCGACTTTGGCGACGGCAGCGGCTTCCTTTGGAGCCGCCGGGGAATGAGTGGCGGATGCCGAGGTCAGCACAGCAGGCGCAGATGCGTGGGACACGCATGGCCATTGCTTCCTCCTTGTGTCTCTTGTGGTAGTCCTGGGCCTCTGGTTTTGGTCTTGGTGCTGGTGCTGGGGCCATTCCTGGAGCCTCCTGGACCTTCCTGGGGGCCTCTAGGTGGCCTCTCGGGGGCTTTCTGTGGGCCTGTTGGGGGCCTTGGGGGCGTCTTGGGGGGCTTCTTTGGCCGTCGTAGGGCGTGGCGGCCCTGGCCCGTCGGAAGCCGTGTTGGGGGCCTCGCCGGGCCGTATTGGGACCTCCTTGGTGCGCTTCACGGCCGTCTGGGAGGCCCCCTCGGGCGTTTTGGATGCCTCGTGGGTCGTCTTGTTGCCTTCTTGGGGCCGTCTTGGAGGCCCGTGGCCCGTCGCGGGGTCATCTTGGGGGCCTCTTGGGCCGGCTTTGGCTGTCGGAAGGTAGAGACAAGGCGCATAGTTTCTCGACTGCCAGAGGACGACGATGTGAGCCTCTTCGGGCCTTCCTGGAGGCCTCTTGGGGGCCTCTTGGGCCGTTTGGGGTCATCTTGAGGCCAGGGTGGTCGCTAGCGATGCCCATTGGGCCGTCTTGCGGCCCTCTTTGGGGCGACTTCGGGGCCTCGTGGACGGTCATGGTGTCGTCGTGGAGGCTTTTTTCGGCAACATTGGAGGACTCACTCTAAAGTGAGCTGGGGATACAGGTGAGTGGAACGAGCGTGCGCCCGCGGCCGCTTGGCTCAAAGCGGCCAGCCGCCCAGATCTGACTACACCTCAGCGCGAGGTGTACCGTTTGCCATCGAGACCAACACATCATTTGCTTGCTCGTCGTTCCCGCGACGATCTCCTACGACTGGGAGTATCGTTACTTCGGTACAAGAGAGCTGGAGCTGGGCTTCGCTTGAGGCGAAGCTGCTGGTTGGGCCTCCCCACCCCTTTTCAAACTTGGGAGCGGAGCTGGCCTATGGCGGTCAGCTCTTGCTCTACTCCTCACCATCCACGGGACTATCTGGTGGACTACTGACGTGGTGGAACATTAGGGTGCAGTGGGCTTGCGCGGAGGAATGTAACTGACTACGCAACCTAGAAGGGGCACTTGCAGTGATACCTCTGCCTACGCAGAGGCTTCTTACTCGCGTCCTACATCCCTGCGCTACTACACTCCTGAAGTCCACCCGCCTACTCCACTTGTAAACTTCTTCGGATACATAATGCATGGAAACATGCGATGCGACACTGCGCCGCCCCCGCCCCCGCGCAGGCTTACGACCACGCACCGCAAACCCCAACCAACCACATCCGACAACGACCTACGAGGCCATTGGATGGGCATAACTATCTTTGGGCTCGCATGGTTTGCTATCGGGTGCGCGACGGGACACATGCGTGGCGGAGACGACACAAGAACGACCGGCCCCAATCGGGCCCGTCCCGTCAAGTACGTTTTCCGCGAATGCGCTCGCGAGGCGCACGCTTGGATCAACGTGGCCACAGGCACCATGACGCCCTTCCAACAAGCTGCAGCCTTGCAGCGAGGCTTGGGGGCCTCGCACGGACCATAGCCATGAGAGCTCCCCCAGCAGTTATCAATTTCGGCGTAAACAAAGGTGGCCGTCATACCGGTGGCGCAACCTACATCATGTTCTTCTTAAGTACGAAGTCCGAGAACCTAGAAGAGGAACGCCAACCCAATTGCGATAAAGCTCCCATTGACTTCCGAGTCCATGCGGGAGAACGGACCGACCAGACTTCGGCACGCTTCGAGATAGCCCGCTATGAAAGCTGAGACGGCAGGCGCCAGCATCGCCAACTTCCAAATACTAACTGTTATGCGATGCAGAGCCCTCGGAGTGGGGGCGTCGCGTGCACAGCAATTCCTACAGCCACTAAGCCGCCGCATACCGAGGGACCAGCAACAGTTTGACTCTCTACTTGACCGCATGAGGGCATGTGGTCACAGTGCTGAAAGAACCCCTGACAACATGGGTGGCACCTTCAGTCACGGTCACCGCGCCGAGACCTTCCGCGCTGAGGCCAACGGAGGGCAACCTGCCAATAACGTCTGGAACGACGATCCACTATTGACTCAGAATGGTGGTTCGGCCTCGGGGTCGCAAGACTCCTGGGCTCGGTTTCGGGGGCCGCCCGACGCGGCCGCCCCTGCGCGCGCCACTGCCCTAATGGGCTCAGCGGGGCAACCTGCTGAGTCCGACTTCGACGTTGGCACCGGCGCCGACGCGTCTTCAGACGACGGGGCCACCGCCCTAGATTACTCCGATATACCCACGCACCTCACGGAAGAACAACAGGCGCAATGGACATTCGTAGGATACAGAAACATAAACGCAGGCGGGGGCGATTCATGAGGAAGCGAGTTCGCGAGGCACGGCGTGCTATCCGACGGGCACCCAAGGGGAATAGGGCGAGGGTCGAGGCAAGGGCGAACGGCGGCAACTTCATGGCAGAGGCATGTTGGCATTATTAGCATCCCTTACTGGTCCGCAGCATGAGGAGATGTTCCTATGCGCAGGCAGGAATCGCAGGCGCACATCAGGAAAGGGCAAGGGGCGTCGGGGAAACCTCGAGGATGCCAACGGTAAAACTAAGGAGTGCGACGTCTGCCACAGCACGCAGCACTTTCGCCGCGAATGCCCTCCGGGCGATGGGGGAGGCAGAGGTCCGTTGATGCATGTGGCTCAAACTGACTCGGACATGCAGTCTGTTGACTGGGGCTCACTTTTGGCCGACCCTGCCGACAGCTCAATTGCAGTTGTGAACTTCACGGTTGCCAGGTATCTGTGTGTCAGTACGTCCCTCGAGAATTATGACGACGAGCTGTTCGAGGACATATTCACTGGCCACGATGAGACCGACCTGGCAGACTGGCAGGGCATGCCCATCGGGGCAACCTGCCGAGATTGAATTTGTCGAGAACTACCACGTGCCCGCCGAAGGGAATGACGACATGGCGGCGACGCCCGCGGATTCAGAAGCCACTATTCTTGCGACAGAGGAGGAAATACAATTGATGCTTTATCCTTTGGTATTTGCAATTCGACAAACATGGAATTCGAGATGCCGGCGATCTGTCCGAGCGCGCCCAGTGCGAGCTCGGCCACAACGAAGGACTTCAATGCGCATTCGCAGCTTCGGACCGCTCTTCGAGTTGCCAGGGGCGATCGGCAAGCCGCCAGGCCGGAGACGTGAGTATCGCGCCGGCGACGATCACGAAGAGTGAGAAGATGACGCGCGTCAGGCGCGTCGCGGTCGGGCCCGCAGTGGCTCACCCGAACGTGCGCGCGCGTTCCAGCGGCGCTCGCTCTAGCGGCACTCAGCGCCCTCATCCCCCTGATAAGAGGGCCCCAAGGGCCCTTCCCAGGAAGGGCAATGGACCTGGCGCCCCACCGAGGAGGGAGCGCATGCGGGGACGCCCGCGTTGAGGGGAAGAGCCTCGCGAAGAGTATCCAGACGACGAAATACAGCGCCTTGTTGACTGCGCGGATGCTGGATTGGCTCGACTGTGCATGGGCCCAGATACGATGCGAAACTGGTTGAATAAGGGTCGGGCCGAGCACCAGATTCGCCACTGGCATGCTCTTCGCAATGTTCAACGAAATGGCGCCGGCAAAATCATTCGCTCAAAAAGGAAGGGGTTCCCAAAACACAAGAAGCCCTTACGCAGCGAGACTTTGAGAGAGCCATCGCCGAGGGGCGGAAACTTTACCGAGGCGTTGTTTGCACGGGCTTCGAGCATGCCGACCGCAGGCTCGGCCCCCCCATGAGGCGCCCATCAAGAAGCCCCACCTTCCGCGAGACACCGTGGGTCTGGCCCCACGGTAATGGTCGGGTCACTGCACCGATCCGAATACAACGCCATCCGACGAGCAGTTGGCGGAAGACGACTCCGAACAAGCTACAACACAATAAATAGTTCAATATGTGAAGATATGGAAAAACCTGACACCTTTTCATTATTTAAAGATATGCAACCGCGATTGGAATGCGGGGAAACCTGCTTCGCCCAAACCAGAAGAAGACGACCAGCCAGAAGATGATGAAGCTGAACATATGGCCGAAGCGGTAGACCCCACGGCAGCGGCCCCTGCAGGGTACGGCTCGGACTACTCCGACTCCCTCTCCACTGTCACGGACGCCGCTTACGATGCGGGCGCCCCCATTTGGACATCGCCACGGAAGACGTGGATCTTTCCCCAGGAAGAAAAGTTGCTTGCCGCGGTGGATCTGTAGGTTGGGCGAAGACTACTGCTGGCAAAAGCTTTAGCGCTGCTAACTATAACCTGTCCATCAGGGGCAAGGCTACTATCGGGAATATGGCATTCAGAAAGCCTGATGGGGTGGACCTCAAGCCTGACAGTGATCCCATGCGCCATGAGCCATGGGTGCCTGCAGGGGCAATGCCAAAGGCACCTCCTCCTAAAGCAAAGACCAAGTCAAAGAAGGATGAGCCTATCATTGCGCCTGAATCCTCGAGTTCTTCGGGCAATTCCAAGTCAATCGGTCCTGATCAGCTCAGGCCGCCTCCTAAAGAGAAGAAGAGGAAAAGCCCAGATGACCCCGATCCTGGCGATTGCAAGCAACAGCGACCTGCGGGGCAACCTGCTGATCGACATTCATCCAGAGGACCAGCAGTGGCCGCCGCAGCAGCTGCATTTCAGGGCGCCAGTACTCCTACCCCAAAGGACCCGGTGCCACGTCGCGGCCCCGCACCTGGGCGGACACACAGGACTGGCTGGACGCCGACGCTGGAGGGATCATCGAAGGGTGCTTCTTCATCGAGGCGCGGTGCCGAGAAGAGATTGCTAGAAACTACATCAGAAGCACCAGGGGCAGCTCCCAAAGACAAAAAGTGCGAGTACTACAACATCAGCGAAAGTAAACGCCAGGACTTCGACATCAGTTCCCCTCGTAGCACCCCTCGGACTCCAAGAGGATCCGCAGGCGCCGCCTCGTCGGCAGCAGGTGCCCGCGCACCTGCAGCCTTGGCAGCAGCCAAACCTGCAGGACGGACGGATGAGCCAGATCAGAGTTCCGCGGGGCAACCTGCTCTTACTCTCGAAATGCTGGTTGAGTGCAGACAGTATTGCGAATGTCTACGCACCGCAGGGCGCATGAATATCAACCTTGCAGGCATCTCGCCCCCATGTCGATGACGGGCCTGATCGATAAATTGTGGCGACGTGTGACATCAAGGATACTGCCGTCATTTGCGACGCTCGCGCGCGTGAGGTTGTACGCAATCTCCTGCGTGCACGCTCGGCTCTCACTTATCTGTCCGAGAAGAGCTACTTGACGGGGATCCTCAAAGAAGATGGAGTTGTTGGACCATTGTTTGGTCTACGAGGAGCAGCGCTGCTGCTCAGAGTGGCTTACTACCGCTACTCGCCGCAAACCATTTCACAACAACTATCTCTCTGATATGTTTCTGAGAGCAGTACCGTCGTTCGGCGAATTCGATGGCTGGGTGGAGCTCTCGGAGCTTCTCGACGAGTGGCCACCTGGGGGATGTGATCATTACCGCTGTAGACACCTGGGGACTGTCCGGCGCTGTCTCAGCGACCGCCAATGGGCATATCAAGCACTGCGCTGAATTTGACCGGCATCGTTGACATCGCTGGTATACAGAAAAAATAAAACAGACTCCATCTCATGAAGTGCAAAAGTTCGCTACCGAGACTCACGATACGTACTTTATACGCCCAAATGGTGGACACAGCAGTCCTGGCATAAAGTGCTCTGAGTCATTGTATATGAGGATAACGGGTTCGACCATTCCAGGTGCACCTTGTTATTTCACTATTGGTACCAATGGGACAACATTCCGAAGATACTTCGCATGGGACTGTCATGCCGCACCGACGACACCATCAAGAGGAGAAGCAGACAGTTTGTTCGTGCTTGTCCATATATACCTGGTGACAACAGAATCCAGTCCGGCCTGCGCGTCGACTCGCAAGTACTCATTAAGGTTTTTTTTATACAACAACTTGCTTCGTGATAGTATGGCTATTTTGCGCTCAGCAACTGATATTATCATGTCGGCAGGCAGGAACGGCAGAAATCCTCCAACTCACATCGTCCAGCCATAGGCATTCTGCCCAACGATGAGTGCATGCATGACCGCGTGGGACATGTATGGATCAATCCCTTGTGCCTGTGGGACAATGCGCAGAAATATATGAACAGTGATCTCTCCCTCGGCGAGTTGTGCGGATTTCGAAATGATGCATCATCGTTGAAGGATTGGTTTATTCCCAAGACCCTCTACAATTTGAAGTGTCCCAAATCGGCGCCCATCCAGGAGTTCGAGCTTTCTACGGCATTTATCTTGCAAGAAGGGTACCAAGCGGGGGTGCCTGCAGGGGGATCCGACGAATCATGGATTCAGGCCCAGAGTGCGGACGTAACTGGCATGACATCGAGTGGGACTACTCCCAACGACATGCTGTGCGTGAGTGATCCGTGGCGTGCCCAGACACAGCAGCTGCCAGTACCTGCAGCACAACCCGCGTCGTTTCTACCTACTAGTAGTGCCACGACTCCCGTTGGGACTCCACAGAGTGGTGGGGGCACCAACGGCCTACAGACGAGGCCCCAGAGCATCCGGATGGACCCGCAGTTCTACCAGGCTTTGCAGGCGACGTCGCCGTTCGCATCGCCGCGTCCACTTGCGGGGCAACCTGCTTTTCCCGACCACAACGCTGCGCTGAGGGCCGCGAGTTTGGCTGGTCAACAACAGTGGATGCACCGGCAAATTCGCGAAGCTGCACAGAGTATGCGTAGGGATGGCATCGACCTCCCTAGCGCCAGCTGGACGCCGCCTTGGGAGTCTGTCCCCGACCCAGATCCATCACCGGACAACCCCAACAGGTACGGATACGTGCCAGCGTTTTTTTATCATCCGACATACGATCCGACATCCGACAGCTGCAGAGCGCCCCACAGCATCACCGATGGACGTCCCACTATAGCCTGACTATCATGCTCAGGTGACGGGGAACCCTCGTGTGGGAGCGCAGCCGGCAAACGCGACAGCCGACGACTTCGACCAGTCTCAGTTGATACGCGGCTCTGGTTACACGTCAGGTGTGGTGGGCCAGATTCCTGATTGTGGATATTTGGCTATCTTTATGGATTCAGATGTGACGCAACAGGCCCCTGGCCTGGTAGTGCCATCATCCATGGGGGAATTGCGCCCAGAGATCCTAGCCGCTCACGAGGCGCAACAGGCCAACCTGTAAATGCAGTTGGCCCGCCAGCGTCGCAACCAAGAGCGGCGGGCGAACGGGATGCTGGGTCGCGCGGGGCAACCTGCAACTCCAAGCATCGCAGGGACACCTGCATTCAACCTGGCCGCGCTTGCAGCCATGCCGCCACCGTCGGTTCCACCGATCCAGCATGAGGTTGGTGAAACCATTCTGGAGCGCCAGACGCGTATCAGGCCATCGGCAACACCGCCAGTCATCAGCGACGGTGACTCTAACATGTATGCCATACGCCTGGAACGCATCATGCATCACGACACGGTCTGGAGGTTTCAGTGTGGCCACATATTCCATGCACAGTGCAGGGGCCGAGCGGCACACGCTCATGTGGACAGGCAGTTGGCTGGCACTTTGGAAGGTGCCGCAACTGAGGAACCCTGCGCTATCTGCAGGGGGGTTGGTCTAATCACAGCTGGGTGTTATTATGTCCTTGCCGGAGATCAAGATGCAGCAAATCACTATGAAGAACTACTCCGATGGGGCCAACGAGCTCGGGGACCTTCGCGAAGAGCTCAAACGCATCGCGGTGAGGATGACGAACAACGCGTCAGTTGCCGAAACAACACCTGCGGGGCAACCTGCTTCATCAGCCAGTGCGGCGCAGGCGACAGCAGCCACCGCGCCTGCTATGGATGCGCCGGTGCCAGTGATAGCGGAAACAGCCAACAACGCAGGGGCACCTGCTACGACAACACCTGCCGCGTTGCCGGCCAATGATATGTGGCTGAGGCGTATGGGGAGAGCCACCGAGAGGATCGCACAGTGGCTTCAATCTCCATATGCACACATGCCATATGGGCGAGACATCCGCCCGCGCAGCCAGCGCAGGACGGGGGGCCCGGCAAGCGTGCGGAGCGGCATCAGTGCGATATCCTAGCGCGACATGCTACGCACTGTGTTGATGGTGACCACGGACGGCCAGAGAGGCATGCGCGCTGACGAGGATACGGTCATGAACATGCCGCTGGCATCTGCATCGCACCCGCGCCTGCATGACGAGTATCCCACGGCCTGGATATTCGGGAAGAACCCCACTACGGAGGAGGAGGCCCGCGGAGACATGAACGTTTTCACGTCTCTGACGAGGAACGTCTGGGTGTTGGAGCATAGGCGTCGCAAGGGTACGCATGACACAACACTGTCCGAAGTGCCAGGAATACTCGGATAACGCCTTGACTTGGCCCTGGCCGCAGACAGTGGGACCATGATGGATGGGATGTTGGCGATCCTTCTAGACATCGGCAGCAACATCAACATCATCGGTCTAAAAACGGCACAGACGTTTGAACGCGTATCCCGCTCTCATGGACACGATATCAAGAAATTGAACCTGTCGAAGAGGCTCTACGTGTCTGGAGTGGGACATGGTGCCGCTGCATGCGGTGCCCCCGCCACTGGGCCGAGACTGGACACCTACTCAGCTAACGCGGCTGAGGGCTCAGGGGAAAGTCTCCCTGCTATCGTGGGTCTGAGGAGTATGTCTAGCATGGGGACTATCCTGATCCTGGAGCAGGGGCGCGAGAAGATGGCCACCCCCGGCTCTGAGATGCACGGGCTCATTATCGGGAAGGGTGCCAGAGTATTTGACATGATGAAAACGCCTTCAGGGCACCTGGCGCTTAAGGTCGACGAGCGCGGGGCCGCAACTAAGGACAAAAGGTCGATGTCGTCTACTACCATGGCCAATCCTCACCGCGAGGAGGCAGCTGGCACAGGGCCAGACACGGGGCAACCTGCTTCGAGTAGTGCGGAGGCACCTGCTACGCGCGATGCCCATGCATGATGTCTCAGGATACCAAGGGCATCAGCTTCTCCATCAACGAAGAGACGCTTGCTTTCACGATCCAGTCTTTGGTGAATATCACCTTGAAGACTTGGCATCACATGAACACGTCTTTCGGGAGTATCCCCACTCCGGCCGACCAGGACTTCAACTTGCGGAACTTGCAGGCGAAGGTATTTCAGGCCATCTACGAGGAGGGCAGCAAGTGGATGCCGCCCGATGCAAAGGCAGGGGCACCTGCGGGAGGGGATGGTGCCGGTGAGAAGTTTGGTATCTTTACTTCGAGCATCGGCTCAGCAGCGCAGCATGGCACGGGCATTTGGACGCCCCCATCGCTTGAAAATGAGTGACGGGGGCAGGCGCGTGCCACCCGCGCTTGCTCCGACAGGCCGAACACTCAGGCTCTGTCATCTAGCGCGGGGAAACTTGCATTCTTTTCCCAGGCGCCGGCTGTGCGCGCCAGGGGCACTGGCGAGCCGGGCTGTGCGGCTGCCAAGGACAGCAGTGGACCCAGCTTTGTGGCCGGTGCAGCAAATGAACGCTCATCGCATCATTACCATTCTCGTGCATTTGTCATTGAGGACATATGGGCAGCTTGCGCTGAACTCCGAGCTCGTGGTTACCTGTGCGACCGCATCACACATGCAGAGGTTATGACCTCTACTGGTGCACAGTATTTGGGTGCTCTACTCTCGGGGGGGTCATTGCTCTGGGTGGCAACGCCCGCTGGCTGGCACGTTAGGTTGCCTGGAAAGCGGGCAGGGCCACATTATCAACGCATCCAAAATCTGATGACTAAGGCTCGGGCTCTACGTATTTCTATGGTACTTGTGGGACCACCAGGTTATTTCTGGAAACCGGGTCCCATACAAGATGTCATTGAAGATCTATACTTGCAGGTCATGCGTATGCGATGCTGCCATTTCGGTTTGATTTTTTAAAAAAAAAGACTGTTCAAGTAAGTTCCCAGCGGGTCTTATCTGCAAGTGGCAACTACCCACACGCGCATCCCAACTAATTTGTGGAGATGCACGTGCCAAACTGCAGGGAAACCTGCCCAACTTGCCGAGCATGAATTGGACTGGCATGGCCAGGGCGCTCAGAAGGCATAGTGGCGCAACAAAACCTTGGCGATCATGTCTGCGAGATTGTTTGACCAAGTGGATTTTCACAAAACAAAGAGAAACCACACAGGTGCTGTGTTCCTCAGCATTCACGAGTGGATAAGGGAGCTCGAACTTATCTTCAGTCTCCAAAGAATGGCCCTGAATGCGACCATGTCGTAAGACGGGCAACGATGAGCCTGGGCGACAATCAGATTACAAGACAGCAAGACCCAGGACCAGCTTATCGGGTACACTTACAATGCACCGTTACCGAAGCGCCATCGGCGTCCAGCTGGCCATCGGCGCCAATTACAGCTTATCGGAGCGCCATCGGCGTCCAGCTGGCGCGACGGGCCGTGCGGATGCTGCGCTTGCGTGCCGCGTTTCGAGGAGGAGGAGGACGCGGCGCTCTTCGGGGGCTACTGCGACGACGGCGCCCGGCACGAGCCGCGGGCAGTCCGGCTCCTCGCGGGCGAGGCAGACGCCTGGCCTGCACCCGCGGAGTTGGGCGAGGCGGAGAGGGCGCCAGCGGCCGCCCACGGCGGGCTGGGCAGCGACGCGGAGCCAGACGAGCCAGGCGGCCGCGTGCCCGAGCCGACCCAGCTGGGCAGCCTGGAGCCGACGGAGCTCCGCGGCCCCGGGGAGCCGCCGGGCAGCGCGGACGCGGGCCTGGGCCTCGCGGAGGCGGCCAGCAGCCTGGCGCCGACGACGCCCGGCGGCACCTCGCCAGAGCGGGCCGGGGCGGACGGCGCCGAGGCCAGGCTTGCTCTGCCTGCCCAGCTGCTGCCGCCGACGGCCAGCGCGCGGCGCGCCGGGAGCGCCACGAGGGGCCGCGTCGCCGCCCTACGCCTCGTGCACGGGGCGGGCCCGCGGCTGGGCGGGCGCTGAGTGCGAGGGGCGAGGACGCGGTGGAGGTTGAGCCCCTTGAAAGAGAAAAGAAAAAAGTTACCGAATGGTGTGACAAATCTTCGTTCTCGTCTGTACTGGCAGCCGCCAGAACCGGTCCTCATCGGACAAGAGGACCAGCGACCACGCCTAAGGCGAGTTGCGTTCGTCGACGACGATCGCCCCCCCCCCCCCCGTCGATGGAGCGCGGCCGCGTGCCCCCCTCTATCCCCGACTTCCCGACGCTAAGTTCACCTGGCACCGAACAACAGACGGCGCCACCGACGGATGCCCGAATCAAACAAAAAGAAAGACAGAAAGCCGACAAAGAAGCGGGCATCAAGCCACGCAAGATACCCAAGGTAGTCGAAGAAGGCAACGACGACTGCCGTGATGGCCTCAAAGGTCCCGTTGCGCGCACTACACCGACGCCCCCCCTGTTTCCGACACGGAAAGCGATGATGAAGAAGAAATTGTCATCGCATTACTTGCGGGGCTACCTGCTGAAACATACGCAGACGTATTCTCCATTATCCCAGCGCTATGCTATGGACGACAACAAGCCTGATATGCTGGAATTGCGTGGAGGAAGAGGAGGTATATGGCAGCTAGCCTGCAGCCGAGGCTTGTCTTCCAGAGGAAACATAGACAAACTCTCTTTTGTTGGCATTGGAAACAAGATGTCCAGGACGCAGTGGTACACTACCTGGACGTGTGCTTCGTCAATGTTGGCACGCTACAACCCAACTTTAGAACGACTGGACTACCTTCCGTTTCAATTCCAAGTCAGCTATGACACTTGGCATGGACGCCATAAAGCAGATCTTCCACAGATCAAGTTATGTGGAAACGTTGCCATACGTCAAAACGACCTTCGACGGTTTTACTTACGAGAACCACCAGTGGGTATTTGGGTGGATCATATACCGCCACGGACCACATTGGCCACATGCAAGGGCACGTGCAAAGTGAACATGGATCAATGTATTACTGGCTTACGCGGTTCCCACGGGGTATTGATGCGAAAGCCGACCGATATCATGGCCAACCACAGCCTTCTATGTACAGGTTTCGACCGAAAACGATGTGCTGGCCATCATCAACATGTATCGGTATGTAACAAGGGACTGTCCATGGCTGCACAACATAATTCAAGGATGCAGTCTCTTTTTGTCGATGCAGTTCAGATCGCGCACGATCTATTCCAAGTAATCCGTGATCCCTTTTCATGGTCACTCTTGCTCTTCCACCGTGCTAGTCACCAACGTGAGGGGATTTGATTTGGACGATCCAAACGTCCCTCGGCAATCCGACGGGTCGATCACGAGACCACCCCCGGGAGGGTTAGGATGTCTTGCACGCGCGGATAATGTTAACATGCGCTCTCCCTCACATGACAGGAATCCTAAGCATTGCAGGTGGTATGATAAGGAAGACTACCATTGGGAACCTCCGAGCTGCAAGAGGAACCACGGCCAGAACAAGCCTGGGCATGCGCGGGCACCTGGCAAATGCAAGTCTGCCAAACCTTGGAAACTGCAGGACAATCACGGACAGGCACCACCGGCTCCTGCTGAACCAGCAGCACCACCACCCGAGGCACAAGCCCCACCACCACTTATGCGGCTGCGAGCACCAAGACCCGGCTCTAGAGCCGGACCCACAGCGGGCACCAGCAGCCACGACGTTACAGTAGGCAGGCATGCTGCTGAAACGGCTGCAGGGCAACTTGCCTCGAGTGGAGCGGTAGATCGGATGACCACATCCGACTGCCACAGGTCAGAGTCAGACGTGGCCGACAGCAAGGAGGATATCCACCTCCACCGCCACCTGCGGGTAACCCTGCCGCGCGCCCACGACTTCCAGACTGGTCAAGGTTCGACCTGCAAGTCAGTCTTCAAAACTTACGAAGCCTTGATCCAAGCGTGGTAACACGCGAGCTGCGGAAGCTGCATTTGCGTTGGTTTCATGCGAAAGAGCCCAACTCATCTTAACCAAGATAGGTCTGGACAGCGCCAGACTCAACCTGGTCAGAGGTGTCTGCGACACGTGTCGGGAACGCAGGGCTTGGGACAAGCCTGGGCATACGGTTTTGCCATCGACTGCATCGCCTGGCAAGCGCAACGAAGAAGTTGAATGTGACCTCATATTCTACAAACAAGAACACAACATATTTCATTTAATCGATCGTTGTATTCGCTCTGCTGCTGGAATGGAGATACCGGACAAGACAATGACCAGTATCCTGGATGCGTACCATCAGTGCTGGATGCAGTTTGGACCTGCAAGGGTATTCTACTCCGACGGAGAGGGTGCCCTCAATAACGACATTGCGAAAGCAGTCATTAGGGCAACAGGCGCTGAACTAAGGATGGGCGCGCGTGGGCAACGCGTTACGACGATCGAAGCCAGGAATGGCACGGCGCGCCATCTACTTCATGCCATGGCAGCTGAACTCATCAGGTTAGACAGACATATTGTGTTCACGCGACTACTGCATGGAGCCTTGTTTGCCTCCAGCGCGTTCGCTCTTTTTGAGGTGTCTCCATGCAACGCCCTATTCGGACGGCGACCGGCAGTGCTTTGTGACTTGCCTATCCCGGACCACGAGCAGCCGACGGAAACGTCGGATCATTCTCGAGAACAGATGATGCGCAAGGCATGCGTTGACGTTATCACACAGGCCACTGCAGCAGCCAAGACCAATCGTGCACTACGCACTAAGACAACTGTCACCGGTCGGCAATACTACGACGAAGGAGATCTAATTGATTACTATCGCCCCACAACCACGAAGGACGACTGGGGAGGCGGGAATGGCCCGTTCCGGGTCGTAAGAAATGATCCCGCAAGGGGTCAAGTCATCATTCGAGTGGGAAGCCGCGATGTTCAGGTACAATGCGGTGATGCACGACATCCATTAGACATTGAAGATTGCATAGCCAGAGGACTCGGCTCCGACAGCGCTGCACTACGGACAGTGTTGACGTTCGCGGCCAGTCTACCTGCGGGGAGGCCTGCTATGACATTTGGCTATGTCCCGACCAAGAAGGGGACGCCTCAGATGACACGTGCAAGCCGGCTATCTCCTCAGGGACATTTGGTTTCCCAATACTTTCCCAGAAACTTCTTCCGCATCGAGAATGTAGTATCGGTTAGGTAAGCCAAAAGTATCCACAAGCTACTTCCGGTGGCTTATGCTGACAGTTGCACATCTGTCCACTATGGCAGCGATGTGGATCCAGGATTTCACCACTATGAAGCAGAAGGCACCGCTCTTAATATTGACATCCATGGGTCAGCACATTCAAGAATCATCCAGTGCCTGAAGTCCACCAAACCTCAAGCGGGCTTTGACCAGGACGTGACGAAGTTTGAGGAATTTGCGAGTATACCGACACAGGACGGAACCGCGAGAGAAGCCCCAGAAGCCGAACCACCACAGGAGGATGGACGGCTTCCCACGATATATGAGGAATCGGAGGCGGACGTCGAGGCACATATTAGGGAAGTGTGGTGAATTGAACTTCGTGATGAACGGCAACTCCATTAGAAGACCTTTTCACAGTACCCACGCAAATGATTCGAGACAACAGTGTGCTGATCACTGTAACTTGAGAACAGCGGGGACACCTGCCTAAGTGGGGACACCCGCACGACTCCGACATCGAGGAGACGTATCATGTCCCACTGTGCTCCACGGTCTAAGATTGCAGTTACGGACTGGACTCAGACGAAAACGGACAATATGTAGATCTCTGCTTGACGCGGAAATGTCAAAGGCAGTCCTATCCGAACAACAGATTATATTAGATGCCGACCGTGTTGCCACTGTGCGAGTATATATTGCCGCCGCTGTAAAGCGAGCTGCGGCCGTCAAGGGAGACGACCTCCTCGCGAAGGTTGACATCCATGCGCGTCCCGAAAAATATCGGAAGCCCAATGAACTGAATTCAAGACAGGGTTTGACAACGAGTGTTTCAAAATGCAAGATATCTAAAGCGTCGAACATCATGACTTCGAGGTATGTGCGCACATGAAAGTTCGTGAAGAACGAGAAGGGTGAGATGGAACATGCCATCAGATTACGCCTGGTGCTTCGAGGGCCCATGGACCTCGAAGTCTCCGATGTAGGAACCACCTCAGGAACAGCACGGTGGTCGGGCCAGAGGTTACTCGCAAGCGCGGCAGCGTGCAAGAAGCAATGGATCATTGCTTCCCTCGACATCCACATGGCCTTCCTGAAAGGGTTGACCTACCAGGAACTTGCTGAGGCAACTCGTTCGAAAGAACGCGTGGCGTGCTTTACTCTGCCGCCTGGATCGGCTACGGCCCCTCGAACTCTCCCGGGATTTGAGCCCTGCGACGAGTCGAAGCACTGCTGACAGTGCCTCAAGCCAGGTACCGGCGCCAAGGACGCACCTCGAGCTTTCTCACTCAAGCTCAGAAGGACCACGAGAGGTGTCCGTCTCAGACCCGCGCCCTAAGACGAGGAGTTCGAGACGAGCAGCAACCTGCTCACAGCCAAACATGTTGATGACATCAATGCGGCCGGCGCAGAGGACATCATTGACAAGTGCGTCAAGCGCGTGGAGGACACTTTTGGCAAGTGTAAAGTCAGCAAGCGGACATGCACCAACTGTGCTGTGAGTTATATCAAGGATGAGGACGGCAGTGTTACGTTGGACCAATACGAATACATCAAACAGCTCTGTCCAATACAACATCTTGAACTTACAAGCGCCGACGCTGACGCCCAAGCACCCAAGATGGTTACAGACATGTTTGTCAGCCTCAGAGGCGCATTGACTTATGCATGAATCACCCGGCTGTGCTAGATGGCACGTGTTGTCTCTCTACAACGCGTCCAAGGACCGACCAACATACAAGTGCGTCGACTGAACGCGATTACCAGGCAAGTGCAGGCTTGCCCTGAGGAGATCGTCTACCAAGCGATGACTCCCACTGGCGAACTTGACCTGCGCGGCAACTCAGGTTATCGACGCCTGAGCGGAGATGCCGATGACAAAGTCAACGGTTATGGTTTTCGCCGGGCAAACCTGCTAAGGCGTGGAAGCACGCCATCTGGCAATCCTGTCGTTCACTCGATTGGTGCGTTCTGCAAGTCTCACCGCTTGCAGGTCCTTTCCAGTTATTCAGCAGAGACATTAGCAGCGGCCCACAACTTGGAGGACTGCTATCCCACGAGCATGGAGGGCCGCTAACTCCCACTCAGTTGAAAGACGTACTTGAGCTGGGTGGCCTGAGCACCAAGGTCACTTGAACAATAGATGCTGAGTCTGTTTTTAAGTCCTTGGTAAGCAAAGACTTGAAGACGACGACTGGGTGTACCTTCTTAGGAAACATCAGTTGGATACGACAGATGATGGAGCGAGGAATCGTGCGCAACATTCAATGGTGTGACACCCGCGATATGACCGCGGACGGTCACACAAAGGGGAGCATCGACATATAAATGTTCTTGCAGGTCATGGGAGGTACGCAATCCTTCAAACATGGCTTAAGGGGTCATGCTCCTTATCGGGCTGGCCAGACATATCCGTCTGCAGCCGCCTGAGGAGTACTCGCATGCACAGTAAAGCGCAGGCAAGGCAACTTGCGCGCGCGCCCACCTTCCTTGCGGCCTCGCCTTTTTGCTACCCTTTTGTACGTGGTAGCTGTTGTATCTGCTGCGTAGAGGCGGGGGGCTCACGCTTCGTCTCCCTCTCCCTTCCGATTCACCTCAGCGCGAGGTGTACCATTTGCCATCGAGACCAAACCATATTTTGCTTGAGATGGCTTGTCGCTCCCGCGACGATCTCCTACTACTGGGACTATCGTTACTTCGGTACAACAGAGGTGGAGCTGGGCTTCGCCTGAGGCGAAGCTGCTGGTTGGGCCTCCCAGCCCCTTTCAAATTGACTCTTGGTCCGGCTTTGGCCATCGGAGGGCAGAGCCAATGCACGCATTTCTTATTTCTTACGAGTCAGACAAACAACGATGTTAGCCTCTTCGGACCTTCCTGGAAGACCTTTTGGAGGCCTCTCGGGGACATATCAGGCTGCCTTGGGTGCATATTGGCCCGTTTTTTCAACCCATGTTTGCAGCCATGTTGGGCTCCCTTATGGCCGTCTTGGCCGTTGTGGATGCAATCTTGGCTGTCCTCGAGGTCTTGTTTGGGCTGTCTTCCTCTGGAAAACCGGCGGGGTGTGAAATTGGCAGGTTCTTTCGGGTGGCCGGCGGGCTGGGCCCATACCCCATTGGGAACTTTTCAAACGCCCACCTTGCGCGGGGCATGGACACGCTACCCGATGCCCTGAACACAACATTTAGAAAACAAGGGATGCGTGACATGTTGTCCGCGGGGCGCGTGCGACTTCCGCATACGTCGCAGGAACACTACCTGATGTGAGGGATCCGTTGCCCTTTGGGGGTGGAGGAGCTGGAAAATGCAGCCCGAGTTCCCCCTCTTGGGCCCTCTTGGGGACATCCAGGGGGCCCTCTCTGCTGCACATTTGGAGCCTATGGGGCCGCCTTGGGCGCTTCGGCTACCGAAAACGAGGGCGTGCGAAAGTCTTGGGACGGACATACTTTTCAATGTTGGCTCCTCTTGGGCTCCCACGGCGCGCTCCTCCCTCCAGCTCCTCCCCCTACCATCCTTCCCTCCATGCCGCTCCCGCGCGGCGCCCTGGGCGAATACGAGCCTGCTCAAAATCACCCTGGATCAGGGGTGGTGGGTGAAGCGAGTAGCCTCTTGGGGTCGTGTCCGCCCCAGGCCAGTGCACTGCACCCGGTCCCCCCCGCACCGCACGGTGGTTGGGGGAGGCTCACGGATGCGTGCTTATTGGCACCCTTTGGAGAGGCGCCTAGGGGGGTGGTTCTGGGCCCCACGCTTCCTCGGGCAAGGTGGCCCGTCTGGTCGTCGGAGGGAGTCCAGAGCCCCCGTCCTGCTAGGCAGGCGCGAGTCTTGGGCCAGGGAAGTGGCCTCGGTATCCAAGGTAGGCGTGGCGGCAGCCGCGAGGGCGGCGCTGGGATTCGTCGTTATATAAGGTCTTGCTACGCGTGGAAATGCTGTGATCCTGTAGTTCTTCGTTCTTTTCCCCTTTCTCTTCCTTTCCCTCTTTCCTCCTCCCTATCCTCCCTCCACTTACTTTCCCCTCCGCGTTTTCCTCATTTCGACTCCTTTCCCTCGTCGCCCTCCGTCCTGCATCAGCCCAGACTGGCCAACGAATTTCGTAGCTTCTTCTGGTGAGGCGTTTCATGTTGTTTGGAGTGTTGGGCAGCGTTTGAGACCAACATCGTTGCGCATAACATGCGTGTGTGTGTGTGTCTCTGTGTGTGTGTGTGTGTGTCTGTGTCTGTGTCTGTGTCTGTGTCTGTGTCTGTGTGTGTGTGCTGCATAACTGCCGCATTATATGTGTGCTTCCTTGAGTTTTGAGAGCAAGGGGGCGAAAGTAAGTTCTCTCATGAGGGGCCAGCGAGCGACTGCCTCAACCTCGTGCGTTGAAGACGCTGTGGACGAGGCGACCAGAGATCACCAGCAAAGAGGGGGTAGTCCTAGGTGCTGCAGCCTCTGCCACAGCCCCCCCGCGCTGCACCATCTTTCGGCCATGTTCCCAGAGCTTTGAGCCTTGTCTCCGCCGTCCGGGCAGCTCCCGCGGGCATCCTAGGGGCCTGCTGGGCCGTCTTGGGGGACAGAGCGCTCTCTCCCTCTCCCGCGCCGACCCGCGGGGGCAGCCGCCGCCGCTGGGCCCGCGGAGAGGTCGACCACGCCTGGGCCTGGCGCCTACACCTCGGGCCCGGTCTCCACGAGGGGTGCCACGAAGCGAGCCGCCGCCCCCGCCGGCGCAGGGAAGGGGCGGGGGGGCCAGGCAGAGAGGACGGGCAGCGCGGGAGGGGCCAGGCAGGACGAAGGGGAGGCGCAAACCCCTTGTGTCAAGAAGTGCGGACCGGCGCGCTTCTCCGAAAGCTCGAAAACGGACTGGATTTGTTTCCCCTGCACGAAATGGCAATTCTCGGGTGGCCTGACATGGGACCAGAGAATTTTTGCCGAGGAAGTCCTAAGCGAAATCGCGGTTTTCCGGTCGCCAGATCAATTCTCCGGTCGCTCAGGAATGCGACCGGAGAGTGTTTTTTGGGGAAGGAGTGGATGTAATCGCGTTTTTTTGGTCCTCACCGTATTTTGCGATTCATAAAGGGAGGATAGAGGAACTGGAGAATCGCGAGTCCACCCAATACTCCTTCCAAAAACACTCTCCAGTCGCCTTCCCGAGCGACCAGAGATTCCTTGGGCTGGTCTCTGTAACATTGTACCGGGGCCTAACGGGAACCTCGTTGCGCATCGTACGCGACTTCTGCAGTCCGCTGTTTTTAATCCAGCAGGTTGTAGAGAGAAGGGGGAGGGAAGGATGGATGGAGGGAGGGAGGGAGGGAGGGGGAGGAGGAGGAGGCGAGGAATGAGGGGCGAGGGAGGAAGAGACGAGGGAGAAGGAGGCGGAGGAGACGAGGGCGGAGGAGGAGGACAGGGAGGAAGCGGCAAGGGAAGAGGAGGAGGAGGACGGGATAATGAGGGGGGAGGAAGAACATGATGGAGAAGAGGCGAAAGTGGATGGTGTAGACGAAGCGATGGAGAAGAGTGGGAAGACCAGGTTAAATTAAGGACGCGTCAGCGATGTTGCAAGACACCCTCCAAGCCCAAGTCCCCTCCTGATGAAGTTCTACAAGTATTGCTGTCCAGTCTGGGGGGTGCCATCCTTGAACGACGAACGCCCACTGGGCTTGCCACCCAGGCGAGACCCCGTCGTGCAAAAACTCGAACCCCAATCCCTTCAGCTAGAAGAACTGACAACGTGTATGATGGAGGTGTCCAGCGGTAACCCCGCTGTGAAGGATCAGCACTCCATCCGTGCAATGAAGTGTTGCATCATTGCAACAACTTTGTCATAGATTTGTTGCCAATCTCTCAAGCGAGATCCCCTCATTGAAAACGAGCCGTCCTCAACCCGTATCATTGCTGCACCATGTGTTAACGCTTGGAATTTTGAAGCGAATGTGCTCGGCGCTGATGCGAGAACCACATGTTGGAAGTCACCGGTGCTCCATTTTTTGTAGCTGTCGGTGCATGTGAAACCGAATGTGCGTTGCGTTGATGAGAGCGTCGTTGGTTTGGAACCACCAGCCCCAACTGGTTTTGTCATGTGTAGAGCTTTTTTCATTTCAGGGTTGCGGGCTGCATCTCAAGCGAAACGCGCAGCCTGGCCTACGGACACGTTTGGTGGTGCTACATGGAGGGGATAGGGGTAGTGATTCTCAGGAAAAGGGACGAGGAGGAGGGAGAGGAGAAGGAGGAGGAGGAGGAGGAGGATGATGGGGCTGGAGGAGGAGGAGGAGGAGGAGGAGGAGGAGGAGAAGGAGATGGTGGCAACACGGAGGATTTATTGGTGAGTTGTGGAATGCGGAAGTCTGTCGTGGTGTGGGGGCGAGGCGGATGTGGGCAGGCGCGGAACATTTAGACGGGAAGCGCAGCGGGGGGGGATATTTCTGTAGGAAGAAGGATCAACAGTATGAGAGCAGGGAGGAGCAATGACGAGTGCGGCGCATCAAGTAGAGCAGGGGACGGAGGACGAATATGAGTAATCTGAGGAGGAGGAGGAGCAGGAGCAGGAGGAGGAGGAGGCGGAGGAGGCGGGGGAGAAGGAGGCGGGGAAGAGGTGAGGACAAAAGGCGGTGGAGGATGGGCGAGGCCACATGGGATTATGTTGCCTGGAGAAATGAACATAGGTTTGTTCAGCTCTCTGGGTAGGGCTGGGGGGGAGGGAGGCTTGCTATTTGGGCCTATGTGCGTCCCGTTTCGAACATTATGATGGTCAGTACCAAGTCGGTCCAGGTTGAGCGCGGCGCTGATTGCGCTACCTTTCGAGCGTTGGTCTGGCGCTTCCTGGCGCTCTTCGCCGAGATGATCGCGATTCGAGGTCCGGGCCGGCTGGCTGCTCTTTCTCCAGGGTGCCGCGCGAAACCACGAAGACCAGCATTTTTCGCGCGGCGCCGCGTTTTTTCGATCTGTGTCGCCTTGGATCCATCTTGCGGTCTAGCAGTCTAGCTATGGCTAGGGGTGGTACAGGGCACAAAGGCGGAAGGAAGAAAAAGGGAACAGTGGGGATAGTGCCGCGAACGCCCAGAGCGTCCTCGGAGCGTGACGCACTTCGGGTTGTGCCGCGACAGGCTCGTGGTTGTCAGTGCGTTCACAGAGACAAAGCACATCCAGGTGAAGGGAGTGAGTCGTGCAAAGGTCGAACCGGCGCGACGCACGAAGTCTGGTGGTGTGGCTTGGCATTTGTTCTCCGGGCCTGGCTATCTTCCTCAGCTCCTCCGTGCACCGCCCCCCTCCTTCCGAGGCTGGGATTTATCAATGCCCACCACCCGGGAAAACGATCATGGACCACTGGGGGCGGCGGATATCGCAGGGACGCGAGGACAAATCTCGCTTCGCGCGTCGCGGTCCGGGCCAGAGCGGTTGCTCTTGGCCGAGGCGGCGGCGCGAGGGCTCAAGGCGGCACAAGGGGCACAAGCTTCTGCTACTGCGCCTGTGAGCACAGTTCGCGCACGTCACACCCCCTGGCCCGCTGCTCGGCAAGCAGTGTTGGCTGGCCCGCTGATCGTGAGCAGTGCTGGCATCTGTGGAACATCAGTATAAACCGAATGCAATATATTCCATCGTGTCGGGGCACGCATTTTCGGCCTCAGCGCAGCCAGGGAAACGTCTGGAAGAATGTGCACTCCCGCCTGAAGGAGAGTGCGTTGAAGAAGGCGCGAGTGAGAGACAGTCCACAGCGTCCCATGCTGCAGAGCCCCCCTGCAGTGGCGTTGCGGCAGGAGAAAAATTGAATATCAGATGGCTGGAGCATGCGATGACCCTCAGCTACAGTTACACATGGGGGTACGAAAGCGTTTTTTGATTCGTACTTTGCCCCCGTCGCAGAGTCAGTTCAACTCTTGAGCCAGGACTTGCAGCACTTGCGGCAAAAAGTGGACAATGACATGGAAGAGATCAGGGACGATACGACGCACTTCCAGGACGACGTGGACATTCTACTCAGTGACTTGTCGGCGTTGGTCAGGCAGTTTCAGGGCGACATTCTGCCGCGCATCGCCGACATCGAGAAGGGCATCGTTGACATGAAGAGGGGTTCGAACAAACAACGCTCCGCAACCTCAGCCGCACCATCGTCGACACAAGGGCAAAACGATAACACGACGTCTGTGTTGGGGGACTGCCGCGTAAAGCCGGAACCGATGCAGAACAAAGGGTTACGAACGTACACCAGGAAACTCATTGCGAGGGTCCATTCAAAGTGTAAAATAGGGCCCCATGAAGAACAGTTCAAGGGCAGATTATGTTCGGAGTTCCAATGCCAGAGAGCATCTCTAGACGCCCTCCCGATCCTCCAAGAGGCGTGCGATCTCGCACGCCACAAGGCACCTTTAGACGCCCTCCCGACCCCTAGCAGAATCCTCTGGAAGGCAACCGCCGGGCATGGTGACCATGGTGCAGCACGGATGCTCCCATCGAGCAGTGTGCCATTACGTCATTGCTTATCTGTCTCCGCTACCTACTCACGCAATGGGACTTTCAAGCATTTTGGTTTTCAAGGTCCACGATGACACTGGGATACTTAACGCTGGAGGCATATCGATATTCAAAATTCCAGTTGCGGAAGAGAAAATCAAACTAGATTTGCTGGATCATTCTTGGGATGCGTGGGTGGAATTTCAGAACGCACCGGGATGGAAAGAGCTACGCCAGGAGATCATTGACAGGCTGGGCAGGAGCGCGACCTGTGTTTCCAATGACGCAGCCAGGGGCGCGCGGGAAGGGTTTCACCTTCAGGGAGCAACAGCCTCCATGGGGACAACAATCCAGAACTCAAGATTGCAACGTGGAGCGTCGATGGCCGGGCAGGGGAGAAACACATGGAAATCGCGGTGCGCGCGAAGAGCCTCGATGTCTAAGTGCTCTGCCTGCAGGAAACACGAACAAAACAACTAGTCGGGCGAAGGGCCCAACCATATGCAGCTGCAAATACCGCAGTTGCGAATGCCATCTTCGCCCGCGCCCCCCATGCGGCCACGGCCTCCCGCCGGAGCCCGACGTGCTCAGGAACGCGTTCGCGGCCGTCTTCGCGGGCGCCGACGACGACAAAGACGGCGCCCCTCTGACCGACCGAGGAGCAGAAGCAGGAGAGGGCTTCGAGAGCCATGATGCAGGAGGTGGCGCTGCACGTCGACAAGGCGGAGTGCGACGCCCAGGCGCGGTTTTTGAAGCAGCACATGTATGGGGCCACGATCCTCGCGAGGGGCGCGCCGCAATGCCCGGGGCCGCCACGCGAGCCTTGCCACCGGCGCCTTTGGTAGGGCTCCTGCGGGGCCACGATGCTGGTGAGGGGTGTGCCGAAATGACCCGAGGCCGCCATGCGAACCTTGCCACTGGCGCCTTCGCTGGGGCTCCTATGGGGCCACAATCCTCTTGAGGGGTGTGCCGAAATGGCCCGAGGCCGCCGTGCGAACCCTGCCGCTGGCGCCCTCGGTGGAGCTCCTTATGTGGCCGCGATCGTTGTGAGGGGTGCGCCGCAATGGCCCGGGGCCGCCGTGCGAACCCTGCCGCTGGAGCCTTCGGTGGAGCTCGCATGGAACCACGACCCTCGTGGGGGGCGCCGAAATGGCCCGAGGCAGCCGCGCGAACCCTACCGCTGGGGCCTTCGGCGGAGCTCCCCATGAGGCCGCGATCCCCGTGAGGGGTGCGCCGCAATGGCCCGGGGCCGCCATGCGAACTTTGCTACCGGCGCCTTCGGTGAAGCTCCTATGGGGCCGCGATCCGCGCGAGGGGTGTGCCGAAATGGCCCGAGGCCGACGTGCGAACTTTGCACCTGGCGCCTCCGGTGGAGCTCCTCTTGGGCCGCGATCCTCGTGGGGGGTGTGCCGAAATGGCCCGAGGCCGCCGTGCGAACTTTGCTACCGGCGCCTTCGGTGGAACTCCTATGGGGCCACGATCCTCGCGAGGGTGTGCCGAAATGGCCCGAGGCCGCCGTGCGAACTTTGCCACCGACGCTTTCGGTGGAACTCCTATGGGGCCACGATCCCCGTGGGAGGTGTGCCGGTATGATTATTATTATTTTGATGCTGATAATGAGGGCGATGATGATGACGACGATGATGATGATGACGATGATGCGAGGAGGAGGGAGGGGGCAGCGGGGGGGAAGGAACGCGGGGCGCTGTCTCTTCAAAACGAGGACCCAACACCACAGGGTGGTTGGGAATGAATCGCGCATGACAACTCAACGGACATGCTGCGGCGATGTCAGGCGCAGAAGGGGGCGGGCAATCGCGCGCCGGAGCAAGGCCCGCTGTATCAAAGCGAATCCAGGTCAGGTCGCACAAGCAGATATCAGACAGACTCGCTTGGATGACAAGCCGTGCGATGAGCTGCATTTGTTTGTTAATTTTGTTAATTCTCCGCGCGCCCCCCGAAACCGGCACCTACCCCGGAGGCGCCCTTATTTGATGTCGACTTGGATGCTGCCTGCAGGGCGCGCTCCACAAACGGTGGGGGCACTATATTGGAGGACCTAGGTGCAAGCGGGTTGCGCACGCAACGGAGAAGAGCACGCTCTCTGGGATTTTGCCGGGAGCGGAAGGCCGCGCAGCCAGTGGGCGCCCCGAGCCGCGATATGTTTATCGAGTTATACGATGGGCTTGACTCGGTCACCCATTCGTTCCTCGACGCGCCGCCGGAGGGGCAAGTCGCGCCCATGGAGACCGGCGTCACTTTTCACGGGGCGATGACAGAACAGCATCACAACAGTTTGGATTTGATGTTGCGCGATGCGCAGACGTTTTCTCAAACGCGGTGGCTGCAAGGCGACGTTCGCGCCCAGGTGTTGCTCGGGAATCTCTCCGGGGCCGAGCCTTGCCAGCGTTCTGCCCGCGTGAAACAGTCGAGATTTCTTTGGGAGTTCGAGCGCTAAGCTGCGTCCGCGGAAAAACTGGAAGATCCCACATCGGCGAAGAGACCATGGATAATCTGCAGGGGAAGCGGGTGCTACCAGCTCTCGCCGCGACGCCGCGCGCCCGCTGGCCCCCGCGGAAGGAAGAGGGCCGCGGATTAGTCGCAGACTTGATTCGATAGAATAGCAGGCTTTCGCCCGACAGGCGGACGGCAAGCAGGGGGGGGGCAATTATTGAAATAAGCGCGGAAACCATGCAACATGGCCAAGACACCTTGGACCGAGAAGCACGTTGCCAATTGCATTCGGGGCGCAATCCGCAATAAGGGAGATGGCGAAGCATAGCCCGGAAGTTGATGGAGAGCAGCAACAGAGCGACTTGCGAAGCAAATGCGGTGGCGAACACGGCCTGCGGAAATATCATCAGCAGAGCCTTCGGGGCCGACGTCGCCGGTGAACGACGGGAAGTTCTCTGCGCGGGAAGTCGGGAAAGCGGCGCAAAAGCTGAAACGGGGCAAAGCAGGCGGGCCCGACGGTGCCCTGGCGGGGCATTGGACAGCAATGGCGCACATGCCCGGACCACCGTGGCTTGCGAAATTATGCAGCGCGCGCTGGAAGAAGCGGTTCCGCGCGCCTGGCGGCATTCTTGGGGGCGCGGTTTGCAAGAACAAAGGGCCAGCGCACCTCAGCGACAGATGCAGGCGGATCGGCGCATTGCGCGTCGCGCGCACAGCGGCCGCGCGTTTGCTGGCGCGGCGGCAACTCAGAACAGGAATGAACACATAAACACAAACGGTTTGATGGGTTTTACGCCGGAAAAAGGGCGTCGTTGAGGGGTGCCTGGCACGGATGCGCGGATCGGGGCGGCGTCGGCGTTTGGAGCTGGCGGTTTGCGTGGTAAGTGCGTTCAGCTGGTCGCATGTGTTCGGACCGCGCGACGGGTGGAAAGGCCGCCCACCAGCAGCTGGCAGTCCTCTGCCCGCGGGCCAGAACAAATCGTCGCGCGCTCGCAACGGGGCGTGGGGGGGGGGTTGGGAAAAGAGCGCGAGTCTCATTCCCAAGAAATCCCTTCGATAGGCAGCAAACAATTATTTTCTATTCATCTGCCACGCGGCCAATCGAACGAACGAACAACTGTCTCGGCGCGCAGTGTTAGCTTCGCTTGCGCGCATCCAGGCTTCCTTCCGTTGCTTCCTTCGCTTCTTTCTCGCCCTCCTTTTCTTTTTCCTCTGCCCTTGCTTTGCCTTGCCCCGCCCCCCCCCTTCCTTTCCAGCTCGGAGCTGCCCCCGCGCGCGAAGAGCGCAACCCAAAGGGGGTTGCTGCAATTCCTTTGTGCGCCACGAAGTCTCGTGCAATTCCTGCGCGCGCGGTCTGGTTGCACTGCCAGCGCGGGGGGCGCGCGGAGGAATTTTTCCTCGCGTGCGATCGTTTTCGCCGCCCCCACAAGAACGCGCGCGATTCCTTTGTGTAGAGCTTGGTTTCCCGCCTCGAGGAGCGCGCGGGGCCTGGCGCTACAATCGCAAGGCCGCGGCGCCCGGCAGTGCGATGCAGCTGCGCCGGCTACCGCGCCCAAAACGATCCTGCGCGGATTTCGGCTCTTCTGCCGAAATCGCACTGGCAGCTGGCCAGCCACGTCGCCGGCCGCGCGTGCCCGCGCGCGCTACTGCGTTCTGCTGCCGCGACGCGTGCTGCTGTCAACTGATGAACAAACTGACGTTGCACGGTGGTTTGGCTGTGCCAAACCACCTTGGAATGTTTGTTGGCAGCGGATGTTGGGATCTTGTCGCGACCGACAGCCTTGCCACACCATGCGTGTCAACTGCATCCTAGAGCACGGCCGTGCATCAACCCTGGTTCGGATCGCTGGGGGCCCAGTGGCATGCGTGCACATGAGTTGCAACATTGGTGGTGCCAAAACCTTTTGTGTGAAATTCCTTCGCGTGTTTCTTCTGGCTCCTAGCAGCGAGGCGCCAGGGCGGGAGACCTGGCCCGCCTCTGCTGAATTCGGTTTCTGCCGAGGGCGGGGCGCGACATACGCTGCTCGCGCAGTCCGCCAGCGCATTGAACTAGGGGGCGCCGGGAAGTCTGGAGGGAGATAAGGCCGGGCTTCGGCGCAAATCCCATGGACCAAAGTGGGTCTTCGAGCGCGCATGTCACGCGCTGCAATCTGGCATGGAGCAGCAGCGGCGTTGCGTGCGTCTAAAAAAACCATATGGCAAGGCCGCCGGTGTTCCTCGGGCGACTGCGTGAGTTCTGCGGGACTCCACGAGGGGGCGCTTGTCTTCGATTGCGCGTCCTGCGCCGCCGAGGGTGGGCGACTGTTGTTGCGGGCGGACGGGGGCAGAGCCCCGCGGCCCCCGCGGGGCCTTGGCGGGGCCTGCCCGGGGGTTCCGCGCGGCGCGTTTCCGACGGGTGCCCCGCGACGGAACGGCGGGATCTCGGTTTCGCCCTGCAGCGACGGCGCCGCCGCGGGGCGGGCCCCCGCGCTCGAACGCGCGCGCGCAATGGAGACCGCGCCCACCGACCCGTCGTGATTTCAGATTCCATGCGCAACAATGCGTTTCGATCGTCGAGGCGAAATTCTGCCGTCGAGGGGGAATGCGGGCGCGCGCCGAAGGGCGGGTCTCTGGGCCCCGACGGCCCCGCGGGGGCCAGCGCGCAATGTGTCCCAGATGGCTCCAAAAGCCTTTCCATGTCCGTTCGCGGTGCTCCGAGAAAGCCCCGCGAGGGCCCCGACGGGCGCTGAAGTTTCTTCCAGAGCGCCCCAACATGGCCCCACTATCCCTTCAGAGGAGCTCCAAAGAGGGCCCCCCGGAAGCCAAGGGCGCACGCGACGCGAGTGTTAGGGTGGATGGCGACTTGCACATTGCGCAGTTCAGGGTGCTCAGGCACGCGGCGGCCAGCTTTTCACCAGCGGGCCCAAGGCAGTGGTGTTCTCGGCCAGCCCCGACCGGTCCAGAACCCCCACCTTTCTTCATTCCGGGGGGAAATACCAGGGGCCATTATCGATGCGTTAGATTGGAAAAGGCATTCGATTCAATTAATGTGGAGGCCGTGCTAGTATTGTTGCGGAGGTTTGGGCTACCTGCTCGGATTCTCGCAATAATTGAAAACAACAATGCCAATCGGAGCTTCTGCGTGACCGATGGGGGTCAGCAGTCGAGTGAGAGGCAGCAGAAGTCTGGCATCGCGCAAGGGTGCCCCGTGCCCCCGCTCCTGTTTGCACTGGCGATGGCAATCATAACAAGAGACGCGGCCGCGACGTTGAGCGACCCGGCCAAGACAGCATCCCACTTTGGCGTTATATTGGTTGTATTGCATGCGGACGACGCCCCCACCTTCTGGAAGCACCATGATCACGCGCTGGAGCTGCTGAGCGCGATCGCCAC
Source organism: Prorocentrum cordatum (assembly GCA_963575745.1). NCBI lineage: Eukaryota > Dinophyceae > Prorocentrales > Prorocentraceae > Prorocentrum > Prorocentrum cordatum. Next base: position 431,418 of record CAUYUJ010018815.1, on the reverse strand, counting down.
TTCAGCAGAAATTGCCGGCGTGGACTTATGCATTGGGACAGAGCTTAACTGTTGCATGTGCAGAACGACGGAGTTGTTTTTGCCTGCTGGGGCGCCCATAGAGCCAAACGATCGTTGTCTACCTGGGAGCTGTTATCAGCGACCCTGGAAGAGTATCCAGCGAGCTGGATCGTGTATTGGGGGCCGCGTAAGGCGAGTTCCCAAGGCATTGTGAAGTATTGTGCCTTGGTTAATGTTGAAAGGAAGCTGCTGATCTTCGACGCGATGGTCACAGGCAAGGGCATGTGCTCCTTCAGTTCGACGTGGTTGACCAGAGCCGGCGGGGCGCGGCTGGACAGCTTCCAGGCCACATGCATCAGACAAATGCCACACATCTTTCCGGCGTTCACGCGCAGGTTCTCTCACAAGTATGCGTTATCGAAAAAAACGAACAGTTTCCGTGCAGTCCCCAATCTTTGTAACAGCTGATATTTTTGTCTGGGGAAAATTACCAGATATCCAAACGATCGTTTTTTTACGGAGGCCAGTGTTCATGCCAAACACCGTCTTCCCGGCGACGCGGGCCTGCCAGCGCAAGCGGGGGCGGCCCGGACAGGAGTGGGCAGACGAATCGCATAAGCTTGTGAGCCCCTGTTCTGAGACCGCGGAGCTTCGTGATTGCAGTGGCAGACCCGACACCTTGGAGATCTTGCGTGTTCGGTGTTGCGAAGAGTGCCGGTAACATAAAAGAGGAACACATCGAGTGAGAATTGTACTGTTTTGCTTGCGCGTGTTAGTTGAAACGCATGCCCTGCATTGTCCATCATCGTCATGTTCTTCCTTCTCTCCTCGTCCTCCCGGCGCGCATTTGGCGCGTCGTCGTTGTCTTGTCGCGCGTTTGGCGCGTTTTATGTCCACCTGATGACGCGCATGTCGTCTGCCGGCACGCTCGCCACATTGTCTTGCCCACGCGCGTTTGGCGCCTGGCTGCTTCACTCGCCGCCTGGGAAAGCGATCTTGGACCACTGGGGGCGGTGGATATCGCGGGGGAGCGAAGACACATTTCGTTTCGCCCGTCGCGGTCTGGGCCAAAGTGGCTGTGCTTATCCAAAGCGGCGGCGCGAGGGCGCGAGGGCGCGAAAGCAGTCGCACGTCACGCACCGCGGGGTGCGATGCGCGAGGTTCGGTGACCTAAAATGTGGATATGGTCGGGCCCCCCGGGGCCCACATATATCCCGCCCCCCGCAGACAGGGTGTCCAACGACATTCGTTCCCCAGGGAGTTGATGTGGAGGAGGAATCTCCGCCTCGCAATACGGCTCTCCGCGGGCTCCCTTTGTCTGTCGTCGTGGCCAGTGGTCGGCATGCAAAATGTGGAACGTGGGCATCAGCAGGTTGCGGGAGAAGGAGGTGGGCGGGCGAGGGGTGGGCGGGGTGCTGCCACCCCGACTCCCTCTTGGGCCGGCGCCGGGCGCCGGCGCTGCGGAGCAAGGTTCGCCCACGCATTCCACCCACTCATCGTGAAGACCAACGCGCGCGAAACGTGTTAGCAAACCACCGCAAGAGCTTGCACTTCACATTTGCACGTCTGCCGAATTCGCTGTGTGCAACGTGGGCCAGCTCTGGCTCACGACATAATGATTGACGTGTGACACTACATTTCTCTCGGGGAAGGGGCCTGAGGTCGCGTAGCCAGAAGTAGTACTGATGGCATGCCGCCGTGGGGAACCCATCAGCGTGTTAGTAATGAAGAATCGCCAGGCCCCCCGACACAAACGAGGAGGTAGCACGCCGACAGGCTACCAACGGTAGCGTGTCATTGATATGATTTCTCCCTCCCGATGAGGGCACCCACTGCGAAGACGAGGCTCGCTTCAAACTGGGCGGGGGTGGGCTGCCTGGGTCCTTACAGCGATCCTCGCCACTCCCCCCACTGCGACGCCCCAGCCCCATATGTCTGCGCAGTCGTTCCTGAGCCTGCCGCGACCTTCACTGTGTGCGCCGTATGGCTTGGGCATCCCCGGCAACTGTGCCGAGCAGTCAACACCGCCATGCACGGGCAGCCAAAAGTGTAACATATGCTGCCCCCGCCATGTTCTCTTCTCCTCTCTTACACTTCATTCTCTCCGCTACTGCCCTCCCATGCTTCCTCCGTCCCGCTCCAACATTTCCCATGGCCGAGGCCGCACGTGGCCTGGTGGTTGTCCAGCAGCAGTCTTTGCTTCGCGTGGTATCAAACGAGAGCAGCCTCCATGAAAGAGCAGGACGCGCTCGCGAGGATCGAAACGCTCGCCCAGCGAAGTGAGGGACATATGATCTATCTGCGGAGCGGCAGGAGGGATGGGAGGAAGTGGAACAGCACTTACAATTGGTGCTGGTCCTCCGCGGGCCAGGCCGAGCGGCCCAAGTTTTGGGTTCGGCACGTCGACTCGGCTTGCTCCCAGGACCTGCGGCATTGCTTTCTTCGGTGCGCATGTGACTGTGCATGCAGTCATGAGGCACGCCAGGCCTACACTCAGAGGAGCAAGAAGTCAATGGCAACAACATGTTTCATGATTTCCAGGCTTCCTGGTTGTCCCGCGGATATACTTGGAACGCATCTTGAGCCAGTCGCATCATGGCATCATTATTGCTGCCATATCTTGATTATTGGGATTATTGTCATTCGTGTGATGTGTCACCCTGCATCCTCCTTCCCGCCGTCCTCCTCGCCCACATTCAGACTCACTCACACTCAGGCTCGCTGGCAGTCAGACTCACTCACACTCAGACTCACACTCAGCCTCACTCATACTCAGAGTCACTCATACTCAGGCTCACTCGCACTCAGACAAACTCACATTCCAACTCATTCGCACATCCGCCACTCACTTCCACTCATACTTAGCTTAGCCATGCCCACATTCACTCATGCTCAGACTCACTGACGCTCAGTCCCGCGCGCACGCAGACTCGCTGACACCCAGTCTCACTGACAGCCTCACACTCGTAGCATGAATCACTCAGACTTGGATCACGCTCGCACATGTTCTGTCACACTCCGACTCACTCACGCTCAGACTAAGGCACACCCGATGTGGTAGGCGTGGCACTTGAGGGCCCCAAGGAGGAGCCGACAGGGGGTAACACATTTCCCCTTTCGGCCCCACATTGTTGGGATAGTGGCCGACCCTGTTGTGTTCACAGACCCATGCTCATGGCGATGCAGCAGGCGTGGCACTACAGCACCCCAAGGAGGAGCCGCCAGGGGGTAAGACATTTGCGCGTACGGTCCCAGATTGTGGGGATGTCGCAGGCGGTTTGCCGGTTTGCCTGCGTAGTGGCCCAGACTGTCCCCTTTTTGAGAGCTGCATGCCCATCGCGATGTAGCAGGCGTTGCATGTGAGCGCCTCAAAGAAGAGAAGCCAGGAGTAGGATATTTGCCCGTTCGCGGCCAGACTTTGGGAATGTCTGCGGCGGTTTGCCTGTTCGGTGGCCTGGGCTCTCGTTTTCGGGGGGTCCTATTCTCGCTGCGGCGCTAAAGGCGTAGCATTTGGGGACCCCATCATAGCGAACGTGCGATTGGTACACTCGCTTTCGATCATATCGCAGTACGTCGGCGGAATGCCAAACTGGGCAGGAGCGATTTGGAGAGCTGCTGGGCCAATTTTGTCAAAGTGCTTGACCAGTCTAAGAGTATAGCTGGGGATCAGTTGCCCCTAACGGGTTGACGGCCGCTCCGAGCTCTGGAGTTACCCAGGAGTTTCCCACCTTCAGGCGGGCATGTGCAGCCTACCCCTCGTCATTGTCCATCCCTCGCGGATGCAACACACCGCTTCCCCAAGTCACGGCTCCGTGCACCACGGGCTCGCCCACGGAAGGCAGGCCACGCCTGGCAATCCTGTCGCTGCTCTCTCTCCTCTTCCTCTTCCTCCTCTTTTTCCTTGACCTGGGAAGCAGGCGACTTTCCACCCGCCCCCCTCCGGCCCAGGAGAGACCCGGACCCAGGGCCGGGGTCGTACGGCGCCCCGAAGGAGCGTCACGCCCTTCCCTCCAAGGGCCGCTGCTGCTCCTCCGCCTGGTCGCCACCTCCAGCGGCCGCGGCGCGGACGGCGCAGACGGGCGACGACGACGGCGACGGCGAGGGCGACGACGAGGGCGGCGAGGAAGGCGGCGAGGAAGGCGGCGGCTGCGACGGCGACGGCGAGGGCGGCGGCGGCGGCGCGTGCGCGGCAGAGGCGCGGTCCCGGCGGCGGGCCCTCGGCGTCGAGCGCATCCTTCGTGGCGTCGCCGCGAGTCACCGGTCGGACTGGTCGTCATCGTCGTCGTCCTCCTCTTCTCGGGGGCCCCCAAACAGTGTGGTGACCACACCGTGTGGTGAGTCGGTGGGGATTCGGGGTCACCGCACGGTTTTGAGACTCGAGTCCCTCTCCGAGGATGTCTCGGGCGACAGGGGCCTCCGAGGTCCCGAAACCGTGCGTTGACGGACCGTGCGGCGCGGTCTTGGGGGATTTCGAGGTCACCGCACGGTCTGTCACCGCACCGTTTTGGGACTCCAAATCTTCCTCCTCCTCTTCCTCCTCTTTCTATTCCTACTGGGCGATGGCCACCGTGTGGAGGCGCCCTTCCGTTCACGGCGCTCTTCTGGCTGGTTGGTGAAAGTCTGACGTCGGGCTCGTCCGCGGCGATGGTGGCGGTGAATCCTCCTCCTCCTCCTCCTCCTCCTCCTCGTCGCGCTGGGCGACACTCAAGACCCTGGCTGGCGGTTGGACGACCACCGCCCGCATGCACGTGCTCGCGCCACGCAGCTGCGTGTTCGGCTGCTGCGAGCAGCCAGATTCATTTCCCCACTACCTCTCCTGTTCTCGCCTCTTGAGCTTCGTCTGGTCCCCCGAACCCCCACCCATCATCAGCACGCTGACGAGCTGGGGGCTGGGCCCCTCAGTAGCCTACCCGCCTGTTCCGAGCGATCTGTCGCTCCAGGCCGCCATTCGACGCGTCGTCCTCGCGTTCCACCTTCATAACACATACAGAACGGCCACGGCCAGCCAGCCAAACGCGTTGCTGGCTGCGGCCCGCGCTCTCGTCGTGCGCTAGCCAAATTTACCGCTTAGCGCGCGGCGGCTAGGCCCCTGGAGACACGTTCGCCTTAGGCTACCCGCACTCATCTCCCTCCTCGTCCCTTACCTCCTTGAAGCAAGAGCATGCTGGTGCAGGCAACTTGCAAGCTCTGCTGCCAGATGTCCACATGGTACAACTTCGTTCCCGTATCGGTGAGATTCCCAGCACGAGGGTGTGGGCCAGGAAGTTTGGAAAACCATGATCCCCACGGGCCTCCCCCACCCGGGACCCTGAGAGTCATCAATGTCTCGCGATAGTTATATATTTAATTGCCCCTCTGGCTAAGATTCGCCGCGCGGGGAGCGATGTTATTGATGTATAGTGTGCATACATATATATATATATGTATATCTATATATGTACAAATTTATACATATATATCATTATCTCTCTCTCTCTCTCTCTTTCCCCTCTTCTTATATATTTGTATACATATATATACATGTATATGTATACATATATGTGTATTGTGCATATATATACAGAATTCCTCGAGGACGTGCAGTCGCCAGTGGATACAAAGAAAAAGACGGTCAGGTAGAGGCGCGCCCCACGACACGGCCAGAGCTGGCACGGGCAGCACCTTTGGCTATGTGGTGGGATCGCCCCTGGCGCTGGGCGTCGCGCCTGAGAGCTCTGTCAATCAGGTCGAGACGCGCTATTTCGTCTGGCGGCAGGCGAGGTGAATGCTGGAGCACCCAGAGCCTGCACCGGCGCCGTCGCCGGTCGGACAGGTGCGCAAGACAGCGGAGCCTCTGCTGAAAATCTGTATGAAAGCAAGGGCAAACAGCTGACAGCACGAATTCGCGAATGATGTTTCACTTTGAATGCTTGATCCGCGCGTGCGTCTCGAGAGCACGTGCTGTAGCAAAAGCGCGCTTGCAGTCTGGGCAAGCAAACGGGCGGACTGGCCCGTCAGGAGCCGCTGCCACCTGGCTGTCGCAGATGGAGTCAAGGAAGAACACGGCGTCAAGCATGGAATGCCACTCGTGGGCATGGCGCATGCGGTCGTGCCAAAAATTGGGACATTCAAGGAGACCCGGCCAATCGGCCTTGTGAAGGGTTTCTTTGATTACATCGATGTCTCCAATCAGCTGCCGCACCCATGGGAGGCAATCGCTGTTGGAGCCGTCGCGGAGATGGAGCAGAGCTAACAGGACCTCCAGCCGGTCGCGACACACGCGGGCGGCAAACGCCAGCCGCAGCCTCAAAATGATGCAATCCAGGCTAGGTTGCTGCAGCTGTACCCGCACCTGCCGATCCGTGATGTTGCAGTCGCTGCTGAAACGACGTGCGCCTGCAATGCGACGAAGGCCCCTCATGTAGCAACCATTCATTGCCTTCAGGTCCCGGCCTGTCGGGAGGAGCGTGTGGACTGCAAACAAAAGCCGGCTCAGCACGAGGGAGCGCAAGAAAGCAAACTTGTAGGTGACACTGAGGAGGTCGGAAACGAAGGTCTGATAGGCCAGCGACGACACGCGGTGCCTGGTGTTGGCGAAAGTGTCACTGTTGCCATTGGGGCTTACGTACGAGCCCAAATGCTTGTATTCTTGCGCAACCAGGAGCCATACGTTGGACCTGCGAGGAACTGGAATGGCCAGCCGCCCGTCGTGGCGACGACGACGGTGAAGACGAGCGGCAGCATGGCGATCCCTATACTTGAGGAGGCACTCGCCCTTGCCAGGATTCCAATTGAGCTCCAAGTGCAAACTGTCGAACAGCTCCACCAGGACGTCCAACAGGACATCGATTGACTCGTCGAGCTCAGCCGGCGTGTCCGCTATGAGCACGACGGCTTCGTCGTCGACAAACGTGGAGTCGAACGCCGAGATTTCTTTCGAGGACGCCGCGTCGGGTGCGTCCCAGAAGGCGGCCGCGGGCATACCCAGGACGAGGTCGAGGCCCTTCTCGACGCAAATGTGGTGCAGCAGGGACAAAGCAACGGCGTAGTGAGAGTTGAACGTGATCGACCGTAAGTTGCACCCCTGTCGCCCTCCTGTCAGGCTGGTGACCGGAGGGCCGTCAGAGCCCACGGGAAACCATGCTCCTTCGTGGACGGACTGGGCCATCTCGACGGCCTCGGCGTTGGCGCCCCATCCCAACAAGACAGGCCCATGCTCCCGAAGGTACGACGACATCCACGCGGCAACGCGCTCGGACACGCCGAGGGCGCGAAGTGCAGCAGTAGTATCCGCCGGTGGGTTGGGCCCAAATCCGTATACCAACTGGCGGATTGCTTTGCCAAGCGCCTTCGCAAGGCCCAAGAAGAGTACGAATATCGATTTCCGCGCACGGGTGGCATAAGAAGTCATAAGCCGCACCACCAGCGAGGCGTAATCGGTGCCACGTTTGGCCACTGCTCCGTACTGCGACTGAGGAAAGTGAGCTGAGAACTCAGGGTCAATCGCCTCCTTGATCATAGATGTCAGGCCCTTCGCGCAATGATCGGCGAGTAAGATGCCGCGGTGGTCGTCGCACATCGTGGGTGAGCCCTTCTTCTTGAAGACGCTCTGGAGCCAACCGCCGCGCGAGCTCACTGGCCAAGCCCCTTTTCATCTCGAACCCTCTCGTTGATGGCGGAGTACAAGATGGCGAGTGGGGCGTCGCCTGCAACGAGCAGCTCGGCAGATGTCTGGTCACGCCCAGCGCCCTTGTTACGCCCGAGCCGGGCAAACGAGGAATGTGTGGCCGCGGGCCCGACGTCCAACTCCACGGCGGTGAGGAGTCGGAAGATACGGGCGCCTGCTTAAGTGACACCGTGTCGGTGGCCTGGCCGTTGTACACGGCGGCGTAGTGCTCGGTCCACCTGGCGTTCACGGCCTCGGGGTCGGTAGCCAGATTGCCGCCCAGCTTCTGCGCCACTGGGCTGGCGCGAGTGCACGAGCCAGACCGCATAGGCCGCGCGGGAATCCGCGTTGGCCATGGCGCGGTCAGCCGTGAGGACCAAGTTGTCTAGGAAGTGCTGCCGGTCACGTTGGAGAAGCGGCCGGGCACGACGTTGGACGTTGAGGATGGCGGTGCTCATGCGAGCGTCCGCTTTCAGAGCGCCCCAAAACGCAGTGGACTCGTCGATGACAGCGCCTTGCCAGAACCACAGCTTGGTGGTGGAGATTGCGCAGCGCCACGCGTGCAAGCCCATGGCCAAGCGGCGGCGAAAGATGGCGTGAAGTCGGGGCGACCGGGCGAGGCGCAACGGTGCGACCTGCCTGATGTAGGCCCAAGCCTCCCAAGATATCCACTGCTTCCTCGGCTGGTCACGGGGGCCGCCGAAGGCCCTGGAAGCTGCGGCGCGTTCCGCGTCGTTCACGGCATCGAGGTGGGAGTCGACGTCAAGGAGCGCGAAGTTGCAGGAGCGAGCCACCGCCGTCCACAGCTCATCGCGGAACCATGCTCGTCGAGCGCCGCGCTGCAGCATCGACTTGTTCAGCGCGAAGGGCACCGTAGAAGAAGCCGTCGTGGTGGAGGGCGAACGAGACTGCAATGTAACCCTGGCGCCAATTGCGACGCGATCGATCTCAAGGGAGAACGCGCGGGCTATGGAATCCAACGTCTGGCACCACGAAACAGCCGGAAGAGCGTGGAGGGGCGCCGGGATGTAGTCGATGCGCGACCAGGTGCCTCGGGTAGACCGCCAAGTCATAGACGCGTCGTCGAAGAGCGAATCCACTGCGGCCTGGGCGTAGGTCTGGGGGTAGGTGCGAAGGCGCTGGATGCCGACATCTGGGATGCTACCAATACGGGCGTTAGCGTCGACGAGTACTGTGTAGTCCATCCCATTGAACTTCACGAGGAGCGCGCGGGCGAGGTTGGTCAGGGAGCCCCGCCAATCGCACCTCGCGTCATCGGCCGCATGTTCAATAGGCGCGCGAGCGACGATAGTGAAACATATGACGTCTTTACGCCGAAGCACGGCGTGCAGTAATCGAGGCGACACCGCCTGTCAAGTTAGCATTTGGATGCACGTGTCGATGCGGATCCAAAGCTGGACTCCCAGGCCTCCGTGCTCGTCGGCAGCAGAAGCATGCAATTTGTAGAAGCACCCCACCTTCTCCACTGTGGAAGGGGGCCTGCCTTCCTGAATGCCAATCAAGTCGATTGGCACTTCGTTGAATTGGTATTCAAGCGACTGCACCTTGGCGAGCAAGAGAGCAGCCGAGACCTTTGAGTAGGATCGGTATTCTTGATGTGGTAGGAGTGTCCGCACGTTATCCGTGGAGGCACTGAGGTGGAGAGAAGGACGAGGCGCTACATCGACGACTCGCGTCTGCGAGCCGAGCCGGCGGCTGGGCCTCCAGACGAGCTGCCGTAGGGGTCAAAGATGTTCTTCGGGCGCGTGAGGACAGGCTGCTTGCCGACGTGGCGCGCCGGCGTGAACTCGCACTGATTGGGGTCTGTGGTGAAGAAACGGGGACTACTGGAATTGGCTGCTTGCCGTTGCACCGGCGGCGAACCTCTGGCGGAGCCTGACTATCCTGGGCCTCCATGGTGGCGACGCACGTCGGGAAGCCACGGAGGGGCTGGGCCGAGTACGCCATCGCCGCCCCGCTCGAAAGCATCGCCAGGAGCTTCTCGAGGTGGCCAGGCGTCTCCTTGAGGGTCTCCGTCGGGGAAGGCGAGTGGCCGCGTTTGGTCGCGCGGTGGCCTTCCTCCGCAAACTCCGCCTTGAGCGACGCGACCTCCTGGCTCAAGCGTGTGATCTCGCTGTTGGATACCTCCGTCGCCTCCTGCGCGAGCTGGAGGGCAGTCTTGCACTCGGCGTTGCGCTGCTGGCCGCGCCCGAGGGCGGCCATTGCGTTGTCCAGACGGGCACCGACAGGCTCGGGCCCACGAAGGATCGCCTTCTGCTGGGAGATCTTCGCTTGCAGGGTCATGCGCTCCTCCTGGAGGCACTGCGCGTCGGGGAGGGCCTTCAAGGCGGTCTCGAGGTCGCGAAGCGTCTGCTTGGCGGTTTCCTTGTCCGCGCCATTGCACGGGGCAGGGGCAGGCGGGCCCGGCTGGACGGGGGTCGTGGCTGCCGAGAGCGTGGCGGCCACCTCCTCGAGCTTCGCCCGCGCAGGGTTGTTGGGCGCCTTGGGGGCCGACGCCGAGGACGGCGGAAGGGCACTCGGGGCGGCTGCCACATCCGAGTAAGTGTGGTGCATGCCGCGCGTGGAGCACGCGTTCTTGGTCACGTTCGTGCCGCCGCAGCCCTTGCAGATCCGCAGCTGCTTGCTCGAAGGGCGAGATGTGGAGCTGCTGATCCAGTGCCAATGGCCTGATGGATCCCTCTTCCACTCCCCGGGAGACTGGCGGTGGCGAGGCACCGAGGAAGCTTGTTGAGACCAACCAGAACAAGCTGAATCCCCCCATGACGCCATCAACCCCTGTGGAGGGACGAGGGCGCTCCAGAGGAGGGCTGGGCAAAACCTGGAGATCGCACACGTGCGGTGTAGTGTTACAATATCGACTCGAGCCCTAAATCCCGTGGACCTGACCAAGAGGTGCAGACTGGAGCCAAGAGGTCCAGACTTGGGGCCGGTATATATATATATATATATATATATACATATATCAGCCGGCCCCCTTGTGGGGCCACCAGGCTGTAGGCCGGAGGTTAGGAGTTTCCTGTGCCAGTTGCGGCCTCCAGTTTCCAATGTTACAGTTATGTTTCTAGCTGCTTACTGTTCCTTGTTGACTTCTTGCTGCTTGCTGTTCCTTGTTGATGGACCGCGCGAGGGGGGGAGGCCCAAAACGGGCATTTCTACCACGCCCAAATCGTATTGTCTAAATTGCCAGGGCGAAACAATTCATAACCCTCACGCAGATCGGCGGGCTAAGGGTCCAAGAACAAAAGGGGTTTGACACATTTTTGAAATTCGGCGGCACCCCTTACGCAGATCGGAGGGGTCAGGGTCCAGAAGCACAGGGGATTTGCTACATTTCTGAAATTCGGCGGCACCCCTCTCGCAGATCGGCGGGGTCAGGGTGCAACAACACATAGGACTCGCCACATTTCTGAAATTCGGCGGCACCTCTCACGCAGATCGGCACTCACGCAGATCCGTAGGGTCAGGGTCGAAAAACAAACAGGTCCCGACACTGCTTCACGGCGAAGCCAAAGCCTCATGACTTCGCTCTTCCATGAGCCATTCTCCGAGAGAGGGGACCGGCGGCAAGGAGCGATATACATATATATATGTATATATACACATATGTACATATATATATATATATATACACACACGTAAGGGTGTCGCCCCATGCCGCCGGCCCCCTCTCTCAGATAATGGGCGATGCAAGAGCGAAACCATGGGGCCTTGGCGCCGCCGTGAAGCAGAGTCGGGACTTCACGCGAAGACGATGCGTAATCGGCAAGACAAATTGAGTTTCTGATGATATTGTTGAATTCGGTGTTGTATTTCGAGCTTGCTCGAGTATGCTGTGCAAAATTCTGTTCTACAGAATATTCAAATGTTGCAAATCCCATGTGGTTTTTTTGACCCTGACCCCGCCGATCTGCGTGAGGGGGGCCACCGAATTTCAGGACATGTGACACATCCCATGTGTTTTTCGTCCCTGACCCCGCCGATCAGCATGAGGAGTGCCACCATATTCAAAAATGTGGCGAATCCTCTTCGTGTTTTTTGACCCTGACCCCCCGCCGATCTGCGTGAGGGGCCGCCGAATTTCAAGACATGTGACACATCCCATGTGTTTCTGGACCCTGACCCCGCCGATCTGCAGGAGAGGTGCCGCCGAATTTCATGAATGTAGCAAATCCCATGTGCTTTTGGACCCTGACCCCGGCGATCTGCGTGAGGGGTGCCGCCGATTGTTAGACATGTGGCAAATCCCACGTGTTGTTAGACCTTGACCCTGCTGATCTGCGTGAGAGGTGTCGCCGAATTTCAGAAATGTCGCACATCCCATTGGTTTTGACCCTGACCCCGGCGATCTGCGTGAGGGCTGTCGCCGAATTTCAGAAATGTTGCCAATCCTTTTTGTTTTTGTACCCTACCCCCCCGCCGATCTGCGTGAGGGTGGCCACCAGATTTCAAGACATGTGACACATCCCATTGGTTTTTCGACCCTGGCTCCGTGAGGTGCGCCGCCGAATTTCAGAAATGTGGCAAATCTGATGGGTTTGTCGACCCTGACTCCGCCGATCTGCGTGACTCCCCCGAGCTGCGCGAGGGGTGCCGCCGAATTTCAGGAATGTTGCAAATCCCGTGTGTTTTTGGACCCTGGCCCCGCCGATCTGCGTGAGGGGTGTCAATGTCGCTCCCCCACAAATTCTGAGACTTCCTTCAGGAGACGCTTACCAGGCTGATTTTCGGTTCCCCCCCCTCGCGCGGTCTACAACAAGGAACAATAATTCAACGAGAAGCAGAACTATCACATTGGAAAGTGGAACCTGCCACTGGCGCAGGGAGCAGCAAACCTTTGCCCTACAGCCTTGTGGCCCCGCAAGGGGTCCGGCGTATATGTATGTATATGTATATGTCTAGGTGTAGGTATATGTATATGTAGATGCAGATGCATATGTACATGCATATGTATATGTGCATGTATATGTATATGTATATGTATATGTATATGTGTATGTATGTGTATATGTAGATGTATATGTGTATGTACATGTATACATATATATATATATATATATATATGTGTGTATGCATGTATATATATATGTATATATATATATATATATATATCCTGGGGGACGTGGCCAGGGGGGTGCCGCCCAGGGAGCTCGGCGGCGCATGGGGGGCCCGGGGCCTTACTTCCAATATGCTTTCACACGGTTTATGCGACCCAAAGCCAACAGAGCCCCACGAGGTTGCAGGGAGCTCCAAGGGCTGCTCCCGCCTGGTGCCACAGGTTCCACATCCCACAGGCCTCCCAAAGGCCTCCAGGAGAGCCCCCCAAGCCTCAAACATTTGGTTGTCCTATAGTTTGTTCAATGTTTTTCTCCTCGCAGCCTGTGCTGCATCCCCACGCTGCGCGGCAGCCCCAGAGGACGCCCAGACCGTCTTGGTTCGGCCCCAGATGCTCCCAACCTTGTCCCCAGATGGCTCCGCATGGGCGGATCGGCAAGCCCCAGTAGGGTCACAGAGCGGCCAGGGACGCTCCGAGATCCCTGCGACGCCGACGATCACCCCAAGACAGGCCCCCGAGCGACTTCGTCAACGCGGCGTGCTTCCAAGAGGCCTCCCCGGAGGGCTCGCTAAGGCCTTATTCCTTGTTTCCCCAATGGTTCTTCAAAGTTTTCGTTCATCCAGCTTGTTCTACATCCCCACGCTGCACGGCAGCCCAAGAGGACGCCCAGGCCGATGTGGCTCGGTCCCCCGGGGCTCCCAACCGCGATCCAAGGCGGTTCCGCATGGGAGGACCAGCGCCTCCAAATAGCCGCCACAGTCGCTCCCAGGCCTGCGCGACGCCGACGATCGCAGACAGCCCCCTGAGCGACTTCGTCGACGCCGCGCGCTTCCAAGAGGCCTCCCCGGAGGGCTCTCTGAGGCCTTACTTTTTCTCCCTTTGTCCACGATGATTCCGCGCTTTCGCTCACCCAGCTCGCTCTGCATCCCCAAGCTGCGCGGCGGCCGAAGAGGACGCCCAGACCGATGTGGTTCGGGCCCCTGGGGTTCCCATCTGCGATCCAAGACGGGCACGGGAGGGCCAGCGCCCCCAAATAGGCCCCGCGAGCCGCCAGAGTCATGTCCAGGCCTGCGCGACGCCGACGATCGCCCCAAGACAGCTCTCCAGGCCATCTCGCCAGCAAAAGGGGTTTCCTAGAGGTTTCCTCAAATCCTAGCTTTTCCAATGGTTTCTCCGGGGTTTCTGGCCCCCCCATATGTTCTGTTCCTCGACGGCGCGAGCTCGTACTAGAGGTCCCCAAGACTGCCCCGCTGCGGCTCCGGCGGCTCCCAACCGTGGCCCATGACGGCGCCAAAGGGCGCCCCGATGGCTGAAGCTGCGCCAACGAGGAGACCTGGGGGCCTTCGCGGTCGCCATGGGCAGTCTCGACACTGCTGATTGCGTCTCGACGCCCCGCGACCGAGCCAAATAGTTGTCACAGAGCTCAGAGAACAGAGAGGGAAAACAGGACGAGGGGAGGAGGAGGAGGCGGAGGAGGAGGAGGAGAAGGAGGAGGAGGTGGAGAAGGAGGAGGAAGACGAGGAGGAGGAGGAGGAGGAGGAGGAGGAGGAGGAGGAGGAGGAGGAGGAGGAGGAGGAGGAGGGGAGGAGGAGGGGGAGGAGGAGGAGGAGAGGAGGAGGAGGAGGAGGAGGAGGCGGAGGAAAAGGCGGAGGGGGAGGAGGAATAGGCACGAGGGGACCGGGAAGGGGGGGTGGCTCCTCCTCTGCGTCGTCGTCGTCCTCCTTCTCCTCCTTCTCATTTTCCTCCTCCTTTTCCTCCTCGTCCTCCTGCTCCTCCTCCTCTTGCTCCTCCCCCTCCTTCCCCTGATCCTCCTGCGCCTCCTGCTGCTGATGATGCTGCTGGCGCTGCGGCTGCTGCTGCTGGTCCTCCTGCTCCTCCTCCTGTTGCTCATCCTCCTGCTCCTCTTCTCCCCCTGCCCTCCCCCATCGCCCCCCCGTCCTGTTCCTCCTTCTCGCCCTCCTGCTCTTGCTCTTCCTCCTGCTCCTACTCCTGCACCTCCTCCTTCGATGCTGCTCCTCCTCTCCTGCCCTTGCTCCTCCTGCTTCACCGCGACCCCGGCACCCAGCCCTCTTTAGGATGGGTGGCCACCGGGGTCAGCCGTGTGAGGGCGCCGTCCAGTCCCAGCAGCACTATACACCCCCTCGGCCTGCGGGCAACGGCCCCTGACCCAGGCTGGGGGGGAAGTGAAACAAGCGAAAGTAACACACCTGCGAGGGCGGCCCGGGAGGGGGAAGGAGGGGGCGGGGGGCGGGGGGCGGTCATCGTGTCGTGGCGTTGGAATGGCTGCCGTCTCCTCCTCTACCTGTACCTCCTCATCAGTCTCAACGTGGTTGTTGTTTCTGCCTCCGCCTCATCCTCCTCCTCCTCAGCCTCTACGTGCTCCTCCGTGCCACGGCCGCTTCTCCTCTTCCTCTTCTGGTTCTGCCGCCTCTACCCCCTCCTCCTGTCTCCGGGCGCCTCGGCGCCAACCGCTCATGCTGGCCTCAGGGCGTTCCGGGGCCCGCTTGTCGACCTCGTCCTCCGCCTCCGCCTCCGCCGCCTCCTGCCTCCTCCTCATCCTCCAGCAAGCCCCCGGGCGCGACGGCCCTCGTCCTCCGGGCGCCAAGCACCTCAGCAGCGCGCCCTCTGCCCGCAAGCTGGATGCGTCCGCGGCCTCCTCCTCCTCCTCCTCCTCCTCCTCCTCCTCCACCTCCGTTCCTCCCCCTCATGCTCGCCCTCCTCCTGCTTTTCCTGCTCGTGGACGCGGGGTCGTGGAGCCGCACTATCGGGGCCGAGGGGGGTTCGGGGGACGCGGAGGATTCCAGGGGCCGAACATGGGTCCACAGGCGTCAACGCGGGCCCCCAGAATCAGGGGTCCAAAGCCCAGGGCCCAGAATCCATCAACGGTGGACGAGAAGGAGGAGGGGGAGGAAGAGGAGGAGGAGGAGAAGGAAGAGGCCAGGGAGGATACGAAGGCGAACGAGGACGAGGGCGAGCACGAAGACGAAGGGCGAGGAGGAGGCCGACAACGATGACGAGCAGGGGAGGGAGTCCGGGCAGTTCTCTGTTGGGCCTCGGGTTTCGTTCCCCTCTCCCCGGGGTGGATCTACCGCTCCTGAGCCTGTTCGGTCTGTATCGGTCTGATTCGGCCCCATTCGGTCCACAAGCTATATTGGTTCCGTTCGGTTCGGGTCATCCGGTTCGGTTCGATTCGTCTTGGGGGGGCGCTGGTTCGCGGCCGTTCGATTGATTCAGCCTGGTTCAGTCCAGGCACTTCTGGAACTCTCCTGCAATGAAACATTGCGACGGGGTTGCGCCAGGAAGGAGGCAGCACAGTACGATATTCCCAAGGCTCCAGGAGGGTCGGCCGTCAGGACCCTCTTGAGAGATATCAGCTGTCGATGGCACTGCTTGCCGTGGCATATTTTGGCGCCGTGATGCCGTGACTAGATCCTATGCGACCGCGTAGCGCGCGTGGTTCTAGTGTATGTATGTAGTTTGTATGTATGTATACATGCATGCATGCATGCATGTATGTATGTATGTATGTATGCATGCATGCATGCATGTATGTATGTATGTATGCACGTATGTATGCATAGGTGTATGTATGTCTGTATGGATGTATTCGTGTAAATATATCTGTATTTATATGTATGTATGGGTGTGTGTGTGTGTGTTTGAAGATCGCGTTTTGTGGTCGCTTCGATGGGTGGGGGGGAACCGACACCCACCCTTTCCCGTGACGGAAGGGCGGGGGGGTCCCTCTCCCCTCCTCTATTTTTGCTCTCTCCATTTCGTCGGGCCGGCGCCTGCGTTTTCCCGTGACGGAGAAGTGGGGTCCCCCCCCCCCTAGCGGACGATGTCTTGTTGATTAGTAGGACACAGCGGCTGATCAAGCTCATGCTGGGGGACATCTGGAGAGTGGTTGGGAAGGTTGGGTTTCTTCTTCTCCCCGAGATCACGAAGATCCTCACGGACGCTACTGTCGGGTCTGGCCGCGGACGCGCTAAGTGCGCACTCGTCGACGACCTTGATGATCTTGAGATTGTTGGTTTGGTTGGGACGACCAAGTATGTGGGGAGGCTGCGATCGTTTACAGACTCCCCAGTGAGCTGGGGTACGAGCGTGTGTCCGCGGCCGTTTGTACTCAAGCGGCGGGCCGCCCATATCTGACTACACCTCAGCGCGAGGTGTACCATATGCCATCGAGACCCGAACATATTTTGCTTGAGATGGCTCGTCGCTCCCGCGACGATCTCCTACTACTGGGACTACGGTTGCTACGGCACAACAGAGCTGGAGCTGGGCTTTGCTTGAGGCGAAACTGCTGGCTGGGCCTCCCAACCCCTTGTCAAACTTGGTAGCGGAGCTGGCCTATGGTGGTCAGCTCTTGCTCGACTCCCCACCATCCACTGCACTATCTGGTGGACTACTGACGCGGTCGAACATCAGGGTGCAGTGGGTTTGCGCGGAGGAATGTACATAACGACGCAATATCGCAAGGACACTTGCAGTGATACCTCTGCCTAGTGATCGAAACGACCCCGCATGGCGTTCTGCTCATGCCAACACAATGGGCATCAATTGGAGAAAGTATGCAAGCAATAAAGAGTTGGATTTCGTCGATCTACCTAGCGTCCAGATTCTTCGAGAATGGAAGCAGCATTGCATCATAGCTGTAGCGGGAACGTGGCATGATGTTCACGCACCACAAACATGGGTCAGTGAAGCAATGCATCTTGTTGTGCCCAAGGAGAATAGCATAGACTCTTGGGGGATTGATGCGTCTTGATATGATGATAGCGACGAATGCACTTGAGAAGTTTGCGGATATGAAACGCAATCAACTTCTGTCGGTCCAGCACGCGCATTTTCTATCGCAAATCAATCGCGTGGAACTTTCGTGCCAGATAGAAGGCCGCCTCTTAACGGGACGTGGGATGATGCGAACTATCTGCATTTGGTGTTCTGTCAGGTCTGAGAGCGGGCAACGTTGGATATGTCGAGATCTTTTCAAATTGACCATTGATAGACAGACGCCCGTCCTGGACTTGTATTCTTCTATAGTGAATGGATGGAACGATATCAAGAGTTGCATGGTGCCAGAGAACCATCGGATGAAATAGAGGCTTCGATGCGCGCTCTTTTCTACGAGCAGATACGACAGGCTCCCAAGCGTCATTCTGTCATGCAATGGTATGACTTGTCCACTGACCCTCCAGGCACAGGGATGAGAACCCATCGACGGCTGTTGCTTCAAATTGAGTCTCTTATGATGCGAGACAGAGAACAGTGGGCCATTTCGGAACGTGAATCCACCCTCGATTCCAGGAATAGACGAGCTCGTCTGTCAGGTGGAAAGATTGAGGGCGGCGGGGGCGGCAAAAAGGCATCTGCCATGGCAGCGGCGATCCAGCGATGAGGATTGCCCGCGGATCAGTTGGGAAGTCGACGCGCGAAGAACGAGACGACCTGCGAGTTCGTGAGACAAGGGAGGAGTTGTCCTGAAGCAGGTCAAGGTTGTCCTTCTCATCGCAGGAAGCCTAAGGCACCCGCCGCGCCGGCGCAGCCGGGGACTGGTGGTGGCAATCGGAGTGCTGGCAGAAAGAATGATCGCAACGGTGAGAATAATCGATACGTGAGCAGAGACCCAAGCGGAAAAGATCGGCCTCGCTCTTCAACGCCGCCGAACAAGTTCAGCACCTCGAACACGACGCAGTCGTAGGCGAGGACCCCGCCGGTAGCCTCGCAAGAACAGCAGAGCAAGATGGTTACGCATGGTCACGCGATCCACGAAACTGCAAGGGCCCTCAGGATGGCGGTTATAGGCAGCGCAGAGGCTTGACCGACGCAGAGGAGATCAGACGCGATAAATTTGAAGAGGCACAACTTAAGCCTGATAAGTCTCTAGGATATCAGAGATCGACTCGGCAAGCTGATTCCGCGGCGGCAAACGCTACAGAAGCGTCTCCAGCTAGTGCCCCAGGAAGTCGGGATTCGAGAAGAGGTCGCGGAACAAAACCGAAGTAAAGGCAGAGGAAGAGGGAAAGACAAACCGTGTGAGACGTTCGCAGAGACAGGATTTTGCTCGCGGGGCAAAGATTGTTGGTCTGCGAAGAACGCGCCGAATCATCCGTGACGATGGCCTATCAATGACATGTTATGGGTCAGTGCTAGAGAGCTCATCGCATATATTTCCCTTGCCTTGCTGACGCCCACTAACATTTTGAGCGATTGGTCGCGACGATCCAACTGGTCAAAGAGAATGGCCTCGCTGGCACAGCCAGTCGAGTTGCCGCTGCCTGTCCTGCACCATTAGCTAATATCCCATGTGATCTACGCATTGCTCCAGGAGAACGACCCACCGAGGTTGGCTTCAACAGTGCACGTTCTCTTAATTCCATCAAATTGTTCGAGGAAGCTGCCCCGGCTCTTGATATTCAACAGAAACGAGGAGAGAGGTTGACCCAATTCGTCGCTATCCTTGTTGATTTAGAACCTCTTCCTAGAGGCAATTGCATTTTTTCTGCGGCGAACCTCTGGGGAAAAGAACCCCGAAGACGAGGAGATGCAGGCGCGATGTGAAGTTCCACCCATCAACCCGCGAGCAAGCCGTTACTCGGAGGAAGACGCGCTGTCGCAGCCCGAGGGAGTTGTCCTCGAGCATTTCGGACAGGTGGGGTTCCCAATGGAAGAATACAGACGGATGCAAACTGAATAGGAAACGGCATCAAGAGATGTGCAGCTCAGAGCATCTGATTTAGCCGAAGAGGCATGGCATCTTTGGTTAGCGCCCGAAGAAAACGGATGCGCCACTCGGCGCGGCGCAGCCGCTGCCGGGTGCAGGGGCAAATTGCCCGTGCACTTCGGCGCGCTTAGATTCATAGTCGGCGCGGGCTGTGGACGCAATCTCATCGCAGAGAGATCCATTCGCGCTGCAGGCGCAATGGGCAGGATCGCTCGCTTGAGCGATGCGATTACTTTGAACACTGCCAGCGGTTCCTCGCGGGCCCTCGGATCAGCTTGCGTCGCATGCCCGGATTTCGGGAATGCGAGTTTCGATGCGCTCGTCATGCCGGACACGCCGGCTGTCATTTCAGTAGGAGAGCGGTGCGTGGATCGCGGCTTCCGTCTCGTTTAACCAGCAGGTCAACGATCCTACTTCCTGCTGCCCCACGGTCACAGAGTAGAACTGATCGTCGAGGACAAGATGCCATACTTGGCCCTATCTGGCAGAGAGGCGCTGGGTCAGTGGATGCGCGCGGTCGCCGCCAGGCATCATGTCACTCCCGAGCGGCGTCGCTGCGTGACGCCAGGCGCCGAGACATTTTTTTGATGGCGTGGAATATGCGGGAGGTCCTCCGCCCCGCTCCATTCAGAGTCGCGTGACGTTAGACTTGCATACTCATGAGATGATTGGTCACCATGGCTACGCAGACGGAAGGCCGACGCCAGCCGAGCACGCATTTCCATCTGTTACAGACCCTGTGGATACAATCTTTTCTTTCTACGATTTGCCTCGTGCAGCCCGTGAATGCGGTTGGAAGTAGATACCAACGGGTGTCATGAGTTTCGCTACTTCTTCGTCTGCCCCCAACCATCATGCAGTTGTTGGTTGTGAGGAACCACGCCGCGGCGCGGCAGTTTGGTGTGCGATCAGTTATGAGAATCCTGGCTGTTACCGGGTCTCTGGAGTCATGCCTTGCGGCACAGAGCGATAGCTGTCCAACATCATCGCCGCCCCAGGGCATAAAAGGGGTGCAAACGAGGGTTCGGGAGAAGATAATTCCGTCGATATTGACGCACCTCCCGAATGGGACCCAGATAATGCCGAGGTTGAGGCCCCGATCTCTGCGACTGAGCGACTCAAACAGAAAGCTGCCTCCCTCTCACATTTACTTATCATTTCCCAAAGAATCCACATTGTTCTGCTTGTAACTGGGCAAAGGCCATGCGGCGCCAACAGAGAAAGGCGCATAACGAAGGGCTGGGGGTACCGCGACCATGCACGAACCTCGCGACATTCGGACACCTGACCACAATGGATCACTGGTTTGCGATGGATGACCTATCGCGGGGGCTCCATGACGAGACCGCGTGCGTGACTTTTCGCGACCGGGCAGCCGATTTCATAGCAGTTCAGGGTGCACGCGACAAATCGGCGATTCATGTATGCAATTTTTTGATTGACCTCAAAGGCCAGGGGAGAAATTAGAGTACTGTTATACCGACGGTGCCAGAGAGCTCGCCAGAGTTTGCATCGCACTTAAGATAGCGCACGACGCATCCATTCCTGGCAACAAGATACTTATGGTTTTTGCCGAACGACCCAATGGGATTGTTCAAATGGGGGCACGATCACTGCTCATGCAAGCGGGCCTTCCCCCATTATTTTGGATGGATGTTGTTCGATATTTTTGTGTTTGCTATAATGCAAGGATTCCTGAGTGCGGTGAGTCGTCCTGGAGGCGCAGATTCGGTCACGATTTTGCTGCCCCACTCCTTCCGTTCGGTTCTCTCGTTCGATTCGTGCCTCCACCCGAGTCTAGGCTTCGGATCGCCAACGCAGGCGGGACGATGATTTCGGGGATTTACTTCGGTTATGTGCATACAGCGGGGGGCACGGTTGGACCAGAGAGCTATGTGACACCAATCCGACAATTTGATGGCCTGAACATGGAGACTGGGCGGACGCCAGCTGGCAGACGTCTAATCATCGAGCAACCAGGTCAAGTTTACAATAATATCTTGGACGGTACAGTACCCGACCAAGAGCCGAAATTTCCAATGCGCGAAGCATGCGAGATTACACAAACTACAGTCAAGAATATGACAATTATTCGTTGCAGTGTTCCTGACGGCGCAGCCGGTCACGAACCTAAGCCGAGAACACAAGTAGCTGTAGACCCCAGTGCATTTAAACCACCGCCCCGAACACGAGGCGAGGTCGCATCACAACCCAATGAAGATGACTCCGATGACGATGGTCCGGGGAGGATTGTTGTGGATGACGCGCCTGCGGCGCCGGATGGTAGGGATCTTCGGCGAGGTTCTCAGCCGGACGATGACCCTAATAAAAAGCTGGATCTCGCCCATGCGGAGTACATATTGGATAGACATTTTAATTTTTCAGTGGCGCAGCCGCGATCGAGAGTGCCGGGGCCGGGGCAACTCTTGGCTCGCACCACGCAGAACCTAGACGCGATGGAGTACCATGAAGATAAGCGCATTGTTGCAGGACTCAACAAATAAGAATTGACGGGGACATTGCCGTTGAAAGGGAGAAGGAACATTCGCAGCATGCGTGTTGTCTGATATTACGATCTTGACTATGTACCCGTGACCCGCGTTTGGGTCACTGACCCAGATCCACGCTGCGGGGGCGCAATGGCTCAAAAAGTTGCCCAGTTCTACTAACCCGGGCACGCGCCCGAGTCGGCGGTTTAACATGGGCCACGCGGAGCGAAGAAAAGCGGTGGGGCAATTCCGAGTGGAGAGGTGGATTCTTTCGCATTGTTGATCCAGGACCATGTCTTGCTTTTCTCCGAGACATTGGAATCGACGCAGTCGATCTCCAGCACGCACAAGGACAACAGACTACTGGTGATCCTTCAGAGGGCAACGTTCACTCAGAGGGCGATGTTCAACCAGAGGGCAATGTGCACACGGGCATTGAAATCAGACAAGGAAAGCGAGGGGGGATGATGTGCCAAGGGGCACAGGCGTTGACTGGCGCGCTGTCCTGCACCCTGCTGGAGCCCCAGCTGACTCCCCAGCCGACGCTGGCTCCGCGAGTGACCAAGACACCTCCGATGATGAAGGCGCACGGTGGAAACAGACGCGGTACGGAACGTGCCATTTTGAGAGACGGAGTTTTTCTTGACACAGTCAGGGGGGAGATTGTGTTCTCACAATTGTCTCGGCCTTACGGGAGTAGCCTGACGTCAAGTCCTGCAGCCGCCGCTTCGCGACGTAGCGTTCCCCGCGTGCCATTGCAGTCGCGCGAAACATGTCTCCCATTGCACCGTGAGAAAGAAAGATCGGAGACGAGTTACCTGTTTTACCCATTCACTGATGATATACAATATGGTGGGCAGGCATATAAATTGCCGACCGAATTCCAAGCTAAACAATGCCCAGCAGCCGTTGCAAGATTTGCATCCAAGGCCGAAGCCGCGGTGAATCAGGGCGCTCGCAAAGCATGGCGGATAGAATGGGCCCGATTGCGAAGCATCGGCGCTCGGGGCGAGTCGAGGGCGATGGAATACAGCGATGTCGTCAAACAACGAAAAGGATGAACAAATCATTTCGGTAGATTATTTGCTATTCTAGCCCCCCCGATCGGACACGAAGACCGCGCATAAAAAGGTCGCGTCGTCTCTGATGGACCCGATGTTAGAGACCAAAATAAAGAGGTAGCGTTGTTCCAGGAGCTTTCTAGCAGCCCGGCCACCATGCAGGCCAGCAAGGCGGCGGACACCTATGATCTCTTCGAGGGGGGGTGATATCCAGCAAGCGGATGCTAAACAGGCCTACGCCCAGTCCGAACTCGGGGGAACTCCAACATGGATTTTCCTCCCGCGAGAAGAGTGGCCGTCTGCTTGGCAGAAGAGGAGAATCTTCGTGTATCCTCTTATTGTATCACTCTACGGACACCCTGAGTATGGCGCAGATTGTGAGCAACGCTGTGAAGGACATGTGACCTCAATCGGATTTATCAAGTGCACTCCTTGGCGCAGTTGCTATTTTCATACCGAACTACGATTGTTTCGTATCTTTTAGGTTGATGGCTTCAAGTTATCTGGGCCTAGAGAGAACCTGGGAAAAAAAGGCTGGCGTCGGCAACGAGAGGCCTCTGCAGGTTGCCCTAAAGGAATTGAGATCGATCCCCCGTCTAACGTCGCGAGGTACTTGGGTAGTGAACATGATATCTCAACGCAGCGAGTATAATGGCAGGGGGAACGACCCACCGTTCTCGATTCTCCACCGCCGAAGGCACCAATATCGTCTGCCACCGGCCCTGCGGCAGAGAACGGCGATGATGAAACAGGGGGCTGATAAGCGGCACAGCCGACTGAGCCATATCAACCCCGAACGCCGAAGTTTGCTCGGGTCATCGAGTACGATATGACTGAGTTCTTTGAGTCCCGTGTCATGCTTTATGCGCAATTGACTGGCACTGACCCCGCAACCTACCCTGCTGTGGGCACTCCTTTTGGTCCAGAGTTGATTGATTTCGAGGATGGGCAAGGGGGCCCGCGGGGGGAGAAACGCCCACCTGTGGAGGTGGCAATAGCAGCTGTGCTGGGAGTAGACGTCGATACAGGTTCTCCAGATACGCCAGTTGAGGTTCTTGGATTGCCAGCGGAACCTGGCCCGAATGATCCAGAACCACCGACGCAGTCGGGGGTCCTGCAACCTATTGCGGCAAATGTTCTAATGCATTTTTTGTATGGAGCAAGAATGGATCGGTATGATCTACTGCGTGCAGTCTGACACTCCGCAAGTTGCATCACGAAATGGACTGAGCAACAGGGCGTGGACCTTTTCCGTTTGATACGTTGCAAGAAAAAACCACGACTTTGTATAAGATGACTTCGTGGGTTGGTGGCAAAATGGAGGATGTTATAATCAAATAATGTTATGATGGTGACCTCACGAGCGATTTACGGACGCATCGAAGTACACGTGCTAGCCACCATGTGAATTTGGCTCCGCACGCGCGAGCTAATTAGAGCATGGCATCACGGAGACAAGCATGCGTTTCCCATAGTGCGCTTGAGGCGGAAACTGTTGCAGCAGATCTGGCATTACGAACTGAGATGTTTCCTGTCCTGTCGTTGTGGAAATTATTACTTCAAAGGGAAGTTCAATGTGCGTTCCTGGAATATAATCAGGCTGTATGCAAAGTGCTTATGGCCGGAGGTTCCATGAAATTGATGCACCTCCCGCGCGCCCACCGCATCGATGCTGCTGCAATTTCTGAACAATTTACGCGTGGAACCTTTACTTTGCAATGCGAAAGTATCCAGAATGAGGTCGTTGTTGTCGGTGCCAAACGCTTCGCAGATCCTGCAGCGTGGGTCAAGGTTCTTTATTTTGTTAACATCGTTATTCCAAAATTTTGGAAGGTCAATCGATGCCAGGACTATCTTGCATCGGTGTTCACTGACGGCCCCTCCCTGAAACCTGGGGGGGGGGTTCTCCGGCCCCGAATAAGTCTGAAAGCCGCGGCGCGTCCGGGGGGTATTGTGAGGAGCAAAAAGATGCATAAGAAGAAACGGGTAACCAAAGGGTTGCCAGTGACGTCCGCGCCTATAAACCATGCGAACATGGCCAAAACACCCATGGTGGATGCTGTAGTAGCTACCGAAAAAGGAACCGATGCAGCACCCGGCACAGCCGGCAGTGTTGACAGCCAGGGACCTTTCGGGGACGATAAGGGCGGTTTCAGGAAAAGCTCGCAACATCGAAAATCACAATAATATAAAGAGATGATGGCCATGTTTGAGATAATTGATAGTGAATCGGATGTCCCAGATAGATCAATACAGCCCATCGAGCATATAGATTGCACTGACATCGCCAATGTTGCTGTAGCGGAGCCGAATGAGAATGTATCAACGCCACTGATGGGTCAGCCAACGGAAGACCTAGCTGAGTGCAGTGTAGAGAGATTGATATTCGAATTCTGTTGTGGGCCGAACAGCCAGATAGGGGACCCAAGCAACTTCGTTGACAGCTCGTGTCGGGTTATGCGATGCATTGAGAATGAGGACATGAGAACAGAAAAAAGTATATACGAATCACTCCGAGATATACAAGAGTTCCATGGAAAACGCATGTCACTTTGGGCCTCAATTCCGTGCACTGGAGGCTCTCCTTGGCAGTGTGTTAATGAGGCTAACTACTTCCGCAGGGGAGACCATAGAGGTCTCTGAGAAGGCTTTGAGGATCTCGAACGGATTCCTGGTATCTGTTCTAGAACTTTAGGGGAATCGCGCGCGCTGTCATTGATGCGGGGGATATAGCGTGTATTGAGTGGCCCAGCCAATGCATGTATTGGAAGGGCCCTCGGGTGAAAGCATTCATGGGATAAACAGACTTGCGCAAGATAGCATTGCATGGTTGTGCGCACGGATTGAAGGATAGGAGAGGGAACTTCATGGAGAAGCCGTGGACTACCGCCTCAGCATTCAATGCTGTCGCTAATGGTTTCGAGCGTAGATGCGATGGCACACGTGCACAGGTTGAGGCACGTGGTAAGGATTGCAACTTTGCCGCAGACTGCACAGAGGAGTTCGCTAAACAAGTACATGTTGTTATTGCACGTGCCGCTACATGCTCTTGTTCCCATCCTTATTTGCCTCGTCACAGAACATCTGTGACGCTGCCGTTTCCGCTCGCAAGCAGGCGCAGGACCGTCCTCGGTCCCGCGCCCCAATAGTGGGGCCGCCGCCTAGCCGCCGCCGCTCCCCCCTCGCCAGACGCAGGCGCCATCTATCGGCCTTCCGGCATTCCCCCCGCCTGACCACAAGAGCCCGCGCAATCTCAACGGTGCAACCGTTTGGGATGCGCGAAACGGCATAAGCGGTTGTACCTATGCAAGACCATAAGGGTGCAGATACTTCGCGGAGATCACCGGGGCGCGATCAAAGGTTGACCCTATAGAGGGAGAACAGCCGCCGGATGGACCGGCAGAGGAGCGAACAGCAAAACAGTCTGAGGAGTGTTCTGAGAGCTTGGATTGCTTAGGTCATTGCTGCAAGGCCTGCCGAGACAGCGTAGATGAAAATGGTAAACACGACTTTCCCATGCACGATGGCAATTGCCTACGATATGACTTCTTCACGAATTGCCCTTCAAAAGGTTGTGGAGAAGATAGTCGGTAAATTGGAGATCAGTAAAACCCGAGCGGCACAGCCGCAAGGGAAATTGAAAGTGCCACTTCCGTACGTATCGGAGCGCTATCCGAAGAGAGTGGGCGATACATTAGTCATTGCAGAGCCCCGCGGAAGATATGTTACCAGAAAATGGACCAACGCTGAATTACAGTACGCGTGCCATTTGGAGCCAGAAGAGGACGACACATAATTTCTCGATTGTGAGAAGGTGCCGCAAAAGTGGCGCGGACAATGGATGCAATAGAATGGTATGATGAGAAACGGCCTTCCATATTCGCGGGCAGATGATCCTGTTGTAGCACCCAATGGAGAACTGCAGTCTACAAATGAATCAGTCGCACAGCGGTTGCATAGTAAACTACCCGTTGGCCCGTGGACTTGTGCTCTGGGCAACATGCAAGCCAGACTCTAATGGAAGTTTTGGAGGGAATTTTGACGGTCCGCCTCCGGTCTTAGCGCAGCTCAAAGAATGACAATATTTCCAATCGCGCGCTGATCCTTGCACTTCGTTGAGATGCAGATGTTCAACGGGCCTTCCAGGGGGCCCGATGAATACGCCTTTTCGTCATTGTAAGCGTGGGGAGAGAATTGAACCCATGCTAGGAGCTGCCAAAGCATTTTACGTAGCTGGTGCGGGGTACCAAACTATTGACAGATGGACTGACTAGGTTGTTTTCTTGAAAATGTGGGAACCATTCAAGGATGGGCCCTCGCGCAGCACTGCTGTTGACAGCTGGGGAACTCCAGTTGTCAGATGGGAGCCGAAAGTAAAAATGAACGGTCCTCGTGGTAGAGGCGATGGTCAGGGAGAACCCCAAACCAAGAAGGCTAAACTCCCTTCAGCGAGGACAGTGCCCTGGCCCGAAAGGTCAACTCTCCGCTTAAGCGCATGAGTGATGAGGAAGGTCAGCCGCCCGTTGAGATGGCTGAGACCGAGTCGCCGATGAACGTTGACATAGAACTTGTCCGTTCGGACGCTACTGTTTCAGACCCGCCTGTGGGCGCTCTGGGGGTGCTGGGTTTCCGAGCTATGGCGCTGGGCATGCTGTTTCGAGCGGGAATGCTTCTTCTGGGCACCCCAACACCGGTGCAGCCGGGGGTTGGGGGTCACGGTCAAACGACAGACCCGGAGGCGGAAATGACAGGCATAACCCCGACGACCCAAACGTGGGCGGGGGAAGAGGTCAGCCCCCTGACCCTCAACCACCTGACCCACCTCGATCGGATTGAGTGGGGGGCGGGCCAGATTCGCCGCGCCTTGCCCGCGGAATTTGGAACGCACTGCAGCACGGGCAGCGATCAGGGGCCGGCACAGCCGCACCCCTGCCGAACACCGAAGTGTCTAAGGAATGGCTTCGCTGCATCAGAGAAAAAACAATGCTAGATGCTGACCTTGTAGATCCATCCTTGAAACATTCATTTGCGCGGCTTCAATGCCAGCAGCATTGCCATGCCATCGCAATGATGGCGGAAGTGCATGGGCATGTTTGGATTCCCTACAGCGGTGAAGATTTGGCCGCCAGGATCAGGACTGGCAGGCCGCCAAGAGATGTCCTTCGACCTGTGGAACAGAGAACCCACAGAGGATTCAAGTGCTTGGGTGCAGTTACGCATATGATTTCTGATTCTACGTGCAAATTCAGTAGTGTCACGAACAAGAGGCTCGGCCCCGGTGCAAGCCCGCAATCTTTCATTGGGGATAATCTCGATTGAACGGATGTAGATGTGAGCACGTGGGCCAACGCACCTGGAATTTATCAAGAAGGAAAACGCGTGGAACAATCAGGTTTCTGGCCGCGACTAACTTCAGGCCAGGGCAACACGCCAATGCAGTATATAGCTTGGACCATGAGTGACATTATGCTGATTACCATATCACAGGACTTCCAGGAACAAAGCAGAATAACGCTTTGCCCCACAAGTTGGTGGCATTGCTTGGGAAATTCGTCGAGACAGTCGAGACAATTATCGATGAAGCTGTCAAACGCTCCAAGTCGGGATCTATTCAGATGTTCGGCGTTGGCGGAGATCACCGATGTTGGCAATCCGAAGGTGGATCAGTCAAGATGAATATAGTATGGGATGGTATTGCTACCCTGTTGCGGGCGCGCCTGGATCGGCGCGTCGAACGGTGCGAGATCGCAGGTATTCAGCCCAAGATAGTGATTTTGGTCGGCGCATGCTTGCATTTCAAATTTCGTAGCGCTTCGAGTGATGGATACCACTTCGTTGACAAGCATGAGTCATTCAAATTGGACAAAGATGGCGCGACCGTCAATGTCCAATGAGGTGAGTTGATGGCCGATCACATGATAAAGGCAGCTCGTTTAGCAGTTTGGTTATTTTGCCAATCCGCTGGCGGCTCAGCCGCTCAGGAGCGGGCTTATGACAATGATGTGCGGGAAGATGGATACTCGAGAGTTGAAGCTACCTATGAGGGGCATGCCATGTATTGGACCAACTGGTGCCCTGTTGAGGGCGCAGCTCCAGTTTCGATATTAGAAACACTCCCATTTGCTGATCCGCTCACCACAGTTCCTTTCAATTCTGATGGGTCAGGAGGAGGAGCGAGGCATTTCTTGTTCTCGCCAGAGTGGAGAGAGTTTTTTCGACAGAAATGCGTGCTGATAGATCTTTGGCATGGGATGAGTACTACTATTTCCTAGAGAGGAGCTTGCCCTACATTCCTGGCACGCCTCCCGAGGGACTCACCATGCGCCGTGTTGGGAAGAGATTTGCATTTATCAGTTTATGCAGTTCGATCGAAGCATTGGATGAATCTCAGCCGCTCCTTTCTTCACCTGCTAACCCTGCTAAGCGACTTGCTTGGCGGGGCTCCGGGGCGTAGCCCTCGCCAGGGCAGGATGATCAGCTGGAGGTTCGTCCTGCTGGGACACCAGCGACTGCCAATCCTGCCAGGGGGCATTCCCGAACTGCAAACGATGCAAACGACTCGGTTGAACTGACGCAGCCACGAATTCAATGAAGGCCCGAGCACGTTCGGTGGAGCCGGTTAGAGTGGCAACTGCCATTTCCGCTGCCGAACATTGCGAGCGCGCGCTAAAGATAAAATGCCCCGAGGGCGCCACAAATCCTTTCGGTCCGCGTAAGAGAAAGCACCCGCCGATTGACAACAAAGATGGTGTCTCCAGGTGGCCAGTCAAGTTGCCGCATCAGGCTACACTTGCTGTGATTGGTATAGATGGATCTCCGAATCCTCAGGCCATCTCTTTGAAGCCCTTGAGTGCTAGGGAGCTTGCTCAACGCCTCTACATTAAGAGTAATCAGTGGCCAGGTGAGAGCTATGACGTTTTGGATTTCCAAGCTGAAGAACAATGAGACATTCGTGCATAGGGACGCTTATCATCGATTGTGTGCCGCATCGAATGGAGATGCATGGCCAGCTGAACAATTGCTTAAGGAAAGCACGAAGCGACCAACTTCTGTGTCCAGAGTACGTGATTCCTAATTGGGCCAAGTTCTTTGTTGCGAGACGCGACCGCGCAGTGCCCGGGGAACCAGAGACAATTGCCGACCGCGTTGCGTGGGAGAGAGCAGCGCTGGTGGCACACAAAGAAGAACAGGAATGTGCCCGGTGGACGTTGCCTCTTAAAGTCCAGGATGAGAAATTGAGCGAACTCCAGGTAAACAATTGACAAGGCAGTCCCACGGAACATCCGTGTGGGCGCTACATTCGATTCTCGAAGAGTATCAGATCCTTCTTTCCGACCCGGAGGACGGGGGAAATGTGAAGAAGACGAGTGTTGAAATCTATTCGTTTGCGTGCCCGGATGACAATCCTGCGTCTCACCTAAAATACAGAATGGCGGAAGAAACTTTCTGTGATGGATGCTGGAATATCGTGGAAATAGAACTTAGAGTTATCCGAAGCCTGTTACTGGCGATGGCGGTCCGACACAACAATGCACGACGGATTCTGGTCAAGCTGTGATGTGTGAGATACGTATTTATCATTGGAGCCCCGCTGCGCTACAGACGCATGGGAATGGTTCTCGGACGATCTTGCGACGTGTATTGGGCGAATATGAAGCAGCCGGTAAAGATTTCAATGTCGAACGATTGAGGAGTCAAGACAGACTTGTTTTGATAAGTAAAGTCAGAAACCAACAGTGTAATTGGGTTCCTGATTTATCGCCGATCGAGTGGCAGGAAAACACTTCACCATGCCTCGACCATGGCCAATCGACTGATAATATTTGGGAATATCTGGAAAGCAAAGAATGCAAACTCAATTTTGAGCACCCATTCCTGGTCGGAGTGGAGGAGAGAAAGAGTCAGTTGGATCTGAGACAGAGGGAGGCTAAGGCCAAGCCACCGGCACAGCCGGCGGGTGGATCTGTTCCTCGTGGGACTAAGCAGACTCCGCGCTTTGAGGAGCCCCAGGAACCCAAACCTCCGCATCCGAAACCCGCCAGACCCCCCGCGCCTCCAGTTCCTGGGGGCGAGGGATATGACGGTTGATGAGTCCAACAATGAACGACAAGAAGAGGAATTGCCCCCATGCGGCACCGCCGCCAGGGGGCAAACATCGCTGGGAAGCGTCATCGGACAATGTGGCGAAGCCGCCCATTTCTCCTCCTGCACCCGTCCCTAAAGCAGCGGCTAAGGAACGGGGGGATAGTCAGACTCCAACGAGGGCGCTTAAGGCGCCGCCGCCAGGCATGCGCAATCTTCCTCCTCTCGGGTGGGCCCCATCTTTGAGGGAGGAGCCATCTCCTGCGAAAGCAGACGCACCGGCCGTTCAGAGCCGAAGGGGCCTGCCTGTGCTTCCCAGACCTCCGCGGGATCCGCCGAGATTGGATTCTCAACGCAATAAACGGCAGGCTGCTTCGCAATCAGAGGCACAGCCTAGGCGATTTGGCATGTCTGAAGTAGACCCGAAGTTCATGGGGGCATTTGTCTTGGAAGAGCTCGGAACTCTTCAATTCGACTTCCCTGAGCCCCCTTCAGAATGGACTGGAGGGTCTGCAAGGTTGACAAACCCTGGTGTTGCAGACGAGTAATGTCGGATTGATGTGGCACTGCTGATGGAAGACATTGCCGGCGATGATCCTATAGCAGAAATCACCAAGTTGTTAAATATTCATATATACATTCTGGGCCGCAATCAAGCCGATCGCACCTGTCGCTTCGCAATGAAATCGCGTTTCTTTGACGAGTGCGACCTGGGCGCGCTGGTAACGGGAACGTTCGGGAACTCGCGGTCGAAGAGGCTGCCTTTCTGAGGGCGACATGCGAACTTGGGCGCATCGCTACGTGCATCAGGCGCGAGAAAAGAGACATGAACCATCTGAGTATTCACTCCCCTACAAAAATTGAACCTATTGTTTGCGCAATTTCCTCCAGCTTCGGCCTACCGAGGAAGTCCGAAATGCGACGGCGATTCCCGACCCCGCGGCAGTAACCGGCACAGCCGGGGCCACTGTCGGCGAGGGAGGAGGAGCGCGGACCCCCGAGGTTGAAGGACCCCCCGACAAAGAGGATAACGGGTCGGACGCAGATGATTCGGAAACGGAAAGGGACCCCAACGATAATAGACTAAGGATTCTTTTTCCCGGGGAGCAGCATTTTCTACTGTGCGGAGACGGTGTAGATGTGGACGCAAGTCCTGCTGCCGAGAATTTATCCTTGCGCGCGAGTGCCCCGCCAACGCCTGACCGTAAACAGTTCCGCCTTGAGGGGCAAGACCTTCCAGGTCGAATGAGAAATGTTGGCCGCGCGACATCGTAAATTGACGGACGACCCTTGTGCCTCGCGCCACTGCAGCGAGCGAACATCTGAGTGGGAACGAGCGACGAGGTGCGAAAACAGGTTACTGAAGCCCACAGGGCTGGTCCTGTTCCCCCGCGCATTACGGCTGTTCATAGGCGTTCCTATAACGCGATCAAGGACAGCGCGCGATTGGTGCAATACCCCATATTTGCGATGTTCGGCGAAATAGAAACAGAAGAATTCGAGTCTGCGCATCAGTTTCTGAAAGCAGAAGTTGGTTCGGATGACCGACCAGACTCTCTTCCACAGGAGGTTTACATCGGGCTTATTCCATTGGCACTGCCGAGTGACGCCGCCAGCGCAGTCGAGGAAGCGAAGGCAAAGTTCCTGAAGAAGGATCGCGGTACTGCCATGCTGGGAAGCTCAGAATTCTGGCGGAAGTGTAGTCACCGGTCTGACACGCAGGCAGAATCCATAGGTGAGAACTTGGTGTGCATGGCGAGACATCGTGCTGAGCGCGCCCGGTCGTCAGGCGGATGGGTATATGTGGGTGATCTCATCCAGAGAATGAAGACATGGAAAATATTATGCCACTGTTGCTTCTGCCATGCACGCTTTCGCAATGCTGCCATCAGGTGAGATCGATGTTCTCGGCATCCGATCTGATGATATTATGATCATTGAAGAAGCAGATATACATAATCAATGGATGTCTTTCCTGAGCCCTGACGCCTCACACGACGCAGTCGTCGATGAGGAAAACGGGAACCGAGTCATTAATGTTGACAGAGTAGAAAGGACCACCGAGCCCATTCCACTGTTCGTTCGCGCATGCCAGGGACACTCTTGTCTTGCTCAGCACATTGAGCGCATGCATGCTCCTTATGAGTTTGGGATGGCGCGATGTCACGGACACTTGCTGCACACATTACGCCCATCGAGGTTATAAAAGAATCGACTCTTGGAAATGAGATCATCAAATGCCCAAGTAAGAATGAATGACTGTGCAAGTGCGATCTTCTTTGACTAATGCCAACGAAACATGAGTTTCTTCCAGGGCATGCTCAGTATATTCCTCACTGGCTCAGCCAGCGGAAGGACGGTGACGCTCCACCCATCAGGGCGTGCCAGGCTGAGGGCGCTGTTTTTGTTGGCGGTGGATTACCCACTGATGGGCGATGGCCTCAAACAGTTGGTCATATGTTCTTGTCTCTTTAACGGCAGAGTGCTGTCTCACCTTCGATATCGCATTTGTCGCGATGGGATTCTCGAAACGACAGGCGAAGCACGTTTTTATTATATTTCTCGGGTCGTACAAGTGTCGGCGGTTCGTCGGGTAGACACAAACCAAGAAGCGCAGATGCTGTGGACGTGAATCTTATCCCAAGAGTGGTCTGCATGGGAAGTCGCCTTCCCTCCTCATGCAATCAGGGCGTGGATTTTCTCCGATGAGGACGTAATTGAATCCAGGCGACCCACTCTCTCTCATGAAGAAAAGGACCGCGTAATGCAGAAACGGTTGACTGATGGCGGCAGATACATTCGTGCCAACTGCCATGCTGTAAGAGCAGGTTTTGGGCATCGTTGACATTGCTACGTCGTGGCAAATTACAAATTGAATGTCAAAGCAAATTATCTGCAGAAGCGGGCCGAACAGGCGTTGTCTGCTGCCTGGGCGCCACTTGGCCTCCAGCCGCGTCTGGGGGGCCTTCCAGCGGGAGGAAACCGGTCCAAGGTCATCAATAATAGGCTAAGAGCAATGAAGGAAAGCTCTGCTGATGCCTCAGACAATCAGACCAAGGTGGAACAGCACCAACGTAAATGGGCTCTAGACGATCTAGCCCGTCAGAAGACGGCGCCGGCTGGGAGGAACATACATTGTTTCAATGCCAGGAATTGTTCCTGCATGGTGCCCCAGCGCTTCGGCACAGCCGCCGGCGCGACATGAACCTTTCTTCCAGTATCTTGAACCCTTGAAGCTTAGATTTCTCGATTGGTTGAAACACAAGCACGGGGGGGCTGATCGCCCCACTGCTGCCCAATGGTGGCCATATATCTGGACACCCGATCTTGGCCAATATGCTCGCCCTATGAAATGGTCTGCGCATGCAGTGTTCGATTGGGATCATGTTAGTGCGGGTCCTATACAACCAGTGGTGGGCTGGTTTCAGTGGGAAGAAGAAATTAACGAGAGGGGAGTTGTTACCCCAACATTGAAAATCTTGACTGACGATTGCAGAGCGGTGAACCAAGCATTCGCAGTCACCACCCTTGGAGATATTGAGTTTCAAATTGTTGTTGATTTTCGTCACCGGCCAAGCCGCGGCGATGACGCGATTTTACAGCGATGATTCCTGCAGATTGGGACCTGCCTGTTTGGCTTGATCTAATCTCCATTTCGAACTGTTTGCGCGTTTACAAACACGACAACAATACATGAAATATCAGAGGTCAAAGTTGCAACACAGTTTCT
>CAUYUJ010018815.1:356607-391607 GCA_963575745.1 Prorocentrum cordatum | reverse complement strand
TATTTTGGAGGCCTTTTGGGTGTTCTTTTGGAGCCGAAAAGCGAGAACCACAAAATCATTCAACCACCTTAGGAAGATCAGTGTGTATTGCCTCCTCGAGCTCTCCTGTAGAGTCTCTTGGAGCCCGTGGGTGCATCTTGGGCCGTCTTGGGAGCCGATTGCCTTGCCTTGGATCTATCGTGGAGGCCGCTTGGACCGTCTTGGGCGGCGTTGAACGCCGAAACATGCGAGCACCACAACATCATTCAAACGCCTTAGGCAAAACAGTGTTTTGTTTGCCTCCGTGGGCTCTCCCGCAGAGCCTCTTAGAGCCTCTTTGGGCCGTATTGGGGGTTCTCTTGGGCTGTCTTGGGAGCCTCTTCGGCCGCCTTGGGCCATCTTGGTGTCATGTTTGCTCTCTTGGAAACCATCTTGGAGGCCATCTTGGCCGTCTCGAGTGAAAAGGGCCTTGGAAGCAAATTCAGGGGGGGAGCGGTTTTCGAGGTACGCTTGCGAGTACGGCGGGGGGGGCCGCCCTAGAAAGACTAAGAAACCTCCCAGACAACAGACGAGCATTCTAGCACGCCCACCCCGTGCAGACCGGATGGTTTCTCCGCCCTCCGATTCTCCTCGTCGATCTCCTGTCGAGAAGCCCAGGTCTGCACGAACAGACCTTCCAAGGTCGAGCGCGACCCCGGGAGGCCTCCGAAGTTGCCTTCGCTGGCCCGGGCTGGCGCGGGCCTGCGCCCGCGCGGACCCCCCGCGACGTTGGCGCCGCCTGGCCGCTGCGCGGCGGCCTGCCCCGACGGCGCGTGGCCGACCCGAGCCGGGCCGCCCCACCGCGGCCTGCCGCGCCGCGGTCCGCCCGGCTCGGCGCCACGGGCGCCCGCGGGCGCGCACCGCCGCGCGCCTGCGCTGCCACGGCTTCGGGCGTCCTTCCCCCCGCTGCTGGTCCGGTGGTGCTCTGGGCGCAAGTTCAGAGCACCCCGTTGGAGCGCCTGGTGGTGACGGCTGGCCCGCCCCGGGGATCACGGCGCGCTGGCCCCCCCCCCGCTTCGGCAGTTTGTGTTCCCCGCGCAACCTTTTTGGTACATCGATGTCTTGTGCCCGGGTGCGCCTGCATGGTCCTCGTGGCGCAGAGTCTCTTCGCCTGAGCCTCCCGCCCCCCTCCCCCCCTCCGCGTTCCCCCCTCCGCGGCTAGTCCAAGTGTCCAGTGTGCCTCTGCCCAGCGCGGTTCGCTGGCTATTTGCTATTGCCTTGCCGCGGACCAATCAGTGTTCGAACACCCGGTGTGCAGCCCTGGCTGCCCTTTCGCAGGACTCCACTCGGAGCCTGGGCCGCAGCACAAGCACCCAGTCCGGTCCATTCTGTCCTGAGTACCGCCTCCGCAGCCCCTTTTCCGCAGGCGCCATGCTCTGAGGTATCCAGGCATCGGAGGACAGGCCTGACTGGGGACCTGTTGCTGGGGATGATGCCTCCCTCCCATCGCCTTACAATCTCAGCGTTGGTCCAGGCGCGGGGGGGATCTGATTCTTGGGCTCGGTGGGAGGAGGGGGGGGGGCGCAGCGGTTGGGCAGCCGATGCAACAGAGCGCGCGTCCTTCTGCGCGGACGGACGCGCCAATCGACCCTCGCGGGAGGAATTGGATGCTCGGCCGGGGCCCGACAGTTCGGTCGTTTCTGATTTGCATGACATGTGTGTTCGCACGCGAACGCCGGCAGATGGGGACCAGTTGGCACAAGGGCATCTCAACCCTTACGGGAGGGTCGCGGAGTCAGTCGCGGTGTGGGTCGCGAGGTTGTCGCAGGGGTACGACAACAACAACAACAGCAACAACAACAACAACAACAAACAAGCAGAATTTGGGCCACGGCATCATATTCAACCGACGCACCGAGGGATGGTGTGATACCGTTCGGTCCCTTCACACTGATCATCCATTTCCGCGACGTAGACCCGAACAGGTGTATCCCTCAATGGCGGGCCTCGCGTTTCACAACCCTGGGGGTTTGTCGCAAGGGTGAATTCGAATTGCATTTTCATAGGACACTGCACCATCGCGTCGGGCACGTCATTATTCTCTGACGCGAATGACAGCAGCTCGCACACGTAGGTAGCGTGTTGGGAGAGGCCCCGCAGAGGGGGCACACGTTCCTCGGAGTAGTTGATCTTGTTCGTCCGACGATCCGTCCCCCTCTCGCGGTCATGATCGAGCCGACGAGGCGGAGTCAAGAGCCCCTTTGCCGTGCTCGGGCAAGTTTCATTTCATTGCGGTCTAAATTATTTTCCGACAGTTACGGGAGGGAGGGAGGGAGGACGCGGAGGAACAGGAGGGCGATGAGGAACAGGAAGTCATACAAAAACGAGTTGTCATGATTACCTGTTGCCATACAAAAGCGGGAGGGAGGACGATGAGGACAATCAGGGCGGGAGGACGAGGAAAATAAGGGCGATGATGAAAAAGGAGGGCGATGATGAAACGGGAGGGAGGCAGACCAGCGGCGACACCTGCGGCAGATTTGGTCCTCACCCCATTGGCGGACTTATCGGCTTCGACAACCCTCCCAGTGAGATCGTTGCGGCCAGTTTCCCCAGGGGCAAGAGGGACATCGAAATACAGTTCCCCCCGTTGTGGCCGGTCGGGGAGGGAACGGACCTTCCTTCGCTGTACTCTCTTGTTGCCGCTCCTTGCCGCCTTTCCAACCATCGAGTTGTTGCAGTCTGCTCGATTTACATTGCGGGACATTCAGCATATTGTTGATCATGATGAATGTGTGCTTGCGACGAGGGCGAAGAACGTGGCGGCGCGAATTGAATGGTGCGTATACGCGCGCCAGTGCTGGGTACGGGTCTTCTACACCTGGACCAGGTTCGTATCAGCCGAACGCGTTATTGACAAGGTGTGCCGCTTTCAGACGATTGTCTCTCTTTCTACTCTGTCTATCTCGCTCTCTCTCTCTCTCCCTCTTTCTCTTCTCTCTCTTTCACTCTCTCTGTCTCGAAGAAAGAAGAAGACCACGGGTGAGGCCGTTGGGGCCTCTTGGGGTCCCTCGGGGGCCTTTTTTGGGCCTATTGGGGGCCTCTTCGGGCCGCTTGGGAGTTTCTCAAGCGCCTGCTGGCAGTCTCGGGGGTTCTCTTGGGACGGAGGGATCGGATTGTCAGTTCAAGTTGCCTCTCGTTGGCCCCTCTTGGAGACCTGTTGGGACCCTCTTGGTCCATCTTGGGCGCCTCTTGGGTCGTCTTGGGGCCCTCTTTGGCCGTCTTGGGGCTCTCTTGGGGGCTTCTCCGGCCGTCTTAGAGTGATCTTTGGGGCCCTTCGGGCCGTCTTGCACGCTGTTAAGACCAAACGTGCGAATATGCAAATCTTGCAAGCTGTCTAAAAGGACCGGGACGATTTTTGCCTCTTGGTATTGGAGCCCTTTTGGGGCTTGTTTGAGGCCACTTGGGCAGTCTTGAGGCCGTCTTGATTATCTTTAGGACTCCTCGGCGTGTTGGAGACCAGCTTGAGCCAGCTTAGATGGCATCCTGCGCATCTTGAAAGCCCCCATGTGTTTAATGAGTTCCCAGTGCCTCCCCCCATGGGCCCCCCCTTCTAAAGCGATGTTTGACCCCTGGGGAGGGCGAAAGGGGGAGGGGGACAGCCAAATGTTGAACTCGCCTTTCCACACCCCAGGCAAGCGGGGGTCGACGGATCTCTCTTTCTCTCGGCCTCACTCCCTCCCTCTCTCTCTCTCTCCTTCTGTGTCAGCGCCGCATTTTTGTATTTGCTCGCTCTCATTCTCTCGTTCGCTGTCTCTCCCTCTCTCTCTCTCTCGTTTTCCCTATCTCTGTCTGCCTCTCTCTAATTCTCCCTCTCTGTTTATCTATACGTACAATATCAGTCTCTCTCCCTCTCTATCTCTGGCTCTCTCTCTCCTTTGTCCCCTCAGATGGAGACGGGGATGGGGCAAGTACGATCGTGATGACGAGGAGAAGACGTTGGGTAAACTGCACACTGAACAACACGCCCAGCGGGAGGGGAGCTGGAGGGGGAGGAGCGTGAGCACGAGGAGCAGGGGCATCAGCAGCAGCGGGTCAGCAGCCTTCGTCCACACGGGTCTCGCACGGTGCTCGAGCAGCGGCAGGAGGGGCAGCAAGAGGGGAGCGAGGAGGAGCCTTCAGGAGATGGTGTGCGGAGGAGGGGAGATTGGCAGCCAATCCGCGTCCCGTCGCCGCCTCTTCTCTGCGTTCCGGCCTCGGCGCCTCATGGGCTCGGCCGTGCATCAAGGTACGCGAACGGGCGGTCGAGGAGAGGAAAAGGAGGACCGGAGGAGAAGTAGTGGCATAGTCGCAGGAGGAGGAGGAGGAGGCGAGGAGGACCATCGTAATCTGTCGACGTGCGTTACAGACACTGACAGAACTCAGCACAACACCACAGATCATAACATAGTATAACACAACATAACACATCATAACATAGCTGAGCATACCATACCATACCACACCAGATCATACAATACCACATCAACACATCCCATATCATTGTTCACAGTGAAACGTATATCATGACAGAGCGACGTAGAACATGCAATATCATAGCACAACGCAACATATCATACTACCACAACATGGCATAATCTATAACACGATATGACAAAGCAATGTATACATCATGGTAACAACA
The DNA here is from genome assembly GCA_963575745.1 of Prorocentrum cordatum. Classification (NCBI taxonomy): domain Eukaryota; class Dinophyceae; order Prorocentrales; family Prorocentraceae; genus Prorocentrum; species Prorocentrum cordatum. The sequence continues at coordinate 386,965 of CAUYUJ010018815.1, read as the reverse complement.
CATGCTATGACATAGCGGAACGTACAGACCCCATCATCACACCATACAACATAACGTACCAGGTCACATGTGAATACTCATACCAGAGCATGGGATAACACGTTATACCAGGGCAGATCATGTTACGATACACCACAGCATGACAACACCGATCATCACATACCTTGGCAATTGATACCATGGCAGAGTGCGGCACACAACCTTGTTACTTGGCATGTCGTTACACATCATAATATCATGTTAACACAGACCATGGTATACCATACCTTGGCAATGACATAGACTGGCAACACACACAGGCAACAGCGCATGCAATCACATTGCCGAGCACACACAACACATCATGAGGCCGCACAATGTAACACAGTTGATTATAACATCATCATATACCATAGCAAAACTCAGTGCACCATACAATTGAACTACATAATATGTTCTACCGCAACACAGCTATGCGCTACATACCATTCCAACGTATCAGGACACCTATCATGACATAGCTTTTGACCAAATGAGGTAATATCATGCAATGACGGAGCAGATCATGCCACAACGCAGCATCGAGCATACCGCAACACAACAACGCATACCATGGCAGATCTGAGCATAGCAGAGAACATCATGATACATAGCAGCATACATACCATAAGATTTTTGATATTGCCGCCGCGGCGACAACGGTTGCATTCTGACATCGTTGGCTTCAACCTGTAGCAAAGGGAGATCGGGACAACATATCATAACATCATACACTGAGCGGAGCACAGCACAACCAGCAGACCATGCAATCATTGTTACTTTAGTGGCCCCATTGCGACACCGGTTTTTGATGTACCATCAATCACTATAACGCAATGTGAAAGGTATGCCATAACATAACAGGTTTGGCTATACTGGCGTAAACTGACCATCCCGTAAACCGCATGATTGAACATGTCCTACTAATACATATCCTGGCAGAAGACATCATGCCATAGCGTGCTGCCACAGAGTAAGTTTTACAATCACATTGCAAACCACATTGTGACGGAGGTGCTGATAACGTACCATACTCTCAACAGGCGACCATAGATAATCGAAGAGGAACATCTCAACATAAAATGCCGCAGTATTAGCTAATCAAACGCGATGTGCGCACTCAGGTCAGGTTGGCCACAGGAGCCAACGAGCGCAACACTTACCGATTGTACGACGTATTTTGTGTGACAGGTGCCTCGACGTTACGTTACGAAGGCCCGCCAAGAACAGAGCAGGACATGGTCCAGCATCACATAACAGAGCATTACCACATGGAACATAGTTGCGTGGTGTTAGATACAACAGCGGCAGTGGTCAAGAGGAACATCGCACCATAACATTGCGTAGCTCAACAGAGCTGATCACAACATTCTACACGGAACTGATCATACCGTCAACAGCATCATTGAACGGAGCATAGTAAACCACAATTTGACATGACATCTCATGCCATGACAATGGGCTGCATAATAGAGCATAGCATAACATATCACAGCATTCTGGGGCAGATTTTAATTTCAGTTTTTAACTTCAACGTGCGGGAAGTCATAAGTGTAGAGGAATGTCATAACATGAAGCCCATATTGTTAGATAATCAAACGCGCGGCGTGCGCGCCAAGGTCAGGCTGGTCACCGGGACCAGCAGGCTCAGCAACGACCGATTGGACGGCGTATCGAATGGGGCAGGCGTCACGACGTCATGCCAGTCCTTCTAGACATAATGACGCAGAATACTACCACACGTAATCTAGTTCACTGGTTGGGAATACAGCAACGACAGGAGTCAAGAGGAGCAGTACGACCTAACATAGCATAACGCAGCGTAACATGTCGCACTGCACTTCAGCGAGCTCAGCATAACGTCAGCAGCACCACTGATCGTAGCATATGAGAACATAGCCTGGCACAACATATAGTGTCATAACATCTACCATAGGGCAGTGCAAAACATATCAACTTTACTAATACGTGACAGAGGTTAGCATAACTGAGTATATGTTTTAAAGATACAAAGTGAAGGCGGACTCCTGCTCCTCCCCCTGTTGTTGTCGTTCCGCTTCCTGTTTAAACATTGTCTTGATTCTCCCTGAACAAAACCTGGGGTCTCTCACCATGCGTTTCGGAGCGTGTTTGCGTTCGCTCCAGGGCTTGGTTCGGTTTCGTTCGTCCGGGGCTCTGGGGTTGTTAGATTTTCGGGCGACGGCAATTTGCGATTTGGCCCGACCGCCGCGCTGGCCGAGCCCACCCGGCCCCGCGCGCATCGTTCCAGTAAGCGTGCGCACCGTCATGAACAAACGCCAGTCGTTTCGGTGGGGACCGCTCGAAGCAAAATAGTTTTTCTTGTGAAATGTTCAGCCAGTGTGAGCTGGGCGGGGAAGGTTCCGCAGTGTTCCCTCCCGCGCCACGCGGGCATCGTGCGGTTGCCACGCTCTCTTCGGCATTGTCATGGCCGAATTCATATGTTTTGTTTTAAGCATATTGGTTCGCGCCAACTTTGGCGGCGTTCAGCTTTTCAGCGGCATGGGCCGCCCGCGTCCCGTTCTTGCTAGCGCCGCCTCCGCCTGCTGAGCAGGCTCAGGGCTGCAGGGCAAATCTATATTGCTGGGGCTTGTCGACACCGAAAGGAAAAAACACTCTTCTCACAACCCCCCCAAGCCCACCACAAGCCCAAAACTCGAAAAGAGAGCAACTACATAAACATCAAAGTTGGGAAGTCCTGTCAGAGTGTTGGATTTGCGCGAAGCGCGCTGATGGGGGCGCCTGAACGAACCCAAGAATTCTGCGCAGACCTCCGATTGTTTTTTGCTCCTCTCTGCCCCCCGGATTTCTCAGAGCACCCCGTGATCTCGGGGGATGTTATCCGACTGCCTCGCCGATCCTGGTGGGGCCGACTGTGGGCCCAGGATCAGTGTAACGTTAGCCCCAGAATTCTCTCCGTCCTCTCCCCCTCTCTCTCACTCTCTCTCTCTCTCTCCCTCACTCTTTCTCTCTGTCTCTTTGGGGGGAACAGCGCTCCCGGCGGCGAATGATTTGATATAGGTCCCCCTCGGCAGTTACGATGTTTTATTCAGCCTCGCGGCCTTCTACTGTTCTCGCGATGTGAAGACACGTGCCTCAGCCGATCTTGGGCCGCCCTCGCTTTTATGATTCTTGGCCCCGGAGCCTTTTTGCAGGCTAACTCTGGAACCCTTACCCGTTCTCCAGGCCGAGCCAGGAGGGCGTGCGCACCGATCCTGGGCCCATGTCGGGCCTGGCCAGCATCGGTGAGGCTGAAGCCCCCTGGTGGAGCCCCCGCGGTGTTCGGAGCCTCCCCCTCCTCCCTGCGCGGGCGCCAGGCCAGAGTCCCCGAGCTGGTCGAGCGGCGGTGGCCGCGGCAGGGAGCAGCTGCATTTGCGGCCCGGCGCTCGGACGGGGGCGCTGGCGGGGGGGCCCTCCCGTTCGGCGCGATCGCAGCGGGAACGGAAATATTGGGGGCGAGGGGGTCACGTTTGCATTTTTGTTAGGGGGTGAAGTCCGCCACACGTTCTGTCATTTGCCGATTCGCTTGGTCCTCGAGACTGCCCACCCGACCAGATCCTTACATGGACAGAGTTTGCGGATTGGGTTCAGGCTCCAGGTAAAGACCGAGCAACGGTCACGATTGCAGGGGCGCCCTCGCCCTCGTCACGTTCGCATGGCGCTCGTCGTAGATGATGCAATACCACACTTGCATGGGCGCCGCCGCCACAGTCGCCGCCCACCCCTTGTTACACTTGTTACGGCGACCCCGCCTCGCACCCCAGGGCCATGGATGTTACACCATGGGGGTGACACAACGGTTTCACATGGGCCACATGGGTACGGAATTTTAAAGCCAGCAGTATATCCTGCCTATTTTGAACAGGACGCGCTGTTGGCGTCGCCGTGGACGTTCACCGAACAGCGGCCGCTGTCGGTTCTGGACCACACTTGCTGTTGGGCGCTGTGCCCACTGGTTCCCGCACCCGCTGCCCCTCCCGCTACCCCTGTCCTGCTCCCCCCCGCCCTCTCCTCCCCCTCCTCTGCCTTAGGTCTTCCCCTCCTTCTCTCGGGTCGGACGACGGGGATGGGAGGGATAGGGAAGCGTGCAGGGGGGCGGATCTTGCTGCGCGCAGCTGCTTCTGGCCTCGCCGCTGGGCGCTTTCTTCGATACACTGGCGCCTCCGGCGCCAGGAGGCGCGAGTAGCAAAACGGCGTGAGTTGGCTCGCGATTTGCTCTACTACCCCCTTCTGTCGTCTGACCCGACATTCCTCGAGTATTGATCAGAAGAAGACGCGCGGCATAAACATCTTTGGTTCGTCAGTGAACGCGGGGGCAGGGGGGAGGGAGAGAGGATGAATGGGAAGGAGGCACGGTATGGTAGGAAGGGCATGTAGGGTTGAGAATGAGTAGTGGCAAATCGGGAGCCATGTCAGGAGCAGATCTGACGGTCTGCGACACGCCGGTTCTCCTTGGTGAGCGATCATTTTTTTGCCGGCGTCGACCACGACACGACGACGACGCAGGCGTAGTCAGCAATCATTCCTGGTGGGGGTACGCCCCAGCCCCCATTGGCCTTGCCAATGAGGGTGAATTCCAATCCGTGCCGTCTTCTGATTCGCTCGCCGCCTCGGTCGTTGCAGTATTCGGGCCTCTTGAGCCGAGTCGCCTTAATCAAGAATTCTAAACGCTTCGCGTATCCCCACCAGCCTGTCCAGAAGCGAGCCCCAGGGGAGTGGAGGTGATGAGGGAAGCCAAGGAGCATGCAGAAGAACAAAGGGCGGTGTAAGCCGCCATATACCCCAAGAGGGGGAGGATGTAGGAGGAGTCGTCGTCGTCGGAGTAGGAGGAGGAGGGAGGAGCAGGAGGAGGGAGGAGCAGGAGGAGGAGGGGGAGGAGGAGGAAGATGAGGAGGAGGAGATGGAGGAGGGCGAGGACGGGGAGGACGAGAAGGAGGAGGAGGAGAAGGAGGAGGAGGAGGTGGAGGAGGAGGAGGAGGAGAGGGAGGGGGAGGAGGGAGGAGGAGGAGAAGGAGTAGGAGGAGGAGGAGGAGGAGGAGGAGAATGGCGAGCTTGGGGGCCTCTTGGGCCGTCTTTGGGGCCTCTTGGCGGTCCTGGGGGCCTCTTGCGTATCTCGGGGAGCCTCTTGGGGGTCTCTTGGGAGCCTCTTGGAGGCCTCTTGGGCGCCTCTTGGGGCGTCTTGGGACCCTCTTGGGGCGCTCTTGGGGCGCTCTTGGGAGCCTTCGGGGCGCTCTTGGGGCCATGTTGGATGAGATCTATCAAAGAATGGGGGGGGGAATTAGTGTTGCCCCTCTAGAGTGCCTCTTGAGCCCCAAAAGAGGCCGAAATCCTTCCAAAACCTAGGGATATCAATGTTTTTTTGCTTTCCCGCCTTTTCACTCTTGGAGCCGTCTTGGACGCCCCAACGACCCGCGGACCCCCCCGTCCAGGTCCAGGGGAGGGGGTAGTGGTAGGGGTAAACCCCTCCCCGAAGGGGAAGAAGGGGGTTGGAAGAGGAAAATCTCTAGACCACCGACGCCCAGAGGGCTGGTGGGATTTGCGAAAGAGCAGCGGGAAAGCACAAGTGGAATACGACATACTGCAGACGCTTCTTGATGGCGCACCACTGTCAAGAGTCCGGCGCTGAGCCTGGCTATGTTCGGGAATTCCGCTCATCCCCAGCCTTTCGTTGCTTTCCTCTCAGATACCCCTTCCCTTGTCCGTCATCCTCTACGTTTGTCATCTTTCGGACGTGTGCGTTTTTCTCTGCGAGGACCATCGATGAGCAGTTTGACTCATCTTGCAAGCAAAAGAAAAACGCACGATACCAAACACTACACGGTGAACGGACGTCCGAGCGATGGCAAGTACCTCTTATTGTTGTGGCCGCGCCTGGCCGTTCCGCGTTGGATGACCTCAAGGCATTCGATCTTGAGCTGAAGTTCGCTAAGACATGCACGGACGTGCACCAGTGGCGATCGAAATCATGTATGCAGTGGGGAGCGTGTTGAATTGATGCGTTTCGTTGCAATCCACCCCGACAGAGCCAGAACGGCGCTAAGCCGTAGTTCCGTATGCTTAGTTTCATGTTTGTTTGCCTATCGCCAGGGGCGCAATTTGGTTGCTGGGAGTGGAGATCTAGGTATTTGTAGGGCTCAGATTCCCTCTCTCCGCTGTCCTACGCTGCCTTGGAACAGTAATGCAACTTTCAGCGTCGATTTGTCTGTCTTCGGCGCGCCTTCGGCTTCTCGTAGTTTTTGGCCTCGGGGGCTGCTTCCGGGCTCCAGGACGGTCAGAAACGGACCTAGGATGTAAGACGTGACTATCCCCAGGGACGTCCCCAGACGATGCTTCGATACGACCTGCTAAATTGGCAGTACTGTTCTAGGGGGTATAGGGCAAGCCAGCTCGAGTGGGGAGAGAGATTCCGAACCCCCCTTGTCGTGGGCGACATAGATCTCCGTATCCGCGGTCTCGCGGGCCGGGCCCCTGGGGCATAATGAGCGGTTTCTGTGTTGGGCGCCCTCCCCCCTTGGCGCCCGTGCGTCGCGCTGCGCTCCTGTTCGCCACGGAGGCGTGGCGTCGTCTGGCACGGCCCCATAGCTCTGATGATGGTTGCGACGATGGGTTGTTTCGGGCGGTGGTGGTGTATATACCAACTGGCCTCGCAATCCAGGGATCGAGGGCCCGATCGCCCCCCGCGCGCGCGCGCCCGGCAGCAACGCGACGAACCCCGGGCCCGGGGCGTACTCCAGCGAGCGGGCGCGCCCCCCGGCCGCGCGCGGGCGGCCTCTGGCTCTCGCCGGTGAAGGGAAGGGGCCACGAGGGAGGAGGTCGTTCCCGGACACCCTGAGGTGTTCGGGCCCTCGTTTTTTGAAGAGGCAGCGCCCCGCGTCCTTTCGTCTTCTCCTCTTCGTCCCGCCTCCCCTTCCTCCTCTTCCTCTGCCCTCCGCACATCAATTTCGGCACACCCGTCACACGCTTCATGGCCCCATAGGGAGCTCCGCCGAAACGACGACGGTGCTCACAACGGCGTCACTCACATCTGCATATGGTTGGGTCCTTCGCAAGGCTAGTTTTTTATACACTGGGTGCGTAACGATCGCTACCCCGGCCCAAACCCCCTTTCCCCCCCAGTAAAGGTGACCACCGGGCGTAGGTGGGGGTCCTGGACCCCCCCCGACATGCCAGTGCTCGCTCGTATACTATGGCGATCGCAGGGCATCCCCGCCCCGACGTGCCCCACCACGCCAAAGCGTCAGGTTAGGTTCATGCGGCGTTGGCGCGCCGGCGACGCCAGCGAAGGCGTTCAAGGTTGAATTCTGCGACACGGAAGCATCGATGGACACGGTAACGCCTCTGGCCCCGATTGCATTCAACCTGGAACGATCGGGGCCGCGATCGATTCAAGGTTGAATGATCGGCACGGTGTCAAAGACCGTTTCCTTCCCACACCGTTTCCACCCCGCCCCCCTCTGTGGAAGTATGGAACAAGTGCCCTGGAATTTGATATATCATCGCTGGAGCTTCTATTTTCCCTGATGATGTAGAACTCACTGGTGCGATGCAGAGAAATGCGTAACATGAATGAATCGCGGCGACATCAAGAAAGTATATGTTTATACAATACATGAAGAAGTTCATTTCGCAAGGCAATGAAGGCAGTGCGCTGGCCAGAACCAGTCTCAGCTCAACCAAATGCCACCGGGGCGGGGCTTAATCTGGCTACCATCGCGGCTTTACTTGATGTGATGCATGAATTCGTAAGGGCTTCGCCCACTCCCGCAGGCCCCCTTGTCATATAATGGGAAGGTGGGATGCGAGGGCGCCGTCGTGAAGCAATGTCGGGACTTCACGCGAGGCCCAATATCGTACGTTACGGTTTGCAGGGCAAAATTGACAAACAGCACATCTCTCGGAATTTGACGGTTCGCATTGGAAGTTTGCTGACAATCGTGGCTTCGGGACGCAAGTATCGTGCAATTTACTAGGGATCGTAGCCAGGGGGGACGTGAATGCAGCGTATGATTTGCAAAAGGATCGTGGCCTCGAGGACGCGACTATTTGTAATTTACGAAGGATCGTAGCCTCGGTGACGCACACGTCGTGCAATTTACCAAGGATTTTTGCCTCGGGGACTCGGACGTCACGAGTTCACATGGGATCATGGTTTCGAGGGCGCAAATTCGGTGCAACTTGCGACGGACCGTGGCCTCGGGGATGCAATACTGCGGAATGTACGAGGGGCCGTGGCCTCGGGGACGCCAACATTGAATAATTTACGGGGGATCGTTGCCTCGATGGCGCCAAGACTGCGAGGGATTATGACTTCGAGCGCGCAGTTCGGTGTAGATTGCTAGGGATCGTGGCTTCGGAGGCGAGAGAGAGAGAGAGAGACAAGAGAGAGAACGACAACACCACTCCCATCCAATTATCTTCCCGCCTCGGCCCTCATACTCCCTCCTCCTCATCCCCCGTCTCCATGTCTGGTTCTACTTCCCCGTCTGGTTCTACTTCCCCGTCCTCGCACATTCACTTGGTAGAAGGATGAACCCGGGGGCGGGGAAGGTGGAGGAAGGGCATGGGGATGGAGGGCGATAGGGACACGGTTCCGCATCTATCTTGTTTTCCTCATCGCCATTCTCTTTCCACATCGCCTCTCATCCTCATCGCGCATCCTTGCCTTTTTTCAAGGGGGGTATTACGAAGAGGCGCGTTGGGCAGGGAGGGATGAGGCATGATGTTGACGAGGAGCAGGAATACTCGTTCAGTTGTTATTCGCCCCTCTTCATCCGAGGAGGAGGAGGAACCAGCGACGACGAATATGATGAGGACGATTGGTTTGGCGGTGGTGCACCCCATTTACTCTTGCAGTGCCATCGTCATCATCATGTTCGTCACCCGCCCCCTGTAATCATCATGAGCATGTCTTTTCCTCTGGGGAGGGGAGAAGGAAGACCCAAGGATGATCATGCAACGGGAAGAGAAGGACGCGGATGAAGATGATGGCAATATGCGAAGGAGGACGGGGGGGCAGGATGAGGACGAGACGGGGGGGAAAGGCGACCGAAAAATGAACAGGGGTAGAAATCGGGGTGGGACGAGGATCATGGAAAGCATGGAGAGAAGGACGACGAGGATGAAGCGAGCTTTTTTTGTGCCGGCGTTCCACTCGATTTCCGCTTGTGGCGGCCTCGCACCATGATTCCGTTTTGCGGTGGCTTTGCAACAGAAACTCTTGTTTGCGGCGGCCTTGCAGAAGGATGTCTTTGTGTAACAGCCATAGAGCACAGTCCTTTTCTGGTGGCCTTGCACAAGGAGTTTCTTTGTGACGGCCTCACACAATAATTCTCTCTTGCCGACCTTACACAAGATGATTGTGGTTGTAGCCGCCTTGCAATTTTCTTTCCTCGTCGAGGCGGTCTTGCAAATTGTGATTTCCTCAAGGGCTCTCCTCGTGACGGCCTTGCAAAAAGATTCCTTCTGTTGTGTCTTTACAGGTAATCTCTTCTTGTCACGGCCTGACAGCAGGAATCATGTTCTGGCGGTCTTAAATGAGACTTTTGTGGAGGCATTACAACCGAATTTCTTTTGTCGCGGCCTTGCAACATGATTTCAAATGTAACCTCATTCAGAATTGTGGAGCATGTGTGTGTGTTCTAAGAATTTTGTATATGAGGCTCTTAGCAACATGTGAAAACAATGCGACTTCAACCATCGGAACCCCCAAATCTTGTAAAACACGACGTGTTCAACAATCGGCGTCCCCGAAAGCTGTAACGCTGTGTTTTCAGACGTCGGAGTTGCGAAACGTGATATAACATAATGTCTTCAGCCGTCGAAGTTCCAACATACTGTGTTTTACAGCGGTTCGCAGCTCCGATGGTTGAACACGTTTTCTGACATTGCGTTTGGGAGTTCCGATTGCTGACAATCATGTGTTTAACAGCGTTTGGGAACTCCGATGGCTGAACACGATGTGCTTTCATGATTTGCAAGTTTCTGGTACCAAAATCATTGAAAACATGTGTTATACGTCCATTTGAGTTGACATGTATTTCCCAACCATCTTGTGGTGTTGGGTCCTCGTTTTGAAGAGACGTCGCCCCGCGTTCCTCCTCATCTCTTCCTCCCCCTCCTCCCTCCTCCTCCCTCCTCCCCCTCTTCCCTGCGTTTCACCCACCAAGTACAGCGTTTCGTAGCCCCATACGGAGCTCCACCGAAGGCCCCAGTGCCACCGTCCACATGCGTCCCCCCCACTCAGTACAGCGTTTCGTGGCCCCACAGGGAGCTCCACCGAAGGCCCCAGTGCCACTGTCCACATGCGTCCCCCCCCACTCAGTACAGCGCTTCGTGGCCCCATAGGGAGCTCCACCGAAGACCCCAGTACCACCGTCCACATGCGTCCCCCCCCCACCCAGTACAGCGTTTCGTGGCCCCATAGGGAACTCCACCGAAGGCCCCAGTGCCACCGTCCACATGCGTCCCCCCCACTCAGTAGAGCTCCACCGAAAGGCACCAGTGCCACCGTCCACATGCGCCCCCCCCACTCGGTACAGCGTTTCGTGGCCCCACAGTGAGCACCGAAGGCCTCAGTGCCACCGTTCACATGCGCCCCCACACTCAGTACAGCGTTTCGTGGCCCCACAGTGAGCTCCACCGAAGGCCTCAGTGCCACCGTTCACATGCGTCCCCCCCACTCAGTTCAGCGTTTCGTGTCCCCATAGGGAGCTCCACTGAAGGCCCCAGTGCCACCGTCCACATGCCCCCTCCCTAATCAGTATCTCGTTTCGTGGCCCCATAGGGAACTCCACCGAAGGCCCCAGTGCCACCGTCCACATGCGTCCCCCCCACTCAGTACAGCGCTTCGTGGCCCCATAGGGAGCTCCACCGAAGCCCCCAGTGGGACCGTCCGAGTGCGGCCTGAAACGCTTAGTTTTTGGCATTTTCACACGCCCTTTACACCGTTTCGTGGCCCCACAGGGAGCTCCACCGAAGGCACCAGTGCCACCGTCCGCATGCGTCCCGCACACCCAATGTGGCATTTTTTCCCACCCAGTGCAGCGTTTCGTGGCCCCACAGGGAGCTCCACCGAAAGCCCCAGTGCCACCGTCCGCATGCGTCCCGAAAACCCAACGCGGCATTTTTACCCACCCAATGCAGCGTTTCGTGGCCCCTTAGTGAGCTCCACCGAAGCCCCCAGTGGGACCGTCCGCATGCGTCCCGGAAGCCCAATTTGGTACTGTCACCCGCCCAGCACAGCGCTTCGTAGCCCCATAGGGAGTTCCACCGAAGCCTCCAGTGGGACCGTCCGCGTGCGTCCCGGAAACCCAATTTGGCATTTGCACTTGCCCAGTGCAGCGTTTCATGGCCCCATAGGGAGAGCTCCACCGAAGCCCCCCAGTGGGACCGTCCGCATGCGTCCCGGAAATTTTACTTGACACACCACTCACCCAGAACAGCGTTCCCCCCCCACCCAGTGCAGCGCTTCGTGGCCCCATAGGGAGTTTCACCGAAGAAGATTTTCACAATTGCGGTGCCCACAACTGCATATGTTTGGGTCCTTCGCCAGGATTATTGTTTTCAGCCGTTCCGTGATTTCTTCCAGTATTACCCACGAAAGGAGATCCTTGTGCACTGCCGCCACACAACAATCCTCGTGTAAGGCCGCGACCAAGGTATACCTTTGTCAGGCCGCCGCGAAAGGGAAGTCTGATTGCAAGGCCGCCACAAGAGAGATATTCTTGCAAGGCCGCCACAAAAAGGAAATATTTCACAACCATCCTGTGGTGTTGGGTCCTCGTTTTCAAGAGACGGTCCCCGCGGTCCTTTCCTCCTCTTCTCCTCCCCCTCCTCCCCTTCCTCCTCCTTCTTCCATCCGTTTCACCCACCCAGCACAGCGTTTCGAGGCCCCTCAGTGAGTTCCACCGAAGCCCCCAGTGGGACCGCCCGCATGCGCCCCTCACACCCAATTTGGCATTTTCACCCACCCAGTACAGCGTTCCGTGGCCCCATAGGGAGCTCCACCGAAACCCCCAGTGGGAACGCCCGCATGCGTCCCTCACGCCCAATTTGGCACTGTCACCCACCCAGTACAGCGCTCCGTGGCCCCATAGGGAGCTCCACCGAAGCCCCCAGTGGGACCGCCCGCGTGCGTCCCCTACGCCAAATTTCGCAGATCCAGCACAGCGCCTCGTGACCCCATAGAGAGCACCACCGAAGCTCCCAGCGGGACCGCCCGCATGCGCCCCCCACATCTAATTAGACATTTTCTTCAATCCAGTACAGCGCTTCGTGGCTCAATAAGGAGCCCCTCCGAAGCCCCCAGTGGGACCGCCCGCATGCGCACCCACACCCAACGTGGCATTTTCACAAACCCAGAACAGCGCTTCGTGGCCCCATATGGAGTGCCACCGAAGCCTCCAGTGGGACCGCCCGCATGCGCCCCCCACGCCCAGCGTGGCATTTTCGCCCACCCAGTACAGCGTTGCGTGGCGTCAAAGGGAGTTCCACCAAAGCCCCCGGTGGGACCGCCCGCATGCGCTCCCCACTCCCAATTTGGCATTTTCAACGACCCAAAATATCGCTTCGTGACCCCATAGGGGGCTCCATCGAAGCCCCCAGTGGTAACGCCCACATGCGTCACCCACATCCAATTTGGCATTTCCACCCACCCAGTACAGCGCTCCGTGGCCCAATATGGAGCCCCACCGAAACCCCCAGTAGGACCGCCCGCGTGCGCCCCCCACGCGCAATTTGGTATTTTCACCCACCCAGTACAGCGCTTCGTGGCCCCATAGGGAGCCCCGCCGAAGCCCCCAGTGGGACCGTCCGCATGCGTCCCCAACGCCCGTTTTGGAATTGCCACCCACCCAGTACAGCGTTCCGTGGCCCCATAGGGAGCCCCATCAAAACCTCCACTGGGACCGCCCGCATGCGTCCTCCACACCAAGTTTGGCATTTTCACCAACCCAGTACAGCGCTTCGTGGCCCCATAGGGAACACCACCGAAGCCCCCAGCGGGGCCGCCCGCATGCGTCCCCCACACTTATTGAATCGCTTCGCTCATCCCGCCGGCCCGTATTGTGCCATCGCGGGCGTTTGCTTGCGCGGTCGCGAGCCAGGCGGCGCTGGTGGGCCGTGGTCGTTTTCCAGAGGTTCTGCGGCAGAGCGCATGGGGATGAAACAGTTTGTTTGGAACTTGTTGTGGGGGCTTCGGCCTCGTACTGTCTTACGAGGTGGCTATCGAAGACGCCAACGGCGAATCACCGCCGCCCCCTGCCTTTTTGGAAACGCCGACGTGGCCGAAAGTTGGACTAGAGCTTGGCCAAGCTATCGGACCATGAGTTCCCCGAGTCGGTTTGGAAAGCTTTCGGGGAACACATGGGAGAGAATGATTATGAACAGGAAGAGGAAGAGGAAGAAATAGAGTAGGAGTATGAGGGTTGTTAGGAGTCTCTTGGGGCACCCTTGGGGTCTGTTGGGGGCTTCTTGGGGGCCTCTTCGAGGCTTCTTGGAGGCATCTTGGGGGCCTCCTTGGGCCTCTTGGGGGCCTTTGGGGGCTTCCTGGGGTTCTCTTTGGCCGTCTTAGGGCGTTCCTGGTCCGTCTGACGCCGTCTGGTTGGGCGTCTTGGAGGCCTCTTGGGCCGTCTTGGGGCGCTCTTGGGGCCGTCTTGGGGGGCCCTTGGGCCGTCATAGGGCCTTCTTGGAGGCCTCTTGGGCGATCTTGGGCGATCTTGGGGGCCTCTTGGGCCGTCGGAAGGCCGAAAAGATGAAAACGCAAACACCTTCAAAAACCTAATGAAAACCAATGATTTTGGCCTCTTCGGGCTCTCCTGGAGAACGTCTTGGAGGCCTCTTGGGCCATTTTGGAGGCATCTTGGGGCCATCTTGGCCGTCTTGGAGGGCATCTTGGGCCGTCTTGGAGGCATATTGGAGCCATCTTACCCGTCTTGGAGGCCATCTTGGCCGTCTGGGAGGCATCTTGGAGGCCATCTTGGGCCATCTTGGCCGTCTTGGAGGCCATCTTGGGCCAAGTTGGGGCAACAAAGGCATTGACAGACGGATTTTGGGAAAATTACGGGTGGCCGGCGGGACGGGCCGAAGCCCATTGGGGAGTTCTTTTAGAAAAAGAACCAAAACCAAAACCTGAAACGTTGCACCCCTGCAAGCAGGGGGCGGCGGATCGAAGACGCCTACGGCGAATCACCGCCGCCCCCTGCCTTTTTGGAAACGCCGATGTGGCCGAAAGTTGGACTAGAGCTTGGCCAAGCTATCGGACCATGAGTTCCCCGAGTCGGTTTGGAAAGCTTTCGGGGAACACATGGGAGAGAATGATTATGAACAGGAAGAGGAAGAGGAAGAAATAGAGTAGGAGGATGAGGGTTGTTAGGAGTCTCTTGGGGCACCCTTGGGGTCTGTTGGGGGCTTCGTGGGGGCCTCTTCGGGCCTCTTGGAGGCATCTTGGGGGCCTCCTTGGGCCTCTTGGGGGCCTTTGGGGGCTTCCTGGGGGTCTCTTTGGCCGTCTTAGGGCGTTCCTAGTCCGTCTGACGCCGTCTGGAGCCGTCTTGGGGGCCTCTCTGGGCCGTCTTGGGGCCCTCTTGGGGCGCTTCAGGGCCGTCTTGGAGGCCATGTTGGGCGTCTTGGAGGCCTCTTGGGCCGTCTTGGGGCGCTCTTGGGGCCGTCTTGGGGGGCCCCTGGGCCGTCATAGGGCCTTTTTGGAGGCCTCTTGGGCGATCTTGGGGGCCTCTTGGGCCGTCGGAAGGCAGAAAAAATGAAAACGCAAAACGCCTTCAAAAACCTAGGGAAAACAAATGATTTTGGCCTCTTCGGGCTCTCCTGGAGAACGTTTTGGAGGCCTCGTGGGCCATCTTGGAGGCATCTTGGGGCCATCTTGGCCGTCTTGGAGGGCATCTTGGGCCGTCTTGGAGGCATCTTGGAGCCATCTTACCCGTCTTGGAGGCCATCTTGGCCGTCTTGGAGGCATCTTGGAGGCCATCTTGGGCCATCTTGGCCGTCTTGGAGGCCATCTTGGGCCAAGTTGGGGCAACAAAGGCATTGACAGACGGATTTTGGGAAAATTGTGGGTGGCCGGCGGGACGGGCCGAAGCCCACTGGGGAGTTCTTTTAGAAAAAGAACCAAAACCAAAACCTGAATCATCCAGCACGCCGTGCACCCCTGCAAGCAGGGGGCGGCGGATCGAAGACGCCTACGGCGAATCACCGCCGCCCCCTGCCTTTGTGGAAGCGCCTATGTGGCCGAACGTTGAGGCCAGACCTGCCAAGCCATCGGACCATGTGTTCCCCGAATCGGTTTGGAAAGCCTTCGGGGAACACGTGGGCGTCTTGATGGTCATCGTCGTCGTCTTGGAGGCCTCTTGGGCGATCTTTCGGCGATCTTTGGGGGCTCTTGGGCCGTCTCGGGGTCGGAAGGCCGAAAGAAGGGAAATGCCCAAATCCATCAAAAACCTTGGGAAAATCAGTGATTTTGGCATCTTTTGGCCTTCCTGGAGGCCCTCTTGGGGGCCTCTTGGGCCCTTTTGGGCCAGCTTCGAGCCAACTTCGGCCATCTTGGTGGGTTCCTGGCACGTCTGACGCCGTCGGGAGCCGTTTTGGGGGCCTGTCTGGGCCAACGGGGGACCCTCTTGGGGCGCTCCAGGGCCGTCTTGGAGGCCATCTTGGGCGTCTTGGAGGCCATCTTGGGCGTGTTGGAGGCCTCTTGGGCCGTCTTGGGGCCCTCTAGGGGCCATCTTGGAGGCCACTTGGGCCATCAGGGGGCTCTCTTGGGGGCCTCTTGGGCGATCTTGGGGGCTTCTTGGGCCGTCTTGAGCCGTCGGAGAGCCGAAAAGGCGCAAATGCCAAAATCCTTCAAAAACCAAGGGAAAATCAATGATTTTGCCCTCTTCGGACTCTCCTGGAGGACCTCTTGGAGGCCTCTTGGGCCGTCTGGGAGGCCTCTGGGGGGCCTCTTGGGCCGTCTTGGGCCGTCTTGGACTCTCTTGGGCCGTTTTGGAGGCCGTCTTGGACCATCTCGGGCGGACTTGGAGGCCATCTTGGGCCATCTTCGCGATTTTTTGAGGATGTCCCGAGCGAAACGGCCGTTTTTGCGCACGGTGGCGGGTTCTGCCGGAGCCCACTGGGGAGTTCTTTTGGAAAAAGAACCAAAACCAAAACCTAACAGCTCGTCCAGCACGCCGTGCACCCCTGCAAGCAGGGGGCGGCGGATCTAGTGGTTTTCGGCCCATCCCGCCACCGCGCCTGGGTTGTAGGTCAGAAGCCTCTTGGATGTTCGTTGAGATATCGTGGCAGGCCTTTCGGGGGTTTCTTTGGAGGCAGTTTTGAGGGCTCTTGGGGGCCGTCGGGGGGCTTCTTGGGGCTTCTGTTAGGCCTCTTGGGGTCTCTTGCAGGCCTCATGGGGGCTGCTGCTTGGGGCGGAAGTCTCGAATTGTCGTTTCGTGTTCCCTCTCTTGGGTCCCTTTTGGGGCCCTCTTGGGGCTCTCTTGGGCCGTTCGGGCGTCTCGTGGGCCGTTATGCTGCTGCTGCTGCTGATCCTCCTCCTCCTGCTGCTGCTCCTCCTCCTCCTCCTCCTCCTCCTCCTCCTCCTCCTCCTCCTCCTCCTCCTCGGAGCTTTGCAGGGAATCCTGCATGTTGTCAGGGTTTCTGAGGGTTCGCCCGGGGTCCGTCCCACCCCACTGTGGGAGGAAATATGAGGGGGAAAAGGAGAAAACGGAGGAGAGGGAAGTGGGGCAGGGATATGAAATGAGGGAGGGAGGGACGGATAGAAGGAGGTGGGGGCGGAATATGATGAGGGCGACCACTTCGAGGAGGATGGGGCCAGTTGTGCTTGACATCCCACATCATACACGTTGCCGAATGCATGCGCATGTGGGCCGTTTGGGGGTCGGTGATGTATGCGCGGTCTTTCCATTATTCATATTGTTGGTTGTGCTTACAGAAGACACGCAACCGACAACCTCTCATAATCCACGCTGACCTCCAGAGCCCCCCGCACATTTCCAGGACCACCCCGAGCTCATCCCCATCCAATCGAAATTGGAGGAAAACGCAGTGAAGGATCCAAGGGTGAGGGACGCGAGAAAAACTGAGTGTTGGGGATATGGGGAGGGCGCATCTCGGAGAGCTCATGGATGCTTCTGGGAGTCTCTTCTGGGAGCGCCAAGGAGCTTCTCAGGAAGAGTACTTGTGACCCTCTTGGGAGCCCTTGGAGGCTTTTGGGAAGCTTCTTGGGAGCTCTTGGGGGCCTCGTGGGGTCTTGGGAGCCCTTGGAAACTTCGTGGGAGCTTCTTGGGAACTTTGGGAGGCCTCGCGGATGGCTCTGGGTGGGCCCTCTCTGCCTGGCCTTGGGGGCCTCCTGGGATCTTCCTGGGGGTCTCTCGGGGGCCTCTTGGGGCTTTCTTGCGGCCTGTTTGGGGCTTCTTGGGGCTCTCTTGGGGGTTGCGTGGGGCTACTTGGGGGCTTGTAGGGGCTTACGGGGGCGCGTTTGGGCGGGAGGCTCAAAACTTCCGTTCAGGTTGCCCCTGTGGACCTCACTCATGGGGCCGTCTTGGGGCCTCTTTGGCCGTCTTGAGGTTGTTTGGGCCTTCTTGGAGCGCTCTTGGGCCGTCTTTGAGCGGTATTGAGGGTCTTTCGGGCCGTCTTGGGGTAATATTGGGGGCCTGTTGGACCGCCTTGAAAGGTGTGAAAGACGAAGAGGCGGATATGTTAAAGATGCACGCTGTCCCAAGGAAATGAGACGATTTTTGCTTGCGGGAGCCTTCTTGGGACGCCGCTTTGGGACCTCTTGGGGCGTCTCGAAGGCCTGTTGAGCCGCCTCGAGGCCATCGTAGGCGCTTGGGTGTGATCTGTCGGCGTTTCCCGGCCCTCTTGGACCGCCTGGAGGGCTTTTCGGGCCCCTTTTGGACCGATTTGGAGCCCTCCTGGGCTCCGAAAAAGAATTATTGAGGGTTTCTTGGGCCTTCTTGGGGGCCTCTTGGACCGCCTTGAAAGGCGTGGAAAACGAAGAGGCGGATATGTTAAAAATGCACGCTTTCCCAAGGGAATGGGACGATTTTTGCTAGTGGGGGTCCTCTTGGGACGCCGCCAAGGGGCCTCTTAGGGACCTCTTGGGGCGTCTTGAAGGCCTGTTGGGCCGTCCTGAGGCCATCGTGGGCGCTTGGGAGTAATATTTCGGCGTTCCCGGTTCTCTTGGACCGTCTGGAGGGCTTCCCGGGCCCCTCTTGGACCGATCTGGAGCCTCCTGATTTCTTGAGGGTTTCTTGGGCCTTCTTGGAGCGCTCTTGGGCCGTCTTTGAGCGGTCTTGAGGGTCTTTCGGGCCGTCTTGGGGTGATATTGGGGGCCTGTTGGACCGCCTTGAAAGGTGTGAAAGACGAAGAGGCGGATATATATATATATATATATATATATATATATATATATATATATATATATATATAATATATATTTAAAATGCAAAAGGGAACTGAGATTTCTTTTGCCGCTCACCTCTTGGGGACGAATTTGGCATTTTCAAGGCCTGTTGGGCCGTCTTGAGGCCATCGCAGGCGTTTGGGCGTGATCTTTTGGCTCTCTTGGACCGTCTGGAGGGATTCTCGGGCCTGTCTTGGACTGTTTGGAGCCCTCCTGCTCTCGAAAAAGGGACCTTACCGGGAGTCTGCCAGGAGTCAGGCGGGACCTTGCCGTGGTATTTTTCGCCCGGGGACCCCCAGGGCGCGCCCCGCGCGCGCGAACTAGAAATATTGTTGAGCAGTTGCCGGAGATCTTAGCACGCCTCTGGCCCGCTGGGCCGGCGAATTTGGCATTTTCACCCACCCTTTACAACGCTTCGCGGCCCCATGGGGAGCTCCACCGAAGCCCCCAATGGGACCGCCCGCGTGCGTCCCACACGCCTAATTTGGTAAGTCCACCCAACCAATGCAGCGTTTCGTGGCCTCATGGGGAGCTTCACCGACGGCCCCTGTGCTACAACCCGCATGCGCTCCCCCCCGCCCAGTGCAGCGCTTCTTGGCCCCATCGGGATATCCACCGAAAAAGATATTCATAATTGCGGTACCCACAACTTCATATGATTGGGTCCTTCGCCAGGGCAAAAAGGCCGTTAGAAATTAGCCTGGCGAAGGACCCAGCCATATGCAGTTTTGATTGCTGCAATTGTGAATGTCTTCTTCGGTGGCGCTCCCTATGGGGCCGCGAACCCTGTGAGGGGTGTGCCGAAGTGGGTGCAGCGGACGCATGCGGACGGTGGTACTGGGGGTTTCGGTGACGCTCCCAATGGTTCCACGAAGCGTGTGAGAGGGGGTGTCGGAATTGGTGTGGAAGACAAATGTGGACGGTGGCACTGGGGCCTTCGGCGGACTTCCCTATGGGGCCGCGAAACGTGTGAGGGGTGTGCCGAAATGGGTGCGGGGGACGCATGTGGAAGGTGGCACTGGGGAATTGGGTGGAGCTCCCTATGGGGCCACGAAGCGTTTGATTGGTGTGTCGGAATGGGCGTGGGGACGCATGCGGGCGCAGCCATTGGGGCCTTCGGTGGAGCTCCCTATGGGGCCACGAAACATGTGAGGGGTGTGCCGAATTGACTGTGGGGGACGCATGCGGGCGCAGCCACTGACGCTTTCGGTGGAACTCTGTTTGGGGCCACGAAGCGGGTGAGGGGTGTGCCGAAATTGGTGTGGGGGACGCGTGCGGGCGCAACCATTTGGCCTTCGGTGGGGCCCCCTATGGGGCCACGAAGCGTGTGAGGGGTATGCCGAAATGAGTGTGGGGGACGCATGCGGGCGCAGCCACTTGGTCCTTCGGTGGAACTCCTTATGGGGCCACGAAACGTGTGAGGGGTGTGCCGAAATGTGTGTGGGGGACGCATGCGGGCGCAGCCACAAGGGCCTTCGGTGGAGCTCCCTGTGGAGCCACGAAGCGTGCGAGGGGTGTGCCGAAATGGGCGTGGGGGACGCATGCGGGCGCAGCCACTAAGGCTTCGGTGGAGCTCCCTATGGGGCCACGCAGCGTGTGAGGGGTGTGCCGAAATGGGTATGGGGGACGCATGCGGGCGCAGCCACTGAGGCTTTCGGTGAAGCTCCGTATTGGGCCACGAAGCGTGTGAGGGGTTTGCCGAAATTGGTGTGGGATACGTGTGCGGGCGCAGCCACTGAGGCCTTCGGTGGGGCTCCCTGTGGGTCCACAAAGCGTGCGAAGGTTGTGCCGGAATGGGTGTGGTGGACGCATGCGGGCGCAGCCACTGGGGCCTTCGGTGGAGCTCCGTATTGGGCCGCGAAGTGTGTGAGGGGTGTCCCGAAATGGGTGTGGGGGATGCATGCGGGCGCAGCCACTGGGGCCTCCGGTGGGGTTCCCTATGGGGCCACGACACGTGTGAGGGGTGTGCCGGAATGGGTGTGGGCGACGCATGCGGGCGCAACAATTTTGGCCTTGGGTGGAGCTCCCTATGGGGCCACGAAGCGTGTGAAGGGTGTGCCGAATTGAGTGTGGGCATGTGGGCGCAGCCACTGAGGCCTTCGGTGGAGCTCCCTACGGGGCCGCGAAGCGTGTGAGGGGTGTGCCGAAATGAGTGTGGGGGACGCATGCGGGCGCAGCCACTAGGGCCTTCGGTGGAGCTCCTCATGGGGCCACGAAGTGTGTGAGTGGTGTGCCGAAATGGGTGTTTGGGACGCATGCGGGCACAGCCACTGGAGCCTTTACTTGTGCTTCCATGCTCGCACAGCGCGAGTTCAGGTGCTGGGCGGCCCAGTCGGGCACCTTGGGCGCTGGCGGCAGGCGCAAGCTGGAGGGGGAGCAGAGCGGCCAAGGAACTGGCGAGCCAAAAGGGCCAACCCGCCGCCGCCCCGCCAGACCCCAAAATTCAACGCCCTTGGGCCCTCGGCAGGACAGCCTTGGGCGGGAGGCCGAGACAAATCCGCTCGAACTTCTCGAGGCGGTGCTGCAGTCCACGGGTGGTGGACGGGAGCTTGCTTTCGGCAGCGGCAAGGCCCCTATGCTTGCCGCCGGCCACTCTCACGGAGCAATGGCACAACGCCCGCGACGGCCCCCTCGCCGTCGCCGCCGCCGCCGCCGTCGTCGTTGTTGCCGCCATCGCCGACGCCGTCGGTTGTCGTCGCCACCGTCATCGCCGCCCAGCTGGTGCTCCCGCGGCCGCCCGCGCCGAGGCACCCTTTAGGCAGCCGGACAAGAGCGCGCAGCCAGCGTGGGGGCGCGCCCCCGCCCGCGCCTCCGCAGCGGGTTGAGAGCTGGCGGCACGCGACGGCCCGTGACGTGGCTCCTGATCCGCGGAGGATTGAGGATCGAGGGCTCGCAAAAAATTATCCTGGCGAAGGACTCAACCATATGCAATTTTGAGTACCGCAATGGTGAATATCTTCTTCGGTGGCGCTCCCTATGGGGCCACGAAACGTGTGAGGGGTGTGCCGAAATGGGTATGAGGGACGCATGCGGGCACACCCATCGGGACCTTCGGTGGAGCTCCCTATGGGGCCGCGAAACGCGTGAGAGGTGTGCCGAAATGGGTGTGCGGGACGCATGCGGGCGGCAGCACTGGGGCCTTCGGTGGAGCTCCCTATGGCGCCACGAAACGCGTTAGGGGTGTGCCGAATTGGGTGTGCGGGACGCATGCGGGCGGGAGCACTGAGGCTTTCGGTGCCACGAAACGCGTGAGGGGTGTGCCGAATTGAGTGTGGTGACGCATGCGGGCGGCAGCACTGAGGCCTTCGGTGGAGCTCCCTATGGGGCCACGAAACGCGTGAGGGGTGTGCCGAAATGGGGTGATGGAAGGAGGGAGGGGGCAGCGGGAAGGAAGGAAGGAAGGAAGGAAGGAAGGAACGCGACGTCTCTTCAAAGCGAGGACCCAACACCACAGGATGGTTGGGAAAAAGACTGAGGCGTGTGGACTAGCGGCGGGTCCCGTCTTCACAACAAAGTCGGGTGCTCCGTCGCCAAGCGAGGCGGCCTTGGCCTCCTATTTCGGGATGTGCTGTCCCAGATCCGTGGATCCGTGGGTTGGGCGTCCATGCGTCAGATCGACAGATCCGTAACTGATCCATGTCAGCGTGCGCTCGACTGATACGGAGGATCGAGGATCGAGATTCGAGGGTGTTTTTGTCTACAGCATGCCTCGGACAAAGTAGCGAGCCTCTATTTCACGTTCGTGTGGCAGTGCGGCTTTATCTTTCCCCCTATGGCTTGATTGTGTCCGTCAATCCCATTGAAGGGGTAGACTAATGAAGAGCCATCCGAGGAAAGAGGCATTGGGACATAGAGAGGAGAGGGATAAGCTATGTGCGCTCGCGCCATATGTGACATCCTACCCCTTTCACCTATCGCTTCCCATTGCGCTGTCATAGCGGACCTGGAACTCCCAACAATACCCCATCGTGCTATGCGCAATTGGAAAAGGGGAGCTGAGCAGGAGGAACAGGAGGACGAGGAAGGGGGAGGACAAGGACGAACAGCAGCAGCAGCGAGGACTGGAGTGGAAGAGCGGGAGGAGCAGGAGGACCAGGAGAAGGCGGATGGGAAAGGAGGGGGGCGACAACGGTGAGAAAGGAGTCGGATCTGGAAATGTGGGCCGCGCTGGGGCGAGATCGCCGTTCTGAACGACGGCAGCAAAGCGCCGATCCGAAAGTGAGGCCCACCCTGCGGCGGGAACACCACTCTGAAACACCGAGCACAACTGCATGCTGACAAGCCGTGAGGCAGAACAGCTCTGTCCAATCCTGCGCGTAAGAAGCAATGCGCGGAGAGCCCGGGACACCATCCGGACAGAGTCAGTGCAGGGATGAGTTAGGAGCTAGTATTCGTAATGCGCCAGTGCCAACGGGCGAAGGAGGAGCAGCAGGAGGCAGCCGCGCGCGCATCCCCGCTCTTCTCCGCGCCGCGCCGCCTCTCTCCAGTGACCTCTCAGCCTGTCTCCCTCGGGTAGTCGGCGAAGGCCCCGAGGGTCACCAGGCCAGGATGGGCACGCATGGGGGATCCGGGGATCGAGGACATAGGCTCGGAGGACGTCGGACGACTCGAGGATTCGGGGATCGAGGGACCGAGGATGTTTTTCTGCTTCTTCGTCGCCACAGGCAGGTTGGTGCTTTCCGTCCTTCACTCCCTCTCCCCCATCCCGCCTCCCTCGCCTCCCGCTCTGGCCCCGTGGCCCAGGCTGGCAAGGTTCTGCAAGCAGGTGTTACACCTGCTTGCAGAACCTAGCTGGTGTAGCGGGGAGTGGACGCGCCTCAGGATGCTAAGGTGTCCCAAGCATGGCTCCTCAGACAGCCCCACAGTACTTCACCTAGAAGTCCCCAGAGGCCCACATAGAAAAGATCCCCAGAGGCCGTGATGACTTCCCTCAGATCCCTCCCACATTCAAGGGAGCCCCCAGACGGCCCCAGAGGGCCGTCTGGGAACTCTCCTGCGTGCTGGAGCCGGTCACGTCAGGTCATGTGGCCGTGCGCCAGGAGGGGGGAGCGGAACGTCAATTAGCCTGGCGAAGGACCCAACCATACGCAGTTATGAATACCACAATTCTGAATATCATCTTCGCCCGCGCTCCCTATGCGGCCACGAACCGTGTGAGGAGGGTCGTGCCGGCATGCGTGGCGAGGCACACAACGCGAACGAAGACGATAGGTCTGTGTGCGAGAGACTGAGAGCGAGAGAGTCTGATTGTGGATGAGTCTACGCGCGCGTGAGTCTATGTGCATAAATTTCGACGCCCATGTCGGCAGGCCTCTCACGAGGATCGCGCCCGCTTCCTTCCCGTTCTCCTTCTCCCTCTTTGCCCGTGCGCGCCCACGTCCAAGGCTGCGGGCGCGGCGCCGCACGGAGTCCCCGCGACGCGCGCTGGTCGCCCCGAAGGGGTCCTGGCGACGCGCGCGGGTCGTCCGCTGCGCGGAGCAGAGAGCGAGCAAGCTGGCTCCCGCCCAGGATTCGCGGCCCGAAAGCGGCCCCAACACGTCGAATACGACGAAAAAAATCAGAACATCGAACATCGCCGCCATGCGAACTCCGCCATTGGGGCCGCCATGCGAGTTTCGCCATGGAGATCTTGGGTGGTCCCTGTGGGGACACGAAACGCTGTACTGGGTGTCGGATGACGCATGCGGGCGGTCCCACAGGGGCCTTCGGTGGAGCCCCTTATGGTGCAACGAAGCGCTGTACTGGGTGGCTGGTGGGTGGCGCATGCGGGCGGTCCCACTGGAGCTTTCGGTGGAGCTCTCTACGGGGCCACGACGCGCTGTACTGGGTGGTGGGTGACGCACGCGGGCGGTCCCAGTGGAGCCTTCGGTGGAGCTCTCTACGGGTCCACGAAATGCTGTGATGGGTGTTGGATGACCCACGCGGGAGGTCCCAGTGGGGCTACCTATGGGGCCACGAAGCGCTGTGCTGGGTGGTGAATGACGCATGTGGGCGCAGCCACTGAGGCCTTCGGTGGAGCCTTCTATGGGGCCACGAAGCGCTGTGCTGGGTGGTGGATGACGCATGCGGGCGCAGCCACTGGGGCCTTCGGTGGGGTTCCCTATGGGGCCACGAAGCGTTGTGATGGATGGGGGATGACGCATGCGGGCGGTCCCACTGGAACCGTCGCTGGAGCATTCTATGGGGCCACGAAGTGCAGCGCTGGGTGGTGGATGACGCATGCGGGCGGTCCCACCAGCGCCTTCGGTGGAGTCCGTATGGGGCCACGAAACGCTGTACTGGGTGGTGGATGACGCATGCGGGCGGTCCCACTGGAGCCTTCGGTGGAGCTCCCTACGGGGCCACGAAATGAGGGAAGAGCGGGAGGGGGAGGAGGAGGAAGGAAGGAAGGAAGGGAAACGCC
The DNA here is from genome assembly GCA_963575745.1 of Prorocentrum cordatum. Lineage (NCBI taxonomy): Eukaryota > Dinophyceae > Prorocentrales > Prorocentraceae > Prorocentrum > Prorocentrum cordatum. The sequence continues at coordinate 362,120 of CAUYUJ010018815.1, read as the reverse complement.
TGGACCGTCTCTTCAAAACGAGGGCCCAACACCACACGACGGCTGGGGACTCGCAGTGTCTACTTGTATGGAGTTGTGTACTCCTCGCCCTTTGTTCACGATTTCGGGAACGAAAGAGTCAGTTCCCAAACCCAAAGCTGCCTTTCATTCGGGTGCGGCCTCTCTACCCCGCCTGACGCTCGATACCAAGACCGGTGGAACGTGAGCGAAGAAATCCCCGCGGAGCTCTGGAAAGAATTGTGTATGCACTTGTTTGTTCCTTTCTGCTTGATGCGTGCACGCATCTCGATGAACAGTAATATTTCTCTTCCTTCCTAGGCTCTGCCTCGGCGCAAATATCGCACAACCCATTCAGCGAGCGACTATTGAGTAACAGCCCGATGTGTGGGGGCCGTCGAGGCCCTGAATTGCCGAAGGGACTCTATGGGGGGCAGGTCTTGTATGTCGGCTCACGCCCCGGGTCCCCGTCACGCCACTGAGACGGGTACCTGGCAACACGTACCTTGGCAGGGGGAAGGCAAATGCAAGGTGTTGCAAGAAAGTGGCAGGACAGCTCCTTTCCGCGCGGGATGGTGGAGGATATTGACAGGAAGGCGCCACCTTCCTGTATTGACCAAGGTCCGGGTCTCCCACATGGGGTCCGGGTACACCGTGTCGGAAGATCGCGTCGCATCGGCGATGCATCTCATCTGCGATGCGGTTCGATGCAGAGCCTGAGTTTTCTCACTCCGACGGCGACGTCTCTGGTGCATCGCCGATACATCGGCGATGCATCACGATAAGGAGCCCTCCCCTCGACCCTCCTCCCTGTGGCAAAGAGGGCGGTGGCGCCAGACATCCGACGTTTCGATGTGTCAAGACATCCAGACATCCCCGGAAGTCCCGATGCTGTCCCTCCCAGGGCCAGGTTTTCGTCTAGAGTCGTAGTTTGAAGGTCCCGCAGCGCGGAGAGGTCCTCCAGAGGCCGAACATCGGCATCACCCTGACATGCTCACACAATGTGTGCGCTGGCCCTGGAGGGGCGACGCGCGCGCGCGCCCAGACATGTCATAGCACGTGCTCGGTGGCGGGCGTTTTCTGGCCGTACCAGCCTGGTAGCGATGTCCAGAAGATGCTCGTACTATCTGTTCTGGTCGGACTTGCGCCTCCCAGGGGGGCGCATGCTACTGGTATGTCCTTCTGCGTCCCAGAAAACGGCGAACATGTTAGGCCCGGTTCTCTTCCAGACGTTGCATGGCTGGGGTGGCGCGGGGGGGCGGGAGGGGGTGCGCGGGAGGGGGTGGCGCGGGGAGGGGGCGGACGGCAGGAGGGGAAGCCCTTCAGGCAGTCTACATGCGTTTTGGGGGGCCCAGACCCCCATCTCGCAAAGCTCCACGGGCGTGGCACGCAAAGTTTTGGGGCGCCTCGCGTGACTTCTCCCGAAGCAAACGCATCATTGGCCTCGGCGATCGACGCTCGATCCGTGCCCTTGCTGCTGCCTCCCGCTCTGAGCGCCAGGGGAAGCAGGGTATGGAAATGCAAGCGTGGCCTTGGAAGCCAAGATTTTCTCCACATCGCCGCTCTGGCTCATCGTGAGGTTCGGGGCGCGAGCAGGAACATGGCCAAGGCCCTGTTAGTCCAAGGACCGCCGGCCTGACCCAGGTCATCGCCGGAGGGGGCGGCCGGCCGGCTCGGCGCCCCGAGCGCGAGGCGCGAGCCCGGGCCCACGCTCCAGGGTTAACTCCAGGGAGTCCGAGCCCAGGACCCGGAGTCCTCTTCCCCGGGCTGTCCTTCGGTGGGCGAGCCCCGGGCCCGCTGTCCCGGGGGCGCCAGCCCAGGGGTCTCCGTGTCCGGGCCTCTTCTCGGCGGGCGAGCCACGGGCCCTCGTTCCAGCACGCCCCTCTCCCGCCGCCCTCTGCACAGGTTCGGGTCGAGCCCGCGGTCGAGGCGCCGCCCCGCGCCGCCCCCCCGCCCCTCTTCTCGCGGCCGCCGCCGCCGCGCTGGGGAGTTCCTCCAGGTCGTCGAGCTACTCCGCCCACAGGGTGTTCGCAGAAGGGAGGTTGTCCCAAGGAAGGGTTAGGGAACGTACATGAGAGCCTGCGTCGGGCCAGTGAGGGTGCCGTCCATTTAACTATCTCGGCCCTCATGCGCGCCTGCGTGAGGCACTTTGAGGGCAGCAACAGCTGTGAAACAACGCCACTTGAGCGAGCCTTCGGCATCAGCGCCTGCGAGAGAAGTTACTACAGCTAAACCCTCTGACGATGAGGTTTCCGAGGCTTGAGTTTTCGAGGGTGTGATTTCCCAGGTTTTCGTTAGGCCTGAGCTTCAACGATCCTTCTAAGGATGGAGGTTTGAGAGTGGTGTTTCTGCAGGCCCTCTTGGGGTTTGATGTTCAACCATCTTTTCGAGGATGGAGCTTCTGAGGGTGGAGTTTCTGCTGTCTTCGCCGGGCCTGAACTTCAACGGTCTTTGCGATGGTAAAGTTTCTGAGGATGAAACGTATGAGGATGGAATTTCTGAGGGCCCGCGCGGGGCCTGAATTACAACAGTCCTTCTCAGGATAGAGCTTTCAGGATAACGCTTCTGAGGGCCAAGTTTCTGAACCAAGAGTTTCCATGAGGGCCTCCCAAGGTATCGCTGTCGGCGTCGTTGTTGCGCGGTGTGTGCCGCGGGGAAAAGATAACTAGCCTCCCTTCATTGGTGGAACACCAATACGTGAATAAGGCTGCCGAACATATACCGTAATGGGGGTCTACAGGCCTCCGCGGATTACATATACTCACTTATCGCAGCTTCTGCTTAACGGATAACATAATTGCCATGATCGTCGAAGCCATTGATAATGCATACCAAAGGACGATAGTATAACAATACCGTATATCATGAACCAATCAACCACCATGTCAGAATAGTTTGATCTTCTGGCAAACAACTGGATGAGGAGGAGGGAGAATGCGAGGAGGGGAGGCGGACGAGGAGGAAGAGCAGGGGGGCAAGAGGAGGAGGAAAAGGCCGTGGAGCAGGAGGGGGAGGATGAGGAAAAGCATGCGAAGGAGGATGAGGAGGGGGACTTGGGGCAGAAGGAGGTCGAAAAGGGCAATAGGCAGGTGGAGGACGATGAAGATGAGGCCGAAGAACAGGAGGAGAGTAAGGAGCAGGAGGTGGACGGAGTGCTTTTTTGTCGGGGTCTCGTCGGGGCTCTAACGGAGGTTTCTGGTGGGCAGCTCGGGGGCGTTATGCGGACTCTTGGGAGCATCTTGAGGGCTTCCAGAGGGGCCTCGAGGGGTTTCTTGGGGCTTCTTGAGAGCGTTTTCGAGGCGTCTTGGGGCCACATGAGAGCTTCTCGGGGGCGAGGACTCGAGATGTGCGTTCAGGCCTCCCGTCTGGGCAACCTCTTGGAGCCGTCTTGGGTGCCTCTTGGCCTGTCTTGGAAGCGTTTCGGGCTGTTTGGGGGCCCTCTTGGGCCTTGTTGGGAGCCTCTTAGAGGACTTTTGGCCGTTTTGGGGCGATCTTGGGGGCGTTTGGGGCTGTCTTGGAGCGTCGAGAAGCGAAATAGGCGAGAGCGCCACAATCCTTCAAACACCTCGCATTTTGCCTCTTGGGGCCTTCTTGGGAGTGTTCCTGGAGGCTTCTTGGGGCGTTTTGCAGGCCTCATGGGCCTTCAGTCCATCAAGGCGTCTCGGACGGATCGTTGGAGCGCCCTGGGGGAGTCAGCGGGGCATCGCCCGGGCATCGGCCCGTGTATGATTCGTCAAGGGATCCCCAGGGTCCGCCACGCGCGCGCGAACTAGAAATATTATTAACCTGTTGCTGGAGATCTTGGCACGCCTCTGGCACGTCGGGCTGGCGAATTTACTCCACTCCTCGCCTCTCTTCCTTCCCTGTCTGCATGCTCCTTTGACGTCCTCGAATGGCTGCCGCCTTGCTTGCCCACGCAAGTGGGGCTGCACCGGCCAGCCCTGGCCGCGGCGCGCCTGCGGCGTCGCAGGGGGGGGGGATTCAAGTTTGCCTGCCCCCTCCCTCCCTCCCCCCCCGTCCCTCCGTCCCCCTCCCCTCCTCCCCTCTCCTCTTCGGGGTCGGGGTTGCGGGGCGAAGCGTTCGGCCTTTGGCGGCGGCTACCGCGCAGCGCCGTTGTGCGTTGAGGCCCGTGGGTCGCACCAGCTTCGGGGCGGCCGGCCACGCTCTCCCACTTCTGATGTTCATTGGCTTCGCTGGGCTACATGCTCATTTGCAGCCTCACCCTGTCACGCAGGGGTTACACCTCCGCTTGGAGCACCAGAGTTTGTCCTGGTGCCCTGCTTTCCTCCTCCCCTGTCCTTTTTCCTCCTTCGTTCTTTCCCTTCGCAAATAGCTTACTGCGCCCCACCGCGTGGCTGAGGTGTGTGACCGTGGCGAGCCTCGTCCGCCCTGCCCGCCCTTCCACCCTGCCCGAGCGGCTTGCAAATTTGTTTATGTTTCCCCCTTCGTGCGTGCCCGGCTGTGCTTGCAAAGCTCGTGTCCAGTGCCAGCCGCCGTTCCGCCGCATTCGGCACCTCGTTTTTTTTCCATGTTTCCCTCCCTTGCGCTCTCTCTCTATGCCGCTTTTTCATGCCGTTTCGCATGAGGCACGCTCGCTCTGTCTTCAGGCCACGGTTCAGCGCATGTGTTTGCTTATCGCAGGCCGGTTCGCGTGGTTTGCCCAGTTTGATTAGCGACCTTTTGATTCGCAGAGCGGCCGAGGCCGAGTCGGGTGAAGTTTTGTGGTCGCGCTGCATCCTTTTCAAAATCATAATCAAAAATTGCTCCTCGTGTGTAATTTCGTTCGTTGCCTGCTCTCGCCCGTTTCCTCCTTATCTTGCCTCCTGCGTTCTCATCCCCTGCCCCTCCATGCTCCCCCCCGCCTCGGTGATCCCCCCGCCATCCCTCCTTACTCCGCCCTGCCCTTCCCCGCCTCTTTCGTTTTCACTTTGCATCCCCTTCTCATCCCTCTAACCTTCTCCTCCCCCTTTTCCTCCCTCCCTACTCCTTAGAAATAACTCATCCGTTTCGCTCCCCGAAACATGTCGGTAGGGCGAGCTGGGCGTTTCGCTCGAGACTTCTTCGCCATCTATGCTCCCGAAGCTTAAGAAATTTGGCAACAATTTCACACATGGAGGGCGGGTCGCTTCCAAAATGTGGCTCTCGCCTTAGCGCCCGCACATTCGGCTCAAACGCTTCCAGAACAAATCAAGGATTTCTCATGGTTGGCCGATCAGAACAATTATTTGAACGATTCAAGACTGGCAGGGCGCAGCAATTACGTTGATTCGTGGTGTTGAAGTCCCAGGAAGGATCGTCAAGACGCAACAGTCAGGTTGATTCGTGGCGTTGGAGTCCCGATAATGGTTTTTGACACGTTTCAGGACTCTCACACGGTTGTCTCCCAACGGGGCACTTCTTTCAGTGGAAATGAATATTGTAGGGGCTTCTCAAGAGTGTGCTTGGATGGAGGGTTGATCATAATAGCCGCGGCCCCCGGATAATACATGATCCCTCCTCTAACAGTTGATAGTTTG